>OX101787.1:6392506-6629344 GCA_944452715.1 Ophion slaviceki | reverse complement strand
GAAATTTTTTTTTCAGACGACACTTTCTGGACCACCCTGTATATATTATTTTTTTTAAATTGCCGCGACATTATTCCTATTATTCCCGCAGGGCTACTTCCGTTTTCGCTTTAATGTCCCCAACGAAAGCACGTGCTTTCGCAACGTCGCGTGCCCTGCGGCCGGCACCCATACCACGCAAGCACGAACCGTTAGCTTTCACCGCGTAATTTTCTCCTCGCAGAATTGACCATCCGCGCGAACAATTACCGCTGGCCTTAAAATTCAACAAATAAAATCACGCGCACCTCTATGTGCACAATATGTACGTACACAATAAACTATGTGCAGCGGACAGGTGTATGAACTTGGCGATATTACTTTTCAACAAACTACGAGGGGATGTTCTGAATTGTTGGTACGCAAGCTACGAGAAAAATTCTCGCGGCAATTTCCGTATACTCGTGCACTCTCGTTTGCGATGGAGCAACGCTTCAACCCCGCTCCTCCAACTCCCCTTCACCCGCACCAATCTTCCGGCTCTTGTGCCAACAATTTTTGAGCAACAAACTGCAGTACCTCGTGTTGCGCTTTATATGTATAAATCTATGTGTATATATGTATAAATCTATGTGTATATAAATTCGGCACCGTAAATGATACGGAGAAAATGAGGCATGCGAAGAGGCAGCATGCGAAGAGGAAGCCAAAAAATATGACCACGGTATAAAACACAATGCTACAGTAGGAATCACGAATGCTCGAGAAAATATTCTTCATAGAAGTCGAGAACAATCTTCCCGTGATCTCCCGTTCGATGACTTTCATCCCTTCTAGGTTACGTTCCTTGATCTCCATCGGCCTGTCCCGTTCTCGGGATACAAGCCCCTCCCATGTAGGTTTCGCCAATCGAACCGTAACGGCCAATACTTGGGCCAATGTTGGCGGGGCGATGATCGATTACCCAATTGTACGCCAATGCTCGGCTGAGTATTGACTAGCCAACATTGGTTTGCCGATACGAGGCCAATGTTCGGCCAAATATAGACTCGCTAATCATTGGCTTGTCGATACGAGGCCGATGTTTGGCGAAGTATAGACTCGCCAATCATTGGTTTGCCGATACGCGGCCAATGTTCGGCCAAACATGGACTCGCTAATCATTGGCTTGTCGATACGAGGCCGGTGTTTGGCGAAGTATAGACTGGCCAATCATTGGTTTGCCAATACGAGGCCAATGTTCGGCCAAGTATAGACTCGTTGATTATTGGTTTATCGATATGAGGCCGATGTTTGTCGAAGTATAGACTCGCCAATCATAGGTTTGGGGATACGAGGCCAATGTTCAGCCAAATATAGGCTCTCTAATCATTGGCTTATCGATACGAGGTCGATGTTTGGCGAAGTACAGACTCGCAAATCATGTTTTTCCCGATACGAGTCTAATGTTCGGCAAAATATAGACTCGCTAATGATTGGCTTGTCGATACGAGGCCGATGTATGGTGAAGTATAGACTCGCCAACGTTGATTCGCCGATACAAGGCCAATGTTCAGCCGAGTAACGCATGATCGAACCGCAATTCGTACATTGACGATTCATTGTTTCGCGTTGAAGTCATTGAGAGACGAGATAAATAGTTTTCACGAGTTCATTGGACATTACTCTTAACAAATATACTACCAAATCAAAGCACTCATTGTTGGCCGATTCTCGAACGAGCTCATACGCGATTCTCTGCCGATTTTTAGGAACCATCCTACACTGACAGAAAAATTCTATAAAAATTAACTAACCGCGTTTATTTACTTATTTTTTATTTGAATTAACTAGATTTCGTGAAATCAAATTTTTCCTATTGCATTCAATTATTGGAATTATTCATTTTAAATATATTTATTTATTGAAATTAAACTTGAACTGATAAACTAATGGTCCGTCTTTATTGCACCACACATATTAAAGGGTTGTGGGGGTGGAGAGGGTGGAGAGAGAGGAATTATATATGTATATATATATATAGGTTATGTTTAAAAATTCTATAACATGTCATTCGATAAAACTCTAATTATCACAATGATATTAACTATTTGATATAGTTTGTGTGATAAAAATAATGTTGAGAATCCATTTGGTGTCTCATGCCATAACTGCGATTCAGATGTTACAAGTACTCGGTAGCATAGGGGCAGCATGCTTAGCTATGAGTAGGTAGGTTCAAGGTTCGAGTCCCATATAGGTGAAATATTTTCTTCGAACTAATCGTTTCGAAAGACGAGGTAATGACGAATTACAATACAAAAATAATTAATTTTTTTTTGTCAATGCAGGACCAATTTTGTTGATCTATATCGGGTCACAATTATCCGCCAAGATTCGGTCGATAATCGGGCCAAGCTCGAGTGCCAATGATGGCAATCTTAGCGGGGACTTATTGTTGGCCGATTCTCGAATGAACTCCTACGCGATGCTCGGCCGATTCTCATAAGCCATTCTAGGGCCAATATTGATTGCGAATATCGGGCCGCTCTTATCATCCGAGGCTCGGTCGATGATCGGGCCAAGCTCGAGTGCCAATGTTGGCAAGCTCGGCGTCGAGCATCGGCCAATCGTTGGCCACTACCGATCACCCTACATGGGCTTCCCGTCCGTAAAAATACGCAGAGTGCACCCACACGGATACGTACGTAAGATGAGCTTTCATCCCTAGTGTAGATCCACCCTTAAGAGTCTCTCTCTCTCTCTCTCTCTCTCTCTCTCTCTCTCTCTCTCTCCCTCTCTCTCCACTTTTCTCCCTGATTGAAGCACGGACGGCCCTATCGACATCGCCAGACTTATTTTCTGACCCCTCTTTCATCCAGACCTCACTTCTCCTCGGATGACAGTTCTGGCTCTTGTCCTCCCACGGGAGTTCCATTGATCCTCGGAAGAATGCCAAGGACGTATGGGCATTGGGTACTTCCGTTTCCGGGGAAAATCACTTACAGAAATGTTCTATATATGCGCATTTGTCAGATGAAGGAAGATTTCGAGTCTCCTCGTTACTTTCGGATGGAGAAAAGGTTGGTCGAGTCTTTTGTATGGTGATTTGTTTTTTATTACTTATGTAGTTGATTTTGGGAGGGTACGGTTTTTTTATGATTCATCAATCGTGTGAAGTGTATTTCATATCGGAGAATATTTTTTATCCCCGTGCCGTCTAGCGAACGCGTGACTCCGATGAGTTTTCGACTAGAACGTGCCACAAAGCTCCAAAGAGCCGGCAAAAAAATGGAAAAAAGAATTTTATTTTTCTTTTTCGACTGCGTAAGACGTCAAAAGCGTTTCATTTCAATTAGGGGACTCCATTTGTCCCCACCAATGGAATAAATCCGTAATTATAAAGAAACCATCGTTCATTAGCCAATCAGCGTTCAATTAATCCACGCGAAATCCACGCAAACCACGTGTACACGAGCCCTTTGAAGACCACTCTGTCGACACGCATGCCAAATCAAATGGGAGACGACCAATAAAAGCTTCCTCAACCAGAAGTCACGATGTTTCAATGCCCGTTTAATTGTGATACAACCACGGACATGTCGCGGACAATCGTGTCCATCGGCGCGCCAACTTTTGCCTGCACAAACACCCACGCACATTTCCCTCTCGCGGTGTCAGCTTCGTTGCACCCCGTATTCAGTTTTATCGAACCGCGCATTTCCGGTTCACGGACAATCGTTCCCATGCCGCTGTTTTCGTCGATTCCCACGGGAAAAGTGCCATCTTGACAGAGCGAAAGAAAAACTTTTTTGACGCAATTTAATTAATATATTGATAAATCAAACTGGATCTGGAAATTGAATTAATTGGTTGAGAAATTAATCTGGAAAATCAATGATTAAATCTACTTGGTACCGGAAATGAAATTAATAAATTGATAAATTAATCTGGAAAATAAAGGAATAATTATTGTATCGAAAAAAGAGGATTGAAGGAATATATCCATTAGGGACTTTTTCGAAAAAAAGGTTAAAAAAATGTTTGTCCCACTACGCTGTGTTTTCAATTATCACGGAAAGAGACCGACCCAAACGATCGTCGGAATACATTTGAGACTTGAATATTTAATATACCAATTTCGCGCTCTCCGGAAAAACGTTTGCCGAAAATGCCCGACCAACGATATTTCCATCTAGGGATTTTTATAAGGGAAAACGTATAAAAAATGCCCCATATAAAAATTTTATAGGGGAAAAAATAGAAAAAATTACCTGTATGAATTTTTTATAGAGAAAAAAATGTCTCTGGTCAGATTTTTTTGTCCCCCCGAGTCAAAATTTCTAGCCTCCTCTGAACCCTTGCAGGACCCATTTCTTTTGTCATACATAAGCCGCCAGCCTCCGTTGAACCGACCAAACCCCATTTGTCGAGTTCAGTGCCATGAAGAGACCTCCACTTGGTCAAGTGCAGCCTCTGTTAGACCTCCCAAACCTTCTTTCGACCCCCAGTTTCAGTGAAACGTGCCGAACACACGACTCATTAACCTGCTTTCAATCTCAATCCGTTGCCTCGGTCCCACCTAACCGCGAAGAACGGTACAGGTAAATATGCATTATCAGATGATGAATAAATACCACACAATTAATAAAAATACATCGTCACCTCCTCAAATTATTAGCGCAATATTAATATGCAAAAACAATCAAATTTGCTCAATATCGATTTATTATTGTTTTATAGGCGATTCATAAAAGAAAGCTCGTATATACAGTCTTACTCCAATTCTATCGGGTTAATGGGCGTCGCGAATTTTCCTGTGAGAAAAAATCTCACAGGAAAATTCTTTAAAAATGCCAGGCTATCCAGTATAAACTTACGCGACTTTTTACATCCTCAACATTTCTTCTTAAACCCTCTAGTTCTTGAGTTACATTGCATTATCTAGAATTAGTCTTTTTTAGCAAAAAATGAAATAACTTTGCGAAAAAAATTGTACGAAACTTTATAAAAACCGAAAATGGAGCTCCGCTACCCCGTTCAAGTATATCATGGATAAACGTGAAATTTTTTTTTTGCATAAGTCATGCGCCCAATTCTCGATGGTCGAAAAAAGCCAAAAAACAGTCACGTACAAACGTGCGTACCGGGTCGAAAAAAAAATCATAAAAAAATATTTCAAAAAAGCAAAATAAAGCCTTATTTGTTCCCTTCAAAACGCCGTTCGGTAAATTCGGTTATCCTTTTTTTTTACGAAGCTATGTAACTTTTAGTGCGGCAAGAAATATCGACTGGCGTATCCAAACTTTTAAGCGACGGTGTATATTATATAATACTACATATATATTATACTTGAAATATGTGGTTGCGTTAATATATTCGAATATACACTACCAGTCAAAAGTATTCGGACACATCAGATAATTGCAAAACTTTCAATCACTTTGGATGATTGCAAAATTATGGTAGAATAATTATTATTTCACGAAGATACTATAAAGCTGTATAATTAACTAATTATATAGACATCCAATTATATAGACAATTATATAGACATAGAGATATAGTATCTTCGTAAAATAATAAATTCAACCTCATTCGATTTTTTGTCTATTTTTTTCCTTGTGTTTTTGTTCTTTTTGTTTTTTTTTGTTCATTCAATAATGAGTCGATAAATGGCGATAGCCGATTACCGTCAATATCAAATAAAATGTTTGATTTTTTTGGTTTCATTTTTAGCACGTCGAAAATAAACAAAATATTTCCACGTGTATGTATGAAGCATATTTTTATTTCTATCCGCTAAATATTATAATATTGATTAACCGCGTCTATTTGATTCTTTTTTATTTGAATTACCTAGATTTTTCACAGAACCAAATTTTTCCTATTACATTCCTTTATTAAAATTATTTATTTCAGATATGTTTATTTATTCAAATCAATCTATTTAATATCGTCCAATAACTAAATATTTTATTTGATCCTAATAAATCTGTGATTCGGTTCCATCTGTTCAACATTTTCATCTGTTCAAAAAAACAATTTAATTATATTCACTGAATGGATCTAGTTAATTTTTTAAAATTTACATTAAATAGAATTTTCGTAGAGTTAACCATTTTTCTATTTGATAGAACTCATGGTCTATTTTTATTGCAACACTCATATCAAAGGGGCGTGGGTGCAGAGAAGGTGGAGAGAGAGGAAATATATATATATATGGGTAATTCCACCAATTCTGTGTCAAAGTTGTACAGGGTGATCTGAATTTAGCAAAACTAAGAAGGTCATCTGAAAGGTCATATTAAAACAAGCATCCATGATTTTTTTCGAATTTTTTCATCCAATAGTTTGTGAGTAATGGCGGCTCACAGTTTTCAAATTTTGTAAAACACGAAATTTTCAAATGCCCATAACTTCTGTCCAATGATAGCTAGAAATATTTTTAAACAGCGATTTTTTAGAGAAAAACGTGAACTTTAAAAAAAAATATGCTGAATTTCTGGGTTATTTTAAAAATGACGAAAATCACGTTCAAAGTATAAAAATCGATTTTTCGGGCCTTGCCCTATTTTGCCCGGCTTTGAAAGTATTTTTTTTCGAAAAGTTCAGAATTTTTCACATCGAAATAGATTTTAAACGAGATGGGATCTCAAAAAAATCAGCATCAGAAAAATTTAATAAATTTTTTTCCCAATTTTTGTATTTTATTTGATAATAAAAATTATTGTTATTATTATTTTTATTTTATAAATTTGTAAGTGAGAGATTTTATAACTTCAAAGACCAACAGTAGCTATTAAAATTAAATGATAATTTTTTTTTATTTGCTTATGTAACATGACAATACCTTATAAAAATCTGAATGTTCATTTACGTAATAAAAATGCCATTAAAGATTTAAGGTTGATTTAAATAAATGTCATGGAAAATGAGATATACTTTGAACGCGATTTTCGTAATTTTTAAAATAACCCAGAATTTCAGCATTTTTTTTTTCAAAAAGTTCATGTTTTCCTCTAAAAAATCGTTTTTTATAAATTGTTTTCTAGCTATAATTGGAAAGAAGTTATGGGCATTTGAAAATTTGATGTTTTACAAAATTTGAAAATTGTGAGCGGCCATTACTCAAAAACTATTGGATAAAAAAATTCGAAAAAAATCATGGATGCTTGTTTTAATATGACCTTTCAGATGACCTTCTTAGTTTTCCTAAATTCAGACCACCCGGTACAACTTCGACACAGAATTGGTGGAATTACTCATATATATATATATACGAGGGTGGGGTGAAAAGTTTCCGGCCTGACCAAGAGATGGTGCCACTAGGTCTAGTTTTGAAGCGGCGTCCTACAGTACCATTCCTACCGAACTTGTATGTACAGTTTCAGCCCAATCGCTACGTTAGTTTGCGTTTGAGAGCACATTGCGCGAGACGCTTCCGTTGTTTTCGTAAAAATGGAAAAATTGGAAAAACGTGTTGTCATCAAATACTTCCATTTGAAAGGTTTTACACCAAAACAAATAAAAGAAGAGATGGATTCAGCACTAGGAGACTCCTCCCCACCATATTCAACTATTAATCAGTGGGTTTCTGAATTTAAAATTGGTCGTGTGAGTACCTCTGACGAGCTTCGCTCAGGACGGCCCGTTGAAGTCACAACTTCAGAGATGATTGAAAAAATCCATAAAATAGTGTTGGAAGACCGCAGGTTGAAAGTGCATGAGATAGCTGAGACCTGTAGAATGTCAGCTGAACGTGTGCGAAATATTTTGCACAACCATTTGAACATGGAAAAGCTGTGTGCAAGGTGGGTGCCGCGTTTGCTAACGCTCGACCAATTGAGCGTTTGCTAATGCTCGACGCTACCGACAATTTGGCGCTGTATAGACGTAATCCAAACGAATTTTTGCGTCGATTCATAACTGTTGATGAGACATGAGTCCACCACTACACTCCTGAAAGTACACTGTAAAAAAAGTCATTAAATTTACTATACTTTTACAATTGAAAATTTCTAAACTCGGAATATGAAACGCAAATTCGCACTTCAGTAATGGAAACTTCAGTAATGGAAATGAATTTTCATAGATGCGTATACATTTTAATATATGGGACATTGAATATTAGTATGCTGCGTATGAGTTTTTCAACGCGCATCATAATCATACAAATATTTGTTTGATTAATGCAACAAACGTATATGATTTCCATATTTACACAAAAAGTTTTAAAATCACAATATGACTATTATTTTTAACTTCATTCTGTTGAAAAGTACAATACCTTGTACATTGAATATTACAAAAAACTGTTTAAAGAAATATGAAATTTAAAATACTTTTACAATACTATGGCAAATGAAATTTCAAAACTTAGTATACGAATGAATATTTAGGCTTTAGTGTTGTAAAATTCAATACCGGACCTACATTTCATACGGTTTTACATTTCGTAATACGTACGAATTGAATATTAATACAATATCTACAATTTTTCAAGGCATCTAATAGAAAAATGAATATTCTTAGTTGAAAAATACAACAAGCGTTTTGAATATATACAATGTAGATTCTGATAGACTGGAGAATATTTAGAAATGAATAGGACATTTACAATACGAAGGCAGGTACATTTTCTGATTTACAACGAGACTGCTGAGCCTGGATCTCGCGAATCGGGTTCTCCTTTTGCGGGGTGAAAGTTGAAGACCTCCGAATTAACGTCGTTTTTTATTTTTGTTCCAATAGGCCTTAGTTGCTGAGATATCGCGATTTGAAAATTTGGGAATTTCGGACGGAGCCAAGCCGGTTTCGGCTCGCGCGTAGAGTACGTTGAGCGTTGATACTTGAGACAAGAGCGGCCGTAGCTAGTACGGTAATACGACGGACTGGCACTGAAAGTTCATGGTTCGCGTCCCCGTGCTTTTTTTTTAATTCAATTTTTTTTCTTTCTAATCTCTTTTAAGACTTTGCATGTGCAGATAAATAAGAAAATTCGAAAATATGTATTACTAGTTTTATTTATCTATTATATTAAAATAATTAATCCAAAAATGAAGTCACAATTACATAGCAAAATAATATTGTATAACAAATAATTAATCTAATAATCAAGTCACAATTACAAAGCAAAATAATATGGTATAAAAAATAAATAATTAATCTAATTCACACTTGCAAATTTCGCGGCAGATAATTATTCTGATTCTTCTTCTATCAGATCGGTATGCTGACAAATTGGAGGGAGGAAACCATCGTAAAAGCAAGGGAAGCACAAAGGCTTACGACACCACGAACATAACATGAACGCAATACCACCGCAACCACATTAATTATTTTAATATAATAGATAAATAAAACTAGTAATACATATTTTCGAATTTTCTTATTTACCTGCACATGCAGTCATGAGAGATTATAAAATAAAATAAAAATTGAATTAAAAAAAGGACGGGGACGCGAACCGTGACTTTTCAAGTGCCAACCCGTCGTCTTACCGTATTAGCTACGGCCGCTCTTGTGTCAAGCATTAACGCTTAACGTACTCTACGCGCCAGCCGAACCTGCTTGGCTCCATCCGAAACTCCCAAATTTTCAAATCGCGCTATCTCAGCAACTAAGGCCTATTAGAACAAAAATAAAAAACGACGTTAATTCAGAGGTCTTCAACTTTCACCACGCGAAAGGAGAAACCAATTCGCGACATCCAGGCTCTGCCTTCTCCTTGTTAGTATGTGTTTATTCGGATAGTCTGATTTAATATATAATTCAGTGCAGAAAACTTCAAATTCGTGCTTTGGTCAGCATGTTAAATCAAATCATAAAAAAACGTATCGAGTAACACCAAATCTAAAGTAAGTGATTAACACCCGCTGTGATGGTCTAGTGGTTAGCGTGCTCGCCACTGAACCAGCGGACGGAGGATCCCGGGTTCGAATCCTAGTCGCGTACATTTCGTCGTGAAATGTTTTTCTTCGGCATTTCACGGCGAAAATACAACTAAGTTAGAAATACGATTGTAGTCATGATGAATATAATACAGAGTGGCGGGGGGGAGTGCCTGCGGCCGCAAGGAGAACAGGGGAAAGTAGAGGGGTAACGGTCACAAGGAAGGGGTAGGATAGGAATAAACGCGAGAAATTAACACCGAACAAAAGCAGCAAGTCTAATTAAAAACCCAAATCGATTCGCATTAATTTTTATCGCAGAAAGTAAATAATAACAATTACACTAACCTAACACCGTAAAATTAATACACTTTTCTATGCCAATTTTACTTTTTTTAATCATATACGATACGTATATGATTTTTCCAGTACTTAAGTGTTGCGATATTACTGAACGATTATTAGACATTCGAAAAGCAGCCCATTGATTTTCAAATGACAATATTAAAATTCATAAACGGTATCTGTAAAAAGACTTCCTACACTTTTATATTAATTTTAATACGCACCGTAAAATTAATACACTTTTCTATGCCAATTTTACTTTTTTTTAAATTAAAAAATGCAATCTGTGCGTATTAATTTTAATACGCTCACAATAGATACCTTGCGATACGTATATGATTTTTCCAGTACTTAAGTGTTGCGATATTACTGAACGATTATTAGACATTCGAAAAGCAGCCCATTGATTTTCAAATGACAATATTAAAATTCATAAACAGTATTTGTAAAAAGACTTCCTACACTTTTATATTAATTTTAATACAGATTTTTTTTACAGTGTAAAGAACAGTCAAAACAGTGGGTTGGAAAAGGGGAACCAACCCCAAAGAAGCCAAAAACAATTTTATCGGCAAACAAGGTTATGGGTACTGTTTTTTGGGATGCGAGAGTTATGAGAAATGTATCAGTGTTGATGGAGATTATGTTGAAAAATAAAGCAAAAAAAAATTTTTAAATATCGTTTTTCTTGGTCAGGCCGGAAACTTTTCACCCCACCCTCGTATATATATATATGAGTTATGTTTGAAAAATCTATAGCATGTTTTTCGTTAAAACTCTCTACTTATCACAATGATATTAACTGATTGATATAGTTTATGTGATACAACAAATAGTTATAGGTATTCATTTGGTCTCTCATGCCATATCAGCGATCAAAATGTTATAAGCACTCGGTAGCATAGGGGCAGCGTGCGTAGCTATGAGTAGGTAGGTACTAGGTGCGATTCGCATATAGAGCAAATATTTTCTTCGAAAAAAATTATTTTTAAAGGCTAGGAAATGACGAATTACGATGAAAAATCGTTGTGGTAAAGCTCCCAATTAAGTGATTCATTTTATTTTCGATTTGTGAAATATTTTATGCACATAGTACACTTAGCTTTACAGTGTACATTGTAAGCAAATAAAGATTCATTTGAATCTCATCTTTATTAACATATATAAATATCTTTGAAACAAATATGATCGTAGTAGGCTGTGAGACAAGGAAAAAACCTATTTTATTTAAATACATCCGATATAAATTATTTTTGTTGTTTGGCAGTGTACATTAGGCCGAAAGGGGGGTGCAGTAGGTTCTGCGGGAGCGCTCGGCGTAGGCCCACCTGAGGTTCCGTAGGTTCAGTTGTGGTCCTCACTGGCCTCCTTTGAGTCAAAATGTCCAGTTTCTGCCATGCCGGAGGTTCATCGGAGGCCCTAACGTGTTTCCAAACATTGTACCCTCCTTTAGATACCTGATAATCCGCTATCACTGATTTCTGCTTGGAAAAGGAAGCCTTCATTTGGCGGGTTGAACATTTTGACTCGGGCCGCTTCGTTTCATGAGTAATGGCTTTTATTTAATTTTTCCAGTCGAAAAATTGCCTCAATTTTCCGTAAAAGTCCGCAATATAAATTAATATTTACCACATGAAACGCAACGCCGGGGAGAACGGTCGTGCCGTGCGGGAGAGGGAATTCAACATTGTCGATCGATCGTAAATGGTAAATTATTATGCCACGGGTCATTGGAGAGAAGTGCGAGGGGGTCGGACTGAACGAGGGGTTAATATTTTGCTTCTCCCGCGAGGTATAAAATGAGAGACCATAATGATGAAACGTTATTTACTTTGATTGTTAATAATGTTGCGAAACGGAGCCCAATTGGGTAGTCGTTATCGAAAAACGATTTTCGAAAACTCCGGCCTCTGTAACGATATGATTAAAATGATTTCTGGAAAAACTCAGTGATCCCGTTTTTTTTTTGTTTTTTTACTTCCTTTTTCTCCGTTTTTTGCCCTGTTTTTTCCCCTATCGGATTTGTATTTGCTGGAATGCCGATATTATTGACCTGGGAATTAATATCGACAAATTTTCTTATTTTATAATTTTACAACGAACACGCCGAAAAAAGATTTTTTTCGTTTATTCGCCGCCGTTTTACAAACAATTAAACGCAGGGATTTTTTTCTTCAAATTTCAAACCTAAGCTAATAAGTATCGACAAATTTTCTCATTTTCTAATTTTACAATAAATACGCTGAAAAAACGAGAAAGCTTATTGTTTATTCGCGGCCTTTTTACAAACAATAAAACGCAGGGGAATTTTTTTAAAATCTTAAATCTATGCGAATAAGTATCGGAAAGTTTTTTTATTTTATGATTTAACAATTAATACCCCAAAAAAAACGTTTTCGTTTTTTCTTTTTTTTTCGGCGTATTTGTTGTAAAAGACCGAAACAAAAAAAATCAGTTTTTTGTTTATTCGCGACGTTTTAACGAACAATTAAACGCAAGAGAATTTATTGAAATTCGAACCCGAAACGAATAAATATCGACAAATTGCCTCACTTTATAATTTTACAATAAATGCGTCGAAAAAAAAGAAAATATTTTTTGTTTACTCGCTGCTTTTTCACGAACAATTAAACGCAAGAGAATTTTTCGCAATTTGCCCCTGAGCGAATGAATATCGACAAATTTGTGTTCTTCCTAATTTTACAACGAATACGCGGAAAAACGAAAAAGTTTTTTATTTAGTCACCGCTTATTTACGAACAATTAATCGCAAGGGAATTTATTGAAATTTTAAACCCAAGCGAATAAATATCGACGAATTTTCTTATTTTATGATTTCACAACAAATACGCCGAAAAAAACAAAAAACTTTTTTGTTTATTCGCCGCTGTTTACGAACAATTGATGCAAGGGAAATGCTTGAAATTTTAAACCTAAGCGAATGGATATAAACAAATTTTCTTGGAAAAAAACGCAAAAGTTCTTTGTTTATTCGCGGCTTTATTTGGAACCATTAAACACAAGATTTTTTTTTAAGTTTAAACCTCCCTAGTCCGCTAAAGGGTCTGACGAGGGACCAGGATAACCCGAGTAGAAATCTTGCTCCAGCTACAATAAACACCTGATCAGACATCCTGTTTTCTTTTTCCAGCCTTGATCAGAATTTTTTATCAAGCCCTGATCATTTTTGAAACACAATTCCTGACTTCCGTCTGATCAGGGTAAAAAATCAAGGCCTGATCAAGGTAAAAAATCAAGGCCTGGTCAGTGTAAAAGATCAAGGCCTGGTCAGTGTAAAAGATCAAGGCCTGATCAGCGTAAAAAATTAAGGCCTGATAAGAGCTTAATTTTTCACGGCTTGATCAAAATGAAAAATCGTATGATTTTTCACGGCTCAGGATGACCGATTTTTACCTGAAATAAAAAATACAACGCATACACAAAAGAGAAAAGGTACCACTTTATAAATAACGCTGATCGTTTATTTTTTAATCTTAATATAAAATCTATCACATATATCTATGTGGAAAACAAACATCATTTTTGTTGTATTTGTAATAGAACAAAAACTCGAAATAAACTAATATATCACTGTATTATATTCCACTTATCATCTCGAAATAAACTAATATATTTTCTAAACAAAAACATAAGAAACTTCGTGAATAAAGTAAACAGAGCTCAACGTTTTTATGACCAGACGTTTCTAGGAAACGTTACATTGGGCGTTCTGTTCGTTTTTTTACGCGACGCTCGAAACTTGTCCCAGTTTTTTTGCTGAATTAATCAGGCCTTGATACCGCTCCAACAGCTTGTCCAATTTGCTTCGAAAGAACTTCTATTCCGTGTTCCCTATATTTCGAAATGACAACCACTGAAAAATACGAAAATGTGTATCCCACTTAGAATTCAATGTCTACATATATATCTATATAAGGTATGCACATTATTTTATTAGGGTGGCACAAATTTGAGCTCTATTTTTTTCCTTTTTCTCACCATCCAATTATCTACTTTAAAGAAGAAAAAAAATTGTTGCAAAAGCTGCGAGCGGTCATTTTTCAACGAAAATTATAATCGAAGCAGGCGAGCCCGTACAGCGAAGACCAACCCAATAATGGTGAGTTGACAGTGTAGTGCAGTTCAGTGAATGTAATGTCCATCCGAAGTGCATTTCTTATGGGCTAACTTGCACCGATGGAAATACTTTCACTTAACTGAACTACACAGTCAACTTATCATTATTCGGTTAGCCTACACTGTCCGGGCCTGTAGCGAAGGCTAACCAAATAATGGTAAGTTGACAGCGTAGTGCAGTTCAGTGAATGTAATGTCCATCCGAAGTGCATTTCTAATGGGCTAACTTGCACCGATGGACTTACTTTCACTTAACTGAACTATGCAGTCAACTTGTCATTATTCGGTTAGCCTATGCTGTGCGGGCCCGTACAGCGAAGGCCAACCAAATAATGGTAAGTTGACAGCGTAGTCAGTTCAGTGAATGTAATGTCCATCCGAAGTGCATTTCTTATGGGCTAACTTGCATCGATGGAATTACTTTCACTTAACTGAACTGAGCTGTTAACTTATCATTATTCGGTTAGCCTACGCTGTCCGGGCCAATCAGCACCGATGGCAAAACATTCACCAGATTGAACTATGCTGTCAGCTTACCATTATTTGGTTGGCCTACGCTGTCTCTTTTTCTCCTCTGACAAAGGAGACGGACCAAGTAAAGAAAAATAAAAGCGATACACAAAACAAATATAAATCTACTTACATAGTGGTAGCGCTAACACATGCTAATCCTCAGGAATTTCGAGTTGTTCCTCGCTGAGAGGATCTGTTCCGGATCTGTCAAATGTATCATAATAAATATTTCAACCAATGCATATATAATTTGGCGTATGGTTAATTTACAGTCAGATTTAAACCAATTTATATTTATAGATTTAAGAATTGTAAGTCTTTGAAAAAAATTAATTGTTAAACTAACTTGCTGCTGTATTATTTCTTCGTTTTTTTCCCTTATTTAGAGCTCGCTATTCACGCAGACACAGTCGTTGCGCAATCTTCTTCCGATTGTGTTTGTCCATCTTATTCACAACGTACACGTTATACGTAAAAATGTATAAAGTGATTAATAATATGTCTCGTACTTCTCTCGTGTCTGTGTATCATTTGACAAGATGAGGTTAGGCACGTTTTTAGCGCCAAACTGTAGAAGTCCAGTTACATGATGATTGCTTGAAGTCAGCTGGATCAGGCGAATTGAAGTAAGCCGTAAGTCCAGTTGCTTGACATCGCCTGAAGCTAGCCGGGTCAGGCGAATTGAAGTAAGCCGTAAGTCCGGTTGCTCGACCACCGCCTGACCCCAGCTTGATCAGGCAAATTAAGGCAAACTTAAGTAAGGCTTTCGTACTACAAGCTGATCAGGCGCAGATCAAATATCAGGCCAGCCTGACAATATTTCTACTCGGGAAGAAGTATTTTTCGGGAATTTTTTTACAGGGGATAAAATGATCTGATCATTTTCAAATTTGGACATGAGTTTGTTATAACTGTCAAGTTTTAAAAAATATATATTTTTTGGGATGACCAACAAAATGGCGGCGTTATTAAGGGTCTTCGGACGCCTGTTTTCCGCGATATCGAAAAATGCTGGAGTTGTCACTCTTTTTCTGTTGATCTGAAAAAGATTTAATAAGTGTCATTCGTTTACTGACATATTAAGGGGAAGGATATACCTAAAAAATGATGAAAAAGTGCAAAATTGAAAATTTAAGAGCCTTTTTACTCGAAAGTTCGAATTGTCGACCATTTTTTCGACATATTTGACCCCAAAAAAAAATATTTATTTACACGCTACCTTTCAAACTTTAGGTATATCCTTCCGATAATATTACTGAGAGTAACCTCCCAAAATTTCATCCAAATCGGTCGATAACTTTTTGAGCTACAACACGAGCAGTTTTTGAAAAAGCAATTTCGAGATAATCGCATTTAAAGTTTCAACGTGTGAAAATTATTAATTGGAGTGACTTACCGACTATATGCGATAACTCCACAAATATTCAATATTTCGAGTTTTCCTTTGGTCAGTATATTCTTTGGGTATCATACTTTCGAAATATGTAAAAAAAATGGTTTTTTTTTATTCTAAAGGGATTTCTCGCCTTAAGGGGTTGCCCCCACTTGCGATTTTGAAAAAATCGATTTTTTTATTGCATTTTTTTAAAGTATAAGTATCCGGGCCCATACTTCTGTATGGGCCCGGAATAGATGACTCTATGTAAGTTGACAAAAAAAAATATTTTCTTCGTGTAAACTGAAATTGAAACTTTAAACACGTTTTTCTCAAAATGGCATTTCTGAAGTCGGTGACCAAGATTACTCGAACACTAATGAACCGATCTTCTTGAAATTTTGCAGGCTTATTTAATACATAAAAATGTAGTCTTTAATCGTTCGATTTTTTTTTTCGAAAAAAAATGGCCGTTTTATAGCCAAAAACCGCCGTTTTTTTCGTTAAAATCGAACCATTAACTTCGACTGTCCGCCATTTTGTGAAAAATGAATATTTTTAAAATCCTTCGATTAAAGACTAGTTTATACTTATATTTGACTAAATCCATCCGCATTTTTTTTTCAGATGATCCACTTCGCCGCAATGTTGGTCACCGCAAACCGTGTATATAAAAACATGATTTCATTGACGGCCATTTGCCACTAAACAATGTAATATTTTTCAATAAAAAAATTACTGAAAGTTCTTCAAGATGTGTTCTTTAAGATGGTATATTGATCGATTAAAAAAGTTTGTGGGGGTAACGCCTTAATAAATCGAGCGGATCAAGGAAAGCGAGCGTAGAACCGCGCAACTTGCTCTCAGGGATGCGACATCACAATCGCGTTATATGGAAAATTTCGTGGGGGCTCTGACAGCTCGGTAGAATTGTATTACAATGGGGGATAATTCTGCCGAGGGATTTCAATTACACGTGTACGCTTACACGGCACGTTCCGATGCACAGTTGAATCAATCAACGCAAAGACATTTCCTTGTCGTGCGGAGCTCGCGATCTGATCTCACTATCGGATACAATCCCATGAGAATTTTCGACCAATTTTCTCAAAACCTTAATCTATCAATTTTCCAAAAATTACACCAGCCATTGATGACAACGCAAGCAGCTTCCGGGCGAGAGTATCAAAAATTCCGGAACACAATATTTGCAGGATTCACATTGAAAATGGTAATGTTAAAGTGAAGCTCAAAAATGTCTGGGAAATTTCGACGAAAATTGTGCACGCATTTTTAACCAGGAACGATCCAATTGCGGCGAATTTATTGGGGCGAATCACTGTGACGAGTGAAAACATCGATTTTTTTAAGCATTTTTTTCGAAGGCTTCATATTCGTGAATATGTGAAAAAATTAATTACAGTTAAAATATTGAAAATTGACCAAGTTACAGACGATTTGGTGAAGGCAGGTCGCGCGTAGATTTAATGGTGTCGAAGTTTGCATCGTTGGAACGCATTGATTAATTTGTTTAGATTTCCAGACCATTTTTCTGGCGTATGTGGGCTAGAAATCTCATTAAAACGTTTTTGAGGATCCTCATTGAAAATCTACAGCTTAAATTGGCAAGAAAATACTCTCGATAACAATGAACGATGAACGATTCGTATACAGAAACTTTGAATCGTGTTTTTCTCGAATATACTTTTCTCAACCTGGCTGGAATCATAACTTTCACTGTCCAATTTGCAATTGAAAAAAAATCCGTAATTGCTGTAACTTTTTGTAGTACGCAGCCGTTTTTTATTCGAAATTTTGCATTTTTTAAGCCCCTAAATATAAGTAAAGATTTCGCTAAAATTGCACTTTTTTTAACAGCCGTCGTTTTGTGATTTTTTTTCAAAAACCGGCTACATACAGCGATAACTACATTTATATAGATAAATAGCCATTTATATCGATAAATCCCTTCAAAATAGCTCGGATTATTCACCTAATCAATATATTCGTATCAATTATATTTCGAAATTCTATTTTATTTGCTGTTTTTTTCTGGTATCATTATTATTATTCAAAACAACTGTACGAATTTTCATTCCCGAATCCACTGATTTACATTCCCGTGGGAAAGGGGTCATGCAATTATCACGAGAGGCTCAAATAGGGGAGGGAGGGGGTTTGGATAACATCACGATTGATCATGCCGGGGGGGGGGGGGTGTTGTGACATATCACGTGTATTTTTTTGTGCAACTGCGCGGACAATGCCATTTAAATATACTGACAAAATATATTATTTCTTAACCTATTTTTATTATAAACTATTTCTTACCAAAAAAATACCCGTGATGTTGGGGGCGGTGTGGGGGGTAGTCTAGGACCTCGCCACATATCACCATGGGGGAGAGGGGCTCAAAAAGTGGCCTCAAAAACCTCACGTGATTAATGGACACGACCCCAAACGGGACTACAAAAAAGCTCTCAAACAAAAAGTCTCAAATGCTTACAATTGAAACGTTGCCGTACACTAAGCCGCTTGGGAGTTTTGTCACGCGCGCTTTCCACAATGCAGCGAATTCGGCTCGAAATTCCGTTCTAATTATTTTCGCACCCTCGCACCATTCCCGCGCACTTGCAAGCTCGTATTGTTCATCGCCTTTTCACAGCTCTCTCCAAGACGAAGCTTTTCCAACATTTTTTATCAGTCACCTCGAGGCATCTCCGAAATAAGAACCCAAATATCTGCTGTGCGAAAAAGTTCGTCAACGAAAAAAGAAAATTCATCGCTGAAATACGCACTGTCGCATATATGAGCGTGCATGTTATTGTCAAAATTAATTTTGGGAACACGTTCTGCATCGTCGCGCAATGTTTGCGAACACAATTGTTTTATCCTGCGACCGTGCGAGCTTGCAATCAAACTTTTCATTCGACGAAGTGCAGAGGGCGAGAGAGAGAGAGAGAGAGAGAGAGAGAGAGAGAGAGAGAGAGAGAGAGAGAGAGAGAGAGAGAGAGTGAGAGAGAGAGAGAGAGAGAGAGAGAGAGAGAGAGAGAGAGAGAGAGATATTGCAATTGCATACAAATGTTCGTATTCAAAAATTGGAAAAAAGCTGTTCCGAAAAGTTTCGAGTAGTCGGCCATTCTGTACATCAAAAAAAAAAATTCTAACAGCTTGATATTCATAGCAAATAGACGTGTAACTAATTTTATGACTTCATCACTTGTTCATACGAAAAAAATTGTTAAATTTACGGCCGTAAACGCTCACAAAGTTTCTCCTACGAGCGTGACATTTTTACAATACTGGCTTCCGCCAGGAGAAGCTTTTTTAACGTAATCGAATGAGAAGGCACGAACGTGCAAGTTCCGAACATATTTCCATCAAGATACAAATCCCCATTAAAAAATGGCACCCAACCGAGATTTTCTTTACACGGAGGGTGACAAAGTCAAATTAATGTATAGCCACTTTCACACGTAAATTGAAATCCGTGGGAGTTTAATGAATTTCTGGAACATACTATAGAAACACGTGCAAGAGTCTAATCCCAAACCGCCCGATTTGCGTATGGATTTACTATCAAATTTCTAGTGCAGCTTTCCTCTAAAGACCGGACGTGTAAATGAATAGGTATAATATATATCTATACTATACATACGCACTTTCCCCAAAAACAAAGATACGTTTAAAAAAAATAAGGACCGGCCTCTGAACCGCCGAATGTCCTGATACCCAACACTACATAGATATGATAAATTTGAAATACACTTTCTCCCTATGTACCTATATATGTAAAAGGTGTTAGGAAGGTCGATGCAAAGTCTTAAGGGGATGATAAATCACCTCGTTAGGAACATTTCTAACTTACAAGGAACATCCCTCAGGTGACACCCTTCGATTTTGTTGAAATTTGGATATGTTATAAAGCACCGAAAAGTAAGCGATACGTATTTTTTTATCGGCAGAAAAACGGTTTTAAGGGGTGAGACGAACCCTTGAAAATAGGGGTGTTTTTCGTCGATAACGTTATCGTTCTCATCTCCAATGTATAGTGCACAAAAAAATAAACATTGTTGCATTTTGACATTTTTTAATATCTCGTACCGTTAAAACGTTATCGACGAAAAACGATAAACATCCCCATTTTTGAGGGTGCGTTTCAGCCCTTAAAACCGTTTTTCCACCATAAAAAAAAATACGTATCGCTTACTTTTCGGTGCATTATAACATATCGAAATTTCAACAAAATCGAAGGGTGTCACCTGAGGGATGTTCCTTGTTGGGTACCTTGTCCAAAGTCTAAGGATTTCGAGTTATCATGGCAAGTATGATTTTTGAAAAATTTCCCAAAATCAGGTACTAACTCGTTCACAATATTCTAACAGACAATAATTGGTAACTAAAAACTTATTTGCGTCTTAGCTTAAGGGGTGAAGCCACTGTAGAAAATTCAAAAAATCGATTTTTTTCTTTCTTTTTATTAAATGATGCCTTAATGTCTTAAAAATGACATACTTAAAGGAATAAGGTGGGAAAAATGTCTAAATACTTCTATTTTGAATTTTTGCGCAGCCCTTCTCAGTCCGATGTAATCCGTACCGAAAACTTTAAACGCGTTTTTCTCGAAACTACATTTTTCAAGTCGGCCGGACTCATAACTCGAACAAATCTTGACCGATTGACTTGAAATTTTTACCGTATATTCACAATTACATTCTGCGTAGAAGTACGTAGGATTTTCTCGATATATCACATAGTTTTTTTTATAAACAATTTTCGGACGATGTTTTTTTGAGAATTTTGAACTTTTATTTCATAAACGCGCTGGTTTTGCAAAAATCGATATATCAAAAAAATCCTACGTACTTCTGTAGCCATTCACGTGTATAATCGAAAAAAATGCATTCACTGTAAATTAAAAATTGCAGGTGCCGGTAGTCCGGCCGCGCACCTATGAAAAAAAAGGCTACGTCGAAGAAAAGCTGTGCAGCCGCCTTTTTGTTTTATATTACCTTGAAAAAAATAGTTTATACAGTTTCTGATATGTACAATAAAGGGCCTTTTTCACAATTTTGATTCATTCCATTGTCCCGCTAAAAAAAATTCCCAAAATATACTTATTTTTTCCCCCCTACAGTGGCATTTATGTGTATTCAATCGACAAACACCAATACAATCATCTGTATCCACACAACTAACTAAATGGAACGTGTTAGACAATTAAAAACTTATTAAAAAATAAAAATAGTTCTCATGTTAATGTTATTTTAAAATAGATAGCATTAACATAAGCATAAACGAGTTAGTACCTAATTTTGGGAAATTTGCGAATGTCTTAATAGCCAACGTGACATAGATGTGACGAATTCAAAATATACTTTCCCTCTACACACCCACCCACACACACACACACACACACACGCAGACACACACACACACACACACACACACACACACACACACACACACACACACACACGCACGCACGCACGCACGCACACACACACACACACACACACACACACACACGCGCGCGCGCGCGCGCGCACACACGCACACACGCACGCACACACACACGCACACACACACACACACACACACACACACACACACACACACACACACACACACACACACACACACACTCACATATATATATATCATGTCCTACTATATACTGGAATGTCAGTTTAGTAAAAATCTCATGGTTTTCGAGATAAAAATCATCTGCTTTTGGTTTTTGGCATGCCATTTCTACAAATCACAACATTTTTAACCCGGTTGTTTTAAAAATACTCTTGGTTATTTGTTATATCTAGAAAAGTCTTCTTTTTAACCTTCGATGTTCAAAAAACTTTATGAAAAAAGATTTTATGCAGAATTTCCATACAAACTAATTCGAATATCTGATCTTGATAGCCTGCCGTGTAAAAAAATGTACTACGCATATCGTGCCAATTACTTTTAAAAGTTGCTTAGTTATTGTCGATTCATATCATTTGTAGGAATGGCATGCGAAAAACCAAAAGTAGATGATTTTTTTCCAAAAGTAACATAACACCCAAAATCTCGAAAACCGTGGAACTTTTACTAAAATGAAATTCCAGCATATAGTGGGACATGATCTGACCTATGAACAGTTGGAGGATTATCCATTCATAACAGGACACCCTGTATATATATATATATATATATATATATATATATATATATATATATATATATATATATATATATACGCATATACAAGCAAGTCTGATCAATAAAGCAATAGCCTATCTTTTCAGCGCTAACTGTGTTTATTTGGCGACCAAGCAACCCGTTCCCTTTGTTCTCCGTTCCCTTATCAACGCAGTCGCTCGTTTCATACGCCGGCTGGCACGAGCGTGACCTCATAAAATACCATTTTCCAGACACGAGTGAAAATTTACCCCCGGGACGCGCGCTGCTTGCACGAGGATTCTCGCAACTGCTAAAAACATCAGAAGAAACAAGTGTGCGAGAGAGAAAGAAAGAGAGAGAGCGTCGACATGCGCCTTTCTCAAACTTGCTGGGGGTTGTTACGGGGTTTCCCGTTACCACGGGGTGAGTTTGTACGGCGAAACGCTTAATTAGAAAACCACGACACAACCGAAGAGAACGAGTGCCTCGGCTAACGAGCAATTTCGATTTATACCACCGATCTTTTTGCCCGGCTGTACAGCCTTCTCGTATTTTATAAATAATTATACGAGGGCACCCATCGAGCCTCGACTCGAAGCCTGGCCATTTTTTATTTCTGGCCCAGATGTATCGAGGTCGATAAAAAGTCATTCCGAGGTCGGAAATTTTCATTTATTCGTTAAGTTTTATTTGAGCCTGGAAACCGATTTTTTCTTCGTTGCGATTTTGATCGGTCCCTCCGGTCGCTAAATCCTTATTTCAGCCAGGAAACCGATTTTCCCTTCTTTACAATTCTGATCGGGCCCTTCGTTCGATAAACCCTTATTTGAGCCGGGAAAACGATTGTCCCTTCTTTACAATTTTGATCGGGCCCTTCGGTTGACAAACCCTTATTTAAGCCGGAAAACTGATATTCCCTTCGTTCCACTTCCGATCGGTCCCTTCATTCGCCAAACCCTTATTTAAGTCAAGAAACCGATTTTCCCTTCCTTACGATTTTGATCGGTCCCTTCAGTCACCAAACCCTTATTTCAGCCAGGAAAACGGATTTTTTTTCGTTACGATTTCGATCAGTCCCTTCGTTCGCCAAACCCCTATTTGAGCCGGAAAACTGATATTCCCTCCGTTTCGCTTTCGATCGGTCCCTTCATTCGCCAAACCCTTATTTGAGTCAGGAAACCGATTTTTCCTTCCTTACGATTTTGATCTATCCCTTCGTTCGCCAAACCCTTATTTCAGCCAAAAAACCGATTTTCCCTTCTTTACAACAATTTTGATCGGTCCCTTCGTTCGCCAAACCTTTATTTGAACCGAAAAACGGATTTTTTCTTCGTTACAATTTCGATCAATCCCTTCGTTCGCCAAACCCTTATTTGAGGCGGAAAACTGATATTCTCTTCGTTCCGATTCCGATCGGTCCCTTCATTCGCCAAACCCTTATTTGAGCCAGGAATCCGATTTTTCTTCCTTACGATTTTGATAGGTCCCTTCGGTCGCCAAACCCTTACTTCGGCCAAGAAACCCATTTTCTCTTCTTTACTATTTTGATCAGTCCCTTCGGTCGCCAAACCCTTATTTCAGCCAAAAAACCGATTTTCCCTTCTTTACAATTTTGATCGGTCCCTTCGTTCGCCAAACCCTTATTTGAACCGAAAAACGGATTTGTTCTTCGTTACAATTTCGATCGGTCCCTTCGTTCGCCAAACCCTTATTTGAGCCGGAAAACTGATATTCCCTTCATTCCGATTCCGATCGGCCCCTTCATTCGCCAAACCCTTATTTGAGCCAGGAATCCGATTTTTCTTCCTTACGATTTTGATCGGTCCCTTCGGTCGCCAAACCCTTACTTCGGCCAGGAAACCGATTTTTTCTTCTTTACTATTTTGATCAGTCCCTTCGGTCGCCAAACCCTTTATTCGGCCAGGAAACCGATTTTCCGTTCTTTACTTTATCGACCGGCCCCTTCAGTCACTAAACCCTTATGCGAGTCGGAGAACCGATTTCCCCTTTATTATGATTCCGATCAGTCCCTTTGGTCGCCAAATCCTTTATTCAGCAAGCAAACCGAAGAAGATGGATAAAAAGTGTTGCTTCGGACTACTTGGGACCGGAATATTCGTGGTCGGCGAACGATTTCACATCGACAAGGATCGTACCGATTTGAGTAAATAATCAAACGGGGTCCTGTCAGGCAGCTCATTGCCTCGTCCCTAGTATTTTCCCTAGTGTGTCATTTAAAATGCATCTCTCCACTAGCCTCACGATATTCGTAGGCGTCATTTGAAACCAAGAAAACAAAGGTATCTGGGTAATTAAAAGTTCAATTAACGATCAGCTTTCTCTTTGATCTTTACCCTCAAGCATGCCTGTTTTTTACCCGCTGAGATCGCGAATTGCAGGAACGAATTTTGGATCCGCCCCCTCAGCACGCAGCGGATTTTGTTTGGCTTTACATAGATAATATGCGGCGACAAACATTCGACCTGACCTGAATGATCAATCGGTATTCCCCAATGATATTCCCCACTTTTCCCGATCCTCTGACACGTGGAAACTTATCGGGGTGAAACTTGCCAGGACCTCAACGCGCAGCTCGTGATCGAGAAAAAAAAAGGTACCGTCGACTTTTCACGTGAATTCAATTTTTTCGTGCCTAATGTTAGAAAAATTTGGTTAAGCCTGCCCATGATATATATACAATATTTATTTTTAAAAACAATAACAAATACACACATATTCAGAATAACATTTATGAAGTGGTCATGTATTTCTCAAGGGCGTGGGTGGAGATTTAGCGACCGAGACATTTTTTATTTTCGATTGATTTTCAAGTCCTTGTTGAAAAAAAATATTGTGTATTTTTGTGACACGTAGTATTTTCCGGACATAAAATAGAGCATGTGGGGAAAAAATCAAAATTCCATTTTGGGTACAGCAGAATGGAGACAACTGAATTCCGAGTACAAAACGCTGCTGAATTTTCTTTCGTGTATTCCGTCATAGGGAAAAAAATTATCGAAAATACATTTCCAAGTAGATGAAGGGAATTTGATTCCAATTGAAAAAAAAAGTTTTCTTAAGTGTTTTGTATTAGGAATGTAATTTACCTTACCACTCTGCTGAATGAAAATGGAATTTTCATTTTTTTTTATAATGCTCAATTGTTTTTGGCAAATACTATTCATCACAAAAGTATGCTATATTTTTTTTCAAAAAGACGAAAGAACCATTAAATATATTTTTCTCGGTCGCAAAATCTCCGCGCCAGATGCTTACAAAACAAATGGCTACCTTATAACATTCACCCTATTATGGGGTGAATGTTATATAATGGGTGCTACATATCACCCATTCAGATATTATATATATATATATATATATATATATATATATATATATATATATATATATATAATAAGTTTGCAACTATATTTTTCCTATATTTTTATTTATTAATATTTATTAAAATTTATTTACTTATATAAAAAAATATACGTGCATATAAGTTGACGAAGCCATATAAATTGGTACCAAAACCCATTTTTTTTTCATCCCTCGAAACCTGCGGCGCGTTAAGCTACAATCTACATACACGAAACCGATCAATAAACGTCATAGATTATGGTATTAAATAATTAAGGACTTCCTGAATTCCTCACCACGAGACATTTAGGGCTGCAAATAAAATACGTCGTATCAATTTTTTTTTCCGGCGATAAAGTTCGAGCCATCAATCTATCGTGAATAAAAAAACAGTGTCCCGCCTGATGTTCCGAATGTGATCGAACGCACTGATCAATAATCAGAGCAGACGCGAGGTACGATCGCAACAGGCCATTCGAACAATTTCGATGGGCGTTTTCATTTTGCATATGAATTCGACTGGATACGCCATTGATGAGGTAACCGGAAATTAATGGGTACCGTAAAACGGGGTTTAATTGACAAACGTAACTATGACAGTATTTGGGGCTTCAACAAGTGGCATGCGAGGACACAGACTAATTATTATTTAACGTTTTTTCTATTCTTGCTCAAATTCGTTGTTCAAGTTTATTATAATGTTGCTAAAGTTGATTGTAATGTTGCTCACGTTGATTTTCATCTCAATGATAATTATAAGACTAATTAAGTGCCTATAACAGTACCCTAAGTAATTGATATTATTATCTTAAATGTTTCCTCAATAAAGATGACAATTTGGTTGTAAAAAATCGTTGTTTTTCATTGAATTCCATGTATAACGCATAAAATATTATTTTTTTAATCAAAATGATGTCAAAGTGACCCTTCAACTTTGACTCAAGTTGCATTTCAATGCCTTGTCAAAGAAACCCTACACTAGAGGTTACTTTGACACTTCTTACAAATAAAATATATAGTATTGTAAGAGGGGGGTGACTTTCATATAAATTAAATGGCCAAAGGTCACTGAAAAATAATAGAACAATGCGTCCTTTGGCTATTAACTATTTAACTATTGGCTATTAACAAAAATTAATAGTTGGAATTTAGGATGTTAAAAAAAAGTTACCCACAAAAAACTTCCAAGACCTGTTCCAAGTAACCGCATTTTACGGTGATTAGTCGGGGACCTCCCAAAACGCGTTTATATAAAAAAAAAAAACAGAATAAAATAGCATCAAACGATCGTTTGAAGAGAACATTCCTGATCGAATGTTCGGTCGTCGAATATATTTCCATACGGGACGAGAAAAAAAAGTAATTGGGTCGAGCACTCGCTTGGGATTTTTACACGGGGGATGTTTTCGAGCTCGGAAGGGCTTGATCGAACTTTTTCAGCTCACGAGCTAGTTGAATCAACGGGAAAGAGCAGGGATCCCGACTTAATTGATAGACACAGGTGTCCCGCGGTATCCTTTACCCTCGCCCTTAATCTCTTTATGCCGCATCAGGATAATATAATTCAGCCGGAAAATTGAGGACGTCACAGAGCCAAGTTAAAGCGAACTAAAGACTAGAGCTATGCACGTTCTTTTTCTCACGCATTTACGAGACGAGCTCTCGCATCGAAAAAGGGCAAATTTGCAAATCTCTCTTACGGTTTTGTTTTCGCGAATATTTGTATTGTTTTAAAAAATGTTGAGAATTATGCGTACAGGTTATTTTAGAAATGTTTATTGAACGCTAATTGATTTGTGTTTATTATTATTCATCTACTATTATAAGATAGAATTAACAGATAATTACATCGTTTCTTAGATGACCTATTTTAGAATAATTAGATAATTGTATAATTTTTCAGATTATTCTAGAATTATTAGATAATTCGATCATTTTTTTATTATTATTCTAGAACTATTAGATTTAGATTATTCTGGAATTATTAAATTATTCTAGAATTATCAAATAATTCGATCATTTTTTTTATTATTCTAGAATTATTAGATAATTCTACCATTTTTAGATGATTTTATCATTTTTAGATTATTCTATCCTTTTTATTCGACGATTTATATCGATGAATAACCAATCTAAATAATGAGATTGAGTCTCGAAGCTGCAAGCTGCTTCATTATTTCGGAGTTGACAACTTGCCCGAGCACAAATCATGCAAGCTGCCATCACAAAAGATGTTCCTTTTGTGAGGCATACCTCATTATAATCCCCCCCTGCCATATGCCTGGATTGATTCAAAGCGTTGAAATAATCCTAAAATCGAAAATCTTAAGTCGAAAAATAATTGATTTTATTTTTGAGCTCAAAGTTCGAACCTGCACATTTTTAATTTTCCTAAATAAATGATTCCCTATCTCCAGCCCGGTGTAAAGTTAGAATACAACAAGTGTTTTTTCCGAGTAAAAATTGCGGTAAAAAAACTAATTTAATTTTTTTTGAATGTCAGTGCTCTCGGTACTTGAAAGGAATCGATCAGCTTCAAATCAGCATTTCCCTTTTCGAAAATCCATCCACTCGAAAGACAACTAATCACAATTCGGAGCGTTCCATTTTGAAGATTTACAATCCACCAGGCAGACCTTTATTGATACTTCTCATTTTTCGAACCCTACACGCGCCTTGCTCGTATCGCTTACGTACATTCACGTTTTTTTACCCCGATTGGCGAGGGACTCACGCATCAATAAAAAAAAATCACTTCGACCGTAAAGTCAACACGGTAATATGTTTAAAAGAAAAGGAGAAAAAAAGACGTGGGTAATCCCTGCGGGCGATAGTATGACGTAAATCGAGTTGGCGATCGAATATTCGATTACATACATACATAGATATATGGGTGTAAGAAATCATGCGTTCATCCCTCGCTCACGCATTCCATTCGCCTTCGTATAAGGGTGTCCGACACTCGGTCATCATGACAGTAGGGGTCGCCCTCGTGCAACGATCTGGTGTCGATTTGCTTCTCAAAAATGGATTTTGTGTATATAATAATAATAATAACAATAATAGTATATAATTATTATATATAATAAAAATATATTATTATTGTACTTGTTTGGGTTACTATATAAATATATAATAATATATTATATATTTATATAATATAATATATAAGTAATATATAAATAATATTATGATAATAACAATCACTTCATACCATTATTATCATTTAATATTATTGTTATTATATAATAATAATAATTATAACATAATCATAAAAACGATGACGATAATGATACACTGCCGCCCAAAAGTTTAGATACACCACTCGATATTCCTTGCCGCACTAAAAGTTACGTACACGGAGAGAATTAAAAAGTAATTTTTGACGTGAATTTCACGGTAAAAATTACCGTGATATATTTCAATGTGGTGACAAGTGAGAAAAACATAATAATTCGTATGCGACAAGTTTTTTTTAACTCACGTTACAGAAAATTTCAAATACGTAGCTAAAATTTTACCGACTGTCGGTTAAAAATTACCAACCGCACCGTACGGTATTTTTACGGTACTGCACAGTAAAATTTACATGCGTCAACCTCGGAAGAAAAATGTCCTATAATAAGGCTGGTAAAATTTATATATCTTCCTTTCATTGTGACCGTTTCTTTCCTCTACTGTTTTTACCTTTTTTCTCCACCATTAAATTTTATAATAAATCTAAAAATAACTGTTACAAAGACGATACTTTTTTATAGTCATTTTTGAAAGGCACAAAATAATAAAATGCACAGTAAAATTTCGCTGAGATTACATATTTTTTAAATTTAAGTTTTGCGTATTTCGTTGCACATCAAAATGTACTAGAAAATCTGGTAAAATTTTCTATCTGAAGAAGAAATTTTATTTTATTTTCGTGAAAATCTGTGTTTTACTCAGCAATAATAAGCGAAGTTTCAGGGTTGTCATCTGGTTACCGTTACTGCACGGTAATTTTTAACATTTAATTCTCTCCGTGTAGCTTCGTCAAAAAAAAAGATAACCAAATTTCCCGAATGGCGTTTTGAAGGGAACTAATTCCGCTTTGTTTTGCTTTTTATAAATACTCTTCGAGGTAAGCCATCCTACTAATCAGTTTCGAGCGAATGTAGTCAAAACAAAATCTCAGAGGAAAATTTTGAATAAATTACATGCGATCCAATATAAACTTACGCAACTTTTTATTTCTTTGACATTTCCTCCCAAACCCTATAGTTCTTGAGTTACGGGGCATTTTACATAATTTGTCTTCTTTAGCCAAAAATGAAATAACTATGAGAAAAAAAATCGTACGAAACTTTTTCAAAAACGAAAATAGAGCTCCTGCTACCCCGTTCAAGTTTATCATGGACAAACATGACAAAAAATGTTTCCGTAAGTCAATTCTCGATATCAAGCCCAATTCTCGATGGTCGAAAAAATGCCGAAAAACAGTCACGTACCGGGTCGAAAAAAAAATCATAAAAAACATTTTCAAAAAGCAAAACAAAGCTGAATTTGCTCCCTTATAAGCGCCGTTGGGGAAATTTGGTTATCTTTTTTTTACGAAGCTATGTAACTTTTAGTGCGGCAAGAAATATCGATTGGATTATCCAAACTTTTGAGCGGCAGTGTATGTCATTGTTATTATTATATAATGTTATCATAAATTACAATATAATAATAATATATTGTATTATTATATTTATTATAATATAATATATTATAATATAATATATTATTATATAATAATAATACTATATAATAACAATTATTGTTATTATTATAATATTATTTATATACTATATCACATTATAATAATATATAATATAAAATAATATATAATAATATAATATATTATTATATTTTATTTTATATATTATTTTATATTATATATTATTATAATGTGATATAATATATAAATAATATTATAATAATAACAATAATTGTTATTATATAGTATTATTATAATTTTGATATTAATATATTATTATTATAGATTAGATCCATTTTTTAGAGAAAAATCGACACGAGATCGTTGCACGAGGGCGACCCTTACTGTCACGACGGGCGAGTGTCGGACACCCTTATACGAAGGTGAGTCAAATGTGGGAGCGAGGGATGAAGACATGATTTCCCGCACAATTTTCACGGCCGTCACCACCGTGCTGTCCACGACTACGGTCCCGTAGTACGTTAAAGCGAATTGCGCGATCCTCTCTCGCGGTCTCTTTACGTGACAGGAGTGGCAAATTCGCCATGTTTCCCGTAGTCCCTTCGCAGGAAATCCCAGTGGGACACATGCTCCGGTAATTTACTTTTTTCTCTTCCTTTTTATTTTTATTTTTTTTTCAGAGATCGCCGGGACGATCGTATCCGTTCTTTCTCGTTTGGCTCGGACATGCGAATTCTTCTGAGATCCGGTTTGTCTTTTTCCACATCGAAGTCCTTTTCTCGTCGCTTGTCGCGGGAGATAAAAAATAGCGGGACGTCACGGTTTTTATGCTTCGGTCGGTGTGTGTGTGCGCGCCCCACGTCTATCTTTTCGCTCGATTTCTCCTGTGGACCTAGGGACGATTTCGCACGGACGCACTCGCCATGATGCAAATTTCCTTAGCTGCCTTGTCGCTTAACGCCCTCGACATTTTTTTTTCTTTTTTTTTCTATGTCCGTCACTGCCCGGCAACGGGATCACGACGGAAACGGCTGCTCCGGAAAAAACTCTTCTATCTTGGGAGAGGGGAGAGGGGTGGAGGTAACAGAGGACTTTCAGCCCTCTCGCGAAAATTCTTCCGACCGAGTACGCGCTTCCGTGCCTCTTGCTGAAACTTCTTCCGGGACTCGGATGCCCGATCGGTTTTTGCGCGAAGTGGCTCCCTTGCTTTCATCCGATCGCGCACTTATCCTTTGGACCTTGAAATTTTACGACTACGATAAAGGAATTACGAAATGTACGTAGCATCGCGAAAGTTGCGATTGATCTTCATCGATTCCACCGTTTAGGAGGAGAGCCGGAGAATTTTCCCATCGAGGATGCAATTACCCCGAAATGTTATTTCTTCGCTAAGTTTTGAGGCTCTCCCTTCGGCTTTTAGGCTTCTGTTTGTGCTTTCATTTTTCATGTCCTTCAATATACATATATACATGATCAATTATTTATTTGTTTATTCATTTATTCATGTATTCGCTTATTCATTTATTCATTTATTCATTTATTCATTTATTCATTCATTTATTTGTTTAATCATTGAATTATTTACTAGCGTATGTGAAAAAAAGTGTTTCATTTTTCGTCATCCTTCACTTTTGATTTTAATAGCAAAAATACTTTTACCCAGAAAAAGCAAACAAAATCATAATTTCTGGCCGTGAACTAAAGTTATAGCAAACTTGTGTGCGTTTGTCGACACACGCACACACATGCGCTATACCATTCGGATATTACACGCCATTTCGTACTTTTTCCCACACGTGTGTAACAAAACACAGTCGAAGGCTCTCTCTCTCTCTCTCTCTCTCTCTCTCTCTCTCTCTCTCTATCTCTCTATCTCTTGAACTGTTAGCCCAAGAAAACCCGCCTCATTCAGAGAAATAAAAAAATCCACCCTCGCTTGGCCGAATTTTTCTGATGCGAAAGAAAGAAAAACCGTCCCGCTCATTGGAGCCGTTTTTTATATAACGAATTGGCCGGTGTGGACAATGGACACTGTCGTGAACGGTATGTATGAGTTAGCAGGGATGTATCTAGCAATGTCGACAGATTTGCCGTCGTCGGTTCCAATGAAAAAAAAGCTCTGGATGGTACAAATTTTCCGATGCAAAATGAATCTGCCTGAACATGTGCCTTCGCGTTTTACTTGATTGAATTTCCCCTCACGATATATATATATATATATATACATACATATATATATATATATATATATATATATATATATGTATGTATGTATGTATGTATATACAGGGTGTCCATCTTATCTCTGCCACCCGAAATGACTCGGTAATTATCGACGACACAAAAAAATGTTTCAGACAAAGGTTGTACGGTACGAAGGGGGCCATCAAATACGACCAATTTTTTTTTTTTATTTCGGTGGTGGCGCTGACGCACAGTGAAGGTCACCTCCACTTTTTTTAAATGGAATGGTACATTATTCTTCAACCATTTGTGGAGCACCTCAAGACGCATAAAAAACATCACGGGGTCAAATCCGTTCAAGGTCATTCGAGGTCGGTATTGACGCTACAAATCTAAATATCTCAGACCACTAGCAAATATTTGATAGTGATCCGAGATATTTAGATTTGTATTTCATTTTAATAGGTGTTCGAAATGACCTTGAACGACTTTGACCCCCTAATGTTTCTTATGCGACTTGAGGTGATCCGCAAGATGGTTGAAAAAAATATACCATTCCATTTAAAAAAGTGGAGGTGACCTTCACTGTGCGTCAGCGCCTCCACCGACATAAAAAAAAAATCATCGCATTTGATGGCCCCCTTCACACCGTACAACTTTTGTCTGGAACATTTTTTTGTGACGTCGATAATTACCGAGTTATTTTGGGTGGCAGAGATAAGAGGAACACTCTGTATGTGTATATATATAGGTAGCGTGGTCCGAAATCGACCGCCTAATCAGCAAAGGCAATAAAAGTGCATCAAATTAATTTTTTTGTTCAAACCAAATTTTGATTCTTTAGAGGCAACATTATTCTAAGTTTTGAGCAGATTGACGAGGTTTTCGGATACCGTTTGATTAAGATACCGAACCCCTTATTTTTACAGCGAATCAAGGGAAAAGGGCAAAATTTTGAATTTATTTTGCCACTTGCAAGCAAAACAATACGATTTGGAAATAATTTTTAAATTTATTTTAGAACATTTTAAGGCCTTTTTAGGAAATACAATTGAATGAATGCATTGATTACAATTTTACTCGCTTAAGGGGTTACCCCCACTTGCGATTTTGAAAAAATCGATTTTTTTTATTGCATTTTTTTGAAGTATAAGTATCCGGGCCCATACTTCTGTATGGGCCCGGAATGGATGACTCTATGTAAGTTTACAAAAAAAAATATTTTCTTCGTGTAAACTGAAATTGAAACTTTAAACGCGTTTTTCTCAAAATGGCATTTCTGAAGTCGGTGACCAAGATTACTCGAACACTAATGAACCGATCTTCTTGAAATTTTGCAGGCTTATTTAATACATAAAAATGTAGTCTTTAATCGTTCGATTTTTTTTTTCGAAAAAAGAAATGGCCGTTTTATAGCCAAAAAACGGCCGTTTTTTCGTTAAAATCGAACCATTAACTTTGACTGTCCGCCATTTTGTGAAAAATGAATATTTTTTTAAATCCTTCGATTAAAGACTAGTTTATACTTATATTTGACTAAATCCATCCGCATTTTTTTTTCAGATGATCCACTTCGCCGCAATGTTGGTCACCGCAAACCATGTGTATAAAAACATTATTTCATTGACGGCCAGTTGCCACTAAACAATGTAATATTTTTCAATAAAAAAATTACTGAAAGTTTTTCAAGATGTGTTCTTTAAGATGGTATGTTGATCGATGAAAAAAGTTTTGTAGTTTTCTTTTAAAAAATTCAAGGCCTTTTTCCTTTAAATGAAAAAGGCCTTTTTTGCGCTACAAGTGGGGGTAACGCCTTAATGGAAAAATTATAATTTCAATCGCTCTCTCAGCTGTCTTCTGCCTCACAATAACTGCGAATAGCCGACGGACGAGTCCTAATGCCATGGAAGCAAGTGCTCGCCGCAGAATTGCCCGATCTCGTTTTGGCTTTAGACGTTTGAACGATCGCCCCATTTCTAAAACAACCATGTGTAATTACCGTCAGAAGTCATTAAATCACCGTTTAACTATCAAAAACACGCTAGAAAATCTTTAGTGCGCAAAAACATCGGGGTCGGTTTCGGACCACCCATTGGCGGTCGGTTTAGGGCTACCGAGACTTTTTTCAAACAATGACTCGCCGTTTACTTACAACGATGCAAGTGATATAAATTTATTAGTGCGTGTTCAAGTCTAGGCCGTAAGCAACCAAAACAACCTACCTTTGGATTTTTCAAGAAAAAATAAAACACTTCAAACTGCAGTACCGTGCAGCTCAAAAATGAACTTGCGCGTTGTTAAAACACAACGCGACGCAGAACCATAGAATGAAATCAGAGAAAAAGATGGCCCCCTACCTCCAATCTGTCGGTGTTGTGAGAGCTTTTAAATGCCACCACTGAATGTTTCGGTTGCAGCACAAGTACTGAGAAACATGGAGAGATCGGTATAGGACCACCGATCGGTTTCGGACCACGCTACCGTATATATATATATATATATATATATATATATATATATACAGGGCGCGCCAGAGAAACTTAATTATTTGAAAGGTCAATAAAAACAAAAGTACTTCAATTATTGTTTTACATTTTTTTTTATTTGAGAATACAATATCCCAATTTTTTTTTCATGCAGTCTTGAAAATGACATCGGATAAATGGCGACCCCCATTGCGCATACACTGATGAAGTCGATTTTTGAAATTCGTATCCACTCTTTGCAGCATATCAATCGGTATGTTGGCAATGGCGTCGCGAATGTTGTTCTTGAGGTGTGCTATGGTCCGTGGTCGATCGACATAAACCAGAGATTTCAAATAACCCCATAAAAAGAAATCGCATGGAGTCAAATCTGGAGAGCGTGCCGGCCATTGGAGATCGCCTCTGAGAGAGATGAGGCGGTCGGGGAAATGTTGTCGCAGTTAATTCTTGCACAACAGCCAATTCATAGGGATGAAATTGAAGGTCTTCATGGAGAATTCGTCGAACAGTGGTGTCAGAAATTCCCATAGCAGCTGCGTGTTTGCGAGCCGAACGCCGGGGAGAACGCACAATTGACTGCCTCACTCTTTCGACATTTTCCGGAGTTCTGATGGTCCGTTGAAGTCCATTTCTGGGTTTAGCGACACTTCCACACTCCCAAAATGAGTTAACCCACGACAGAGTCGAATTACGGCCAGGAACGAGTCTGTGAGGAGGAATTTCAAAGCGAGCGCGGAAGGCACGTTGCGTAGCAACAAGTGAGCGACCGTTAGAAAAGAAGCTCTCGACTGCGAAGGCCCGCTGCTCTCTAGACCAGAGCATGAATGCAACTGACTGGAGGGAGAAACAAACTTGGGAACTTCCCCCTCCAGATGCGCCCCCTCTCGCCCCTCTACCCGCCCAACTCACCGCGCGGGAATTTTTTCAAATAAGTAAGTTTCTCTGGCGCACCCTGTATATATATATATATATATATATATGAGGAATTCCACGTCACCCCAGCCAGTAAAAAAAATCCACAAATAATATTGAAAAATCGAATTACTTTATTGAAAAATGTACACCGAGTGTCGACATTTTTTAAAAATTTCTGACGTTTTTTCTCGTTGATTACCATTTTTTAATATTTTTCCATTCAAATGGCTGTATCTTTGGCAGGATTTGACGTATTTACATTCGTCAAAAACGAAAATGTGCGTCTTTTTCTAGCCTTCCAGAAATAATTTAGATTTTATTGAGCAAGTCGAACGTCCGTTTCAGGGCAAAATATGCAAAAATATTTTTTTCCTCGAGGAAAGACACTCGTTATTTTATTTTTAAGAATTTTCCCGAATTGTGAATAGAAAAAACGGATTTTTGGTATTTTATATACTGTGGGATTCCTAAACACCGTAAAGTAACAGCTGTTTGTATTTAAAAATTTTTTTTATTAATATTCGATTGAAGACTGTGGAGCGCTCGCTGTGTGTTTATCAGGTTTTTGAAATACATATGACATATATGTTATATGTATTGGAGCCTTGGAGTGCTCCACACTCTTCAATCGAATATTAATAAAAAAATAAAAATAATAAATATAGCTGTTACTTCGCGGTGTTTAGGAATCCCATAATAAAAAAAATAGCGAAAATCCGTTTTTCGTATTCACAATTTGGGCAAATTAAAAAAAATAAAATAACGAGTGTCTTTCCTTGAGAAAAAAAATGTTTTTGCATATTTTTCCCTGAAACGGACGTTCGACTTGCTCAATAAAATCTAAATTAATTTTTTTCTGGAAGGCTATAAAAAGGCGCACATTTTCGTTTTTTACGAATGTAAATACGTCAAATCCTGCCAAAGATACAGCCATTTGAATAGAAAAATGTTAAAAAATGGTAATCAACGAGAAAAAACGTCAGTGATTTTTTTTAAATTTCGACACCCGGTGAATATTTTTCAATAAAGTAACTCGATTTTTCAAAATTATTTGTGGATTTTTGTTCACTGGCTGAAGTGACTTCTATTGTAAATTGTATTTTATTTTATTATATTGTATCATATAATATTTGAGTATACTATCTGATATTGTCTTGTACTATATTACATTACATCATACCGAGGAAGATTATTCTGAACCCGTTCGATCTATGCAACGCTGGCGAACAGTACATCTGGATATTTTAAGGACGGTTCCCTGACTCGAACGTTTTCACTACATTTTCCCTATACAATAAATATTCCCCACGCGTACATAAGAAAAATTGAACAAATTGAAAAGTTACACGTGACTTGGAAAAAGAAACAGTCGAATGAATCCTTGTTCATAATGAAAAAAAATAGCCCCGGCAAATAAGGCGCGAGCGTTATGTGCAGTGGCAGTCAAGATGAGCCTCAACTCGGGTCGCACACACATGCACACAAATATACACGTATGTAGCTGCTCGAAACTTTTCTCCAGCAGGCATATTTTCGTGTGACGACGTTCCTTTATTTTCGGGTCCTATCAACGAGTTTGACGTCCTTCTGGCCGAGTTTCATAAGAGCCCCTATGGCTCTACGGAGGATCTTACTCTTCAACCCTCGTCTCTCTCGCTAGCTCTCTTTCTCCATTTCTCCTTTGGGCAAATATACTGCACGAGAAGGTCTACAAGCAAAAGTATTTCAAGGAACCTCCGACGACTGACAAATATCATAATGTACGAAGAAAGTCCTCGTAATACGTGAATTCTTGCACGTGTGGGATTACCTCAAGAATATAAAACTTTCGCGAGAGCAGCAAACGTCAAGAAGATTACGGAGTTCCTACGCACTGAACTTTTCCGCTCGTATTTTTTTTTCTCTCTCCGCACGAACGCCTTCTCATCATCGATTCTCTCGTGACTGGAGAACGATATTGGAACGTAGAATTCGTCGGTGACGTCACAGCTGTTTCAATATTTCACGGTTAAAATTCAATTTCCATCGCAATAAAGGTATTTTTTTTTGTTTGGGTTAAAACCCTTCTTTTAAAGGGGCTTCTAACTTTAGACGCCAAAAAAGGCTATTTTCATGATTTTTTGATAGGTTTATATTATGGATATTGATATAAATTATTGATATATATTGACATAAAAGTTTTTACACTTAAGGCGGTCCTCTAGTTTCTCGGGTCGAAAAAATCGATTTTTTTCTTCATAAATCACATCTACAACATGTGTAGAAAATGTGTGCCAAAGGATTTTTCGATATTCGAAGTGGTTCACAAGTATAAATCACATGCGCGAACTTTCAAACGCGTTTTTCTCGAAACACCATTTTTCGAAACGGTGACCACGATATTTCAGAAACTACTGCACCGATCTTGTTCAAATTTATACAGCATCTTTAATATGTTATAAGCCAGCGATTGAACTAGGATTATCATGATTGCTTCGATAGTTTTTTTTGTACGAGCGAAAAACTTAAGAAAAAATGAGTAAAAAATAGAATGTAATTTTCAAAAGTGTATAAAAAAGTCAATTTTTGTAATTTAGAATTCACTCTAGTTCAATCGCTAGTCTTAAATATGAAGATTAAAATGCCGTTTGGTTTTTTTATTTCAGATAAGCAGAACAGCCGCAATCTTGCTCACCGTCAAGCACCTCTTTTACTTGATGTCTTCCTGTCGGCCACTATAACTTTTATTCTATTATATATTTTGACTTCAAAAAATTTGTAAAGCTTATTTAAATGTTAATAAAGATTATGCAAAAACAATGAGATTGATTATTTCGATGCTTTGCCCGTAAAAAATTATTGAAAAAGCCGTGAAAAAACAGCCGAGAAACTAGAGGACCCCGTTAAGAGAAGGTTCTGCCTTGTTGGGCCAAATAATGTTCGATTTTTCACCAATTTTTTATGCGAAAAGTATTAAATATGGAATATTGATATTTGGTATGTTGACTAAGCGGTCTTTATTGAACATTAAAATATTTTTTAAAGTTTGACAAAACATGGTGGTGGGAGTGGGAGGAGCCGTATGTCGGTGCGCCAGCAATGACATGCTTCGCTTGCGGAAGTCCTAAGTCCCGGACATGTGACCTGACGCAAAAAAATCAAACATAATTTTACTTTGTACAATATTGTGTATAAGTGGACCTAGAATCAAGAAGAAAAATTGAAAAATAAAAAAATAGTGAGCGATCGGAAGGAAGTTTGTTTTTTTTCCCAAAAAATTTCGCAGTTTTTTGCTCACAATTTTTATTTTTCAATTTTTCTTCTTGATTCTAGGTCAACTTATACACAATATTGTACAAAGTGAAAATATGTTTGATTTTTTTGCTTCGGATCACCTGTCCGGGACTTAGGACTTCCGCAAGCGAAGAATGCCATCGCCCGCGCACCGACATACGGCTCCTCCCACTCCCACCACCATGTTTTGTCAAACTTTAAAAAATATTTTCATGTTCAATAAAGACCGCTTAGTCAACATACCAAATATCAACATTCTATATTTAATACTTTTCGCATAAAAAATTGGTGAAAAATCGAACATTTTTTGGCCCAACAAGGCAGAACCTTCCCTTAATAAATACACTTTCGAAATACATTTAAAAAATATATATATTTATTCAAGTCACTATTTATAGACGAAAATGGTAGTTAAAAAATTTCCTAAAATAATTGTATATCTGCGCTGTTGATGAAATCTCGGAGATGGATCATTCGAAACAAAAAATCAAACGGTTTTAGATTCAGTATGTTAATGGCTATAGCGCACATCATACGATTTTTGATATATGCAAAAATAACAAAATGATGAACATTTTTCCAAAAAACAAAAAAAAACGTGTTTTTTCCTCATTTTTGGCAAATAAATAGTAAATATCAAAATTTAAAAAAATCGTTAATAACCGCTAAAGATATAGTTGTAAAGAATATGTGGTTAAAATTTCATAAGGATCGGTTCAGTAGTTTCGAAGATTTTATCAACAAGCCGTTGTTCGAGAAAATCGCGTTTAAGGCGTTACCCCCACTTGTAGCGCAAAAAAAGGCCTTTTTCATGAATTTTTTTAAAGAAAACTACAAAACTTTTTTAATCGATCAATATACCATCTTAAAGAACACATCTTGAAGAACTTTCAGTAATTTTTTTATTGAAAAATATTACATTGTTTAGTGGCAAATGGCCGTCAATGAAATAATGTTTTTATATACACGGTTTGCGGTGACCAACATTGCGGCGAAGTGGATCATCTGAAAAAAAAATGCGGATGGATTTAGTCAAATATAAGTATAAACTAGTCTTTAATCGAAGGATTTTAAAAAATATTCATTTTTCACAAAATGGCGGACAGTCAAAGTTAATGGTTCGATTTTAACGAAAAAAAAACGGCCGTTTTTTGGCTATAAAACGGCCATTTTTTTCGAAAAAAAAAATCGAACGATTAAAGACTACATTTTTATGTATTAAATAAGCCTGCAAAATTTCAAGAAGATCGTTTCATTAGTGGTCGAGTAATCTTGGTCACCGACTTCAGAAATGCCATTTTGAGAAAAACGCGTTTAAAGTTTCAATTTCAGTTTACACGAAGAAAATATTTTTTTTTTGTAAACTTACATAGAGTCATCTATTCCGGGCCCATACAGAAGTATGGGCCCGGATACTTATACTTCGAAAAAATGCAATAAAAAAAACGATTTTTTCAAAATCGCAAGTGGGGGTAACCCCTTAAAGTTTGTTTGGGTTACATAAATACATAACATTGTTTTTAAATGTATTTCGAAACTGCATTCATTAAGTGTAACAACTTTCATATCAATATCTATGATATAAACCTATCAAAAAAATTCTTGTGAACAGCCTTTTTTAGCGTCTAAAGAGAGAAGACCCCTTAAAGGATGGAGCTAATTGTATCCGTGTGTTCGTTGTATCGCTCGTTTTCAGTTGGATGTGCGGAGGTTATTTTTCTTGCTAAAGGGAACCAGTAAATTCCAGACAGATGCGAGGAGGAAGATCTGTGCTCACGATCCATACGCATGGCCCTTTTGGGAATTGTAGGTATCGCCCTGGGCGAAAAGAGAATGAATGACGTTCGCCCTGTAATGTCTCGCGAAACAGCGTAAAGCAATATCCAGTTTACGCCGTGATAACAAATCAAAATAACCTTGACAGTCCTAAAACGAAAGAATCGTCTTCTGTCCATCCCGCTGCCGAAGAAATCCTTGTTTTTTCAATTTTTCTCGAAAACGCCTGAACCGAGAGAGTTGAAATTTTTACAGTCGACTTATGATAAGTGGAGAAAGGACCTAACACTCCTGGAAATTCGGGCTCTTGAAAAAAAAATCCGCGGAACTTATCACGAGAAACTATTGGGGAAGGAGGTTAGGAAATGAACTTCTGACTGAGCTAATCGCATATCGGAGAGGAACTCAACCTGGCCATTGTAGAAACACGTGATTTGAAACTTGAACCATTATATTCAGTGAAAAACACTTCGGAGAAGAGTTCCGAAAACTACCGTGACGGTGATTGCCGAAATTTTTGACAAAGTCAAATTTTCTCAATGGCTATTTCGTCTTGATCTAAATCGAAATGGTCCTAAAATCAAATGAATCTAACCAGAGGAATATTTCTGTTCTTCCTTTTTTTAAGGGTCGTGTCTAGTTTGTTGGGGCAAAAAAATTCATGTTGCTGTATCGGAAAGAAGAGGAAGGTGTACCCTATGGTCCGGCAATAGCCGATTGGGTGTAAGTATGAAATTTTTCATTTTATACACGTATGAACTTCAGTTTAACTTTAAACGCGTTTTTCTCGAAACCACATTTTCCAAGTTTGCGAAAGTGTTTCTACACGCCCAGATGAGCAATCGTTATGAAATTTAGCAGGTACATGTACAACAAACGTCTTCATTAATTGAACTAGAATTATCCAAAAATATTTAAAGGTTTTTATTTTATGAACAAAAAACAGCAAACATTTTTGGTAAAAAACTAAACTTCCCCTTCGATCGCTCACAATTTTATCTTTCAATTTTTCTTATTGATTCTAGTTCGACTTATGCACAATGGGTGGGGATCGGAAATTCGAACGATCAATATTCAGAAGGACCGAAATTTCGAATTCAGTAACGACGAAGGTTCCAATATAGATAGATCAATCTTACGATAGTGTGTAAAATAGTCAATCGAAATTGTGAATACAAAAATCTCGAAGTTGATTTATAGCGAAAACAAATATCAGATTTAAGGCCTTAGGCCACAGTAACGGGTATAAAATCATGTGCGAATTTAACAATTTTTTTTCGTATGAAAAAGTGATTCGCTCATAAAATTAATTACACATCTATTGAGTATGAATATCAAGCTGTTTTTCATAAATAATTTTTTTTACCATAGCATTAAGGGGATATATAGAGTTAAAATTTTCGAAAAATCGATTTTTTTTTATTTTATTTTCGTAATGTACATATATTTAAGTACACACACGGAAAATTTCGTGTCAATCCGGCGAATATTCTCGAAGTTACACGCACATTTGTAATGACGTGTCAGAGCGTTCGAAAGTGCTTTTGAAACTTTAAACGCGTTTTTCTCAAAACTGTGTTTTGAAAGACGGTGAGCAAGATTTCTCGGAAACGGCTGAACCGATCAGTCTCAAATTTTAACACAATCTTTTCAAGTATATTTTTTAGTAATTAATCGAAGGTTTTTTCTCACCGATAAATATTTTCCATTTTATAAACAATTTAAGACCTAAATTTTGGTCAAAAATGGATTTTTTTGTTGAGAAGCCGCCATTTTGTCAAAAATTATTATTTTGCTTATTCCTTCGATCAATTACAAGATAATCCATTACGTTAACAAAATATTTTTGGTTTTTTCATTTGAGATGATCCAGTCCAGAGATATCGTGCTCACCGCAAGACGCCTTTTTTTAGAGGTGCTCCCGGAGATCTGCTATAGCAGCTTTCAAAATAATTATTTTTACAAATAAAAAATGTTAAAATACAGTTAAAAGTTACCATAATATGTGTACAAATTTTTACGATAACAGATTTAAAGGACTTCTCAAGAAAAATTCTTGAAAAATCGATCTTTTTGGGCTCCTGACTGTATATAACCCCTTAAACACAAAAAAGGGTGGTAACTACAAAGCACCAAAAAAAAACAACTAATGATCGAAAATTAATATTTTCATGAAGAAATCAATTTGGTAAGACGATTCACACGATGACAAACCGACCAGCCACATATTGATGAGTAAGTTAGATAATGAATTTTATTACTTACAGATGTATAACGATAAAACAACGAAATAAACTACCTTTATAAAACCAAAAAGAAAGACAGATTTCACCATTCTATATTTAATATTTTTCGCATAAAACGTTGGTGACAAATGGAACATTTTTTGGGCCCACAAAGTAGAAAACTCCCTCAAAGTTTTCCAAGGATACCCTTCTACCCTTCGTTGCACTTCTTCAGAGATAGATAATCAATGCTAGCCTCCTCGTCTGACATGTATTCCAACGTAATGTCAATCTCAATCCTCGAACGACGACTTACCCGAAAGCTAATTATACCTGTGGTTTCGCGCGAGTTTCGAGAAGTCAGTTTCCCGCGGCAATGGTCCAAATTTCCGAAATAGTTGACGAGTTCGCTCCTGGAACGGTTGGACCAACGTAGTAATTGAATTTGAACTGGGGAAAGGCAGAATCCGGATCGACGAAACGAATACCGCAAGCCGCGACGAACAGTAGACTCGTTAGACCAAAGCTCCGATATGCAATTTTGGGATTGATTCAATTTGGAAAGGTACGGGAGTTTCCGAAGCTTTGGTGAGGTGAGCACATGCAGGTAATGTGAAGTGGGTGTATATCAACAGGACATACACTACCGGCGAAATGTTTCCGGACAAAAGTTTAAAAGAGTGCCGGAAGGGTTTTCTATGCCATTTCGCCGGTAGTTAACCTAGGCCAATTTAATAAACGACATTTTAAAGAGGAGGGATTTACTTTCATTTTGGCTTTTTTAAAAAAAATTTACGATTTTTTTTTACAATTAGCACCCGGTTTTGAAAACGACCATTTTTCGTCGTCTTTATGTTCCTCTTTGAGTGGACCCCGTTTGCAGTAAAACCTTTTTTTACGTACTACTTCGATCAAAATCATGAAGGGGGAAGCCTAAGCTAAAATTTCGTTTTTTTTTTTAAATGTCTACGATTTTTTTTTCCAACAATGTTTCGTTTTTTGAGAAAAAAATAGATAATTCGAAAATTGCTCCGTAGTACGAAAACGATGAGATTTACAACAAAACCTCAGGATAGCAAAAAAGTTGCATGGCTTGTTGCGAGTTCACGAGAATTTTCTCAGTATTTTTTTCGAGATTTTTATTTTCATCTATCTCCGGTCGAAGCTCCATTGATCTGAATACCATAACAATAATATAATTAAATTTTGTACTTGCATATTAAACACTTTCCAAAAATCTTGAAAAGAAACAACCTGAGGGATTTTTCAAAATCTTGTGGACAGGATGCCGCGTGTGGTGAAGAGCGTGCTGTTGGCGAGAGGAGGTTTCTTCGACGAGACCAAAGTTTAATATGTAAGTCGAAAAAGTAATTACATTATTGTTATGGTATTCAGATCAATCGAGCTTTGACCGGGAATAGATTTGAAAAGAAAAATTCGAAAAAAAAATCTGGAACAATTCTCGTAAACTCACAAGATGCAATGTATCTTTTTTTCTACCTTGAGGTTTTGTTGTAGATCTCATCGTTTTCGTACTCCGGAGCTATTTTCGAATTATCTATTTTTTCACAAAAAACGAAATATTGTTGGAAAACAAAACTTTTAGAATGTTTTTTTTTTAAACGAAATTGAAGCTTAGGCTTCGTCCGTTATGATTTTGGTCGAAGAAATGCGTAAACAATTTTTTACTGCAAACGGGATTCACTTAAAAAGGAACAAAAAAATTACGAAAAATGGTCGTGTTCAAAACCGGGTGCTAATTGTAAAAAAAATCGTAACAATTTTTTAAATAAGCCAAAATGAAGGTAAATTCCTCCTCTTTAAAATGCCGTTTATTAAATTGGCCTAGATCAACTACCGGCAAAATGGCGTACAAAACCGTTCCGGCACTTTTTAAACTTTTGTCCGGAAACTTTTCGCCGGTAGTGTAGATGGAGGGGAAAAGGAAACGGAAGGAGAGCGATGACAAAAGTGTCGTTGATGGGATCATGATGTATGTCATTTTTTCAAATGACTCGACTGACAGCAATTTGCCCAACAGGGGTATTTGGATCGTGTGATGGAAAGGCTCGTTCATGCTTAGAATCTGACAGAAGACCTTTCAAAATGCTGATGGATCTGATAACATTCTTCAAGAATACTGATGGATGCTATCTTTTCCTTCCAAAGCACTGATTCGGTTCCTTTGCAGTCAATTTCGTCTTTTTTCTCGGCTCCAGTTCCACCCACCAGGAAATTGTAATTTTTATTCAATCTTGATGTGCAACCCAATAAACCTGTGAGTCAAAGTATTGCGTCTTATTGGATTCCAATGGGCCTGATGTAGCAATCCTAAACCGCTTCCAAAAATGAGCTAGTCCGAGATCAAGAAAAGGATTGCAAAAAATGTTGAAATATGGACGAAAAGCGTACGCTATATGCGTAAATAAAAAGTATTCGTCCAATCGAGTTCTGACTGGGAAATTCGTCATTAGCAGATTTTGCCTCGAAAAGAGTGCTGGGAACTTCATGGGACCCCCAAATTAAAATTCAATCCACCAAACCTGTGATCCAAAGAATTGCGCCAATTTGGAAGCCAACCCAATAAACCTGTGATTCAAAAAAACGCGTCTTATTGGGTTCCAATAAAGATGGATAAAATCGCAATCTTCAAAAATACTGATGGATGTAATCTTATCCTTCCAAAGCACTGATTCGGTTCCATTGCAGTCAATTTCTTCTTTTTCCCCGTCTCCATTTCCACCTACAAGAAAATTCGATTTCTAATTCAATCTTGATCTACAACCCAATAAACGTGTGATTCGAAGTATTGGCTTCCTCTGGGCCTGATGCCCTGCCTTTCGTAGCAATCCTAAACCGCTTCCAAAACTGAACTCGTCCAGGATCGAAACAAGATTTTTTCAAATGTTAAATAGCAGAGTGTACACTATATGCACATATAAAAAGTGTTCGTCCAATCGAGTTCTGACTGGGAAATCGTCATTAACAGATGATTTTGCTTCAACAAGGGTGCTGCAAATTCTATTGGACCGCCAACTTAAAATCAATCCCACTCAATGAGGCTCAGAATCACAAACTGAATCATCATCTATTTCTCCCCCAAATGGATTGGTCGATGTCTTGTTTGGTGCAAAATCGTTTGGTGGTCAAGAATTTCCAAGTTCCATCCTTGTCCAGCCCTCAAGTCCACCTCAAGTCTTCAAAAGTTCGCTCCACACGGACCTCAATTGTCAACAACGACAAAATGGAACGCTAAAAAATGGAAAACCTCTGCTGCACTCGTCTGTACAATTGTGGAGCATCAGCTCGCATCATTCTCCACCAATGGTAGATACATCAAGGTCGCTACACCGAAGCTCAATCACACTTTCGAACGTTTCCATCCAAACACGATTCTCGCTCGACTCAACGCACTTCAAGTTTCCGCAGCATGAAAGACTTCCACCCTCATTTCTCCTTTTCCACTACCTGCGCAAAGTTGCACCCGCTATCCTACAACTCCAGATGCAGTGATTCGGGAAATTCCGATAGGGTTCGCCGTCGAATAATATGATGAACGTGCGGACCCTCGAGGCTCAGAGACATCATTGACAACCCGATACGAGCGGAGACTCCGTCCAATCGATGAAGATGTTCACGAGGTGGACGGGCACCCACGTACACGCAGAGACGACCAATTGAATGCGTTTGACACGATTGGAACTCGAGTATAGGAGTGGCAGTTAGGGTCCGAGGACCTAGAGACGACGAGTCCGTGTATTGAGGTAGAGTCCCGAGTCGAAATTTTCAGCCTATTTTAAAGGCCTTTGATCCTATGTCAGCCTCACTTGAGTCTGTTTACTGCTAGAAGACCTATTATGAGCCGCTACATGCTCTTCATTTGCTGCTTACCTTCTGCATAGGCCCTTATACTCCTACCTAACCTAGCTGAAGTCGTTGCAGCTCCTCTTTTGATTGCGTTTGAATCTACTGGTGGGGATGGTCGCATTCGAAAGAGCGGGTCTGATAGATTTCAGTAACCGTCATGCGTTGGATTACGTAGGACCGCGCGTTCGCCGTAGAGGCCTACTTTTCCAATGGCCTTTCCATTATCTCCACCCAGCGAACCTGCCCGAGTCGAAATTTTCAGCCTATTTTAAAGGCCTTTGATCCTATGTCAGCCTCACTTGAGTCTGCTTACTGCTAGAAGTCCTACTATGGGCTTGTAACATGCTCTTCCTTTGCTGCTTACCCCCTGCATAGGCCCTTATACTCCTACCTAAACTAGCTGAAGTCGTTGCAGCTCTTCTTTTGCTGCTAGAAGCCCTACTATGGGTCCTAACATGCTCTTCCTTTGCTGCTTACCCCCTGCATAGGCCCTTATACTCCTACCTATCCTAGCTGAAGTCGTTGCAGCTCCTCTTTTGATTGCGTTTGGACCTATCGCGTATTTGGCTGTTTCGACGAAACGAGGGTGGGGATGGTCGCATTCGAAGAAGCGGGTCTGATAGTTTTCAGTAACCGTCATGCGTTGGACTAGGTAGGACCGCGCGTTCGCCATAGAGGCCTACTTTTCCAATGCCCTTTCCATTATCTCCACCCAGCGAACCTTTCGCATTCGCTTCAAACTTGCCCCTGCAGCTCCAGCAACTCTCCAAAGTGGAAGAAATGGATCTTCGGCAAACAGTTACAATATTTTTGATAGGAATTGCCCTCACGTATGCATGTATACGCGAATCCCTATAGCAGGCACGCATGTTTACGTATGGGTACTAGTATACGTGCGTTGGTGTATGCTTGGGCGCGTATGTGTGCGGGTATATACGTGTGTCTACGCATGAGCGTATTCAGGCATATGTATCTCCATATGCGTAACAGAGTGTATGCGTGTGCGTGTATACGTGTGTCACTCGACGTCCTCTTTAGCGCCTGCAAGTGGAGAAAAGGGAAATTTGTTCCCGTTCTAGGCGTTATGTAGGAGCTCATTTTATATTGAATACGAAGCTACTTTACTGCCTTTATCTCCTACCACTGTGAGGATCTGGAGGGGCAAAATAGGCTGAACATTTCGACTGGGGGTGTTCTAACTTCAGTGGAGTCATCAATGCAACGAGATGTCTTTTACGCTGACCGACAACTGCATATGACGCGAACCTAGAATGACGGAAAACTTTATCCCTGACAGGAGGAAGAAATCGCGCAACACTTGCGTGATTTTTGAGCTTCTAAGAGGATTGGGACTATCAGCTTATCGGCACCTCAAGATCGCAAGGCAAACGGCTAGGCAACGTTTCGACATCAACCACCAAAAGCAAGAACGACTCTTTCACTCTCCCGCGCTCTTGCTCGTCACAGAGATCACTGTGTCAACAGCGAAACAGTTGACGAGTGGCCAAACATAAAGACCTTCGCGATGATCGCCCGGTGGAGACATGATGGATAGTCGACGCGGTCCTCTTTCGAGTTCCCTGAACGAGATTGAGCTAGTTAGTCTCCGGTCAAACTCGTTAGGCCACATCCATCGATTTTACTCACATAACGTTCTCGACGAAAAACACCATCGTATGATCCTCCCCACTGTCAACATCCTCCCATCATCCTTACCTCGTAACTCCCTTCTCTGCTATCTCCAAAATTGAATCGTCATTGTCATCGTTGCCACTTTATCTGTTCTTTATTATACCTTCTACACAGTGTTCTACCGCCCAGTACTTGAGCACTAACTCCAAAAATCAATGGTTATTGTCATCATCGCCACCTTCCCTATTCTTCCTTATTCTTCCTACGAATTGCTGTAGCGTCCAGCACTTGGTGATCACTTAGGCGACTACTGACCGGAACCGAACTATCCCCGAGTTTCCAATCCCGGCGTAACTGAACCTCGGTCGAAATGGGCTTCACCAGCGGGAGTTTTCCGCAGTTTCCCTGTGCCCTCCTGCGAATCCGATACAGTAGGAGATCGTACGAGATAGCCCGTTAAGCGGCTATACCAGTGTAACACTTTCAAAAAATCGATTTTTTTGCCTTCTTCGACAGTTTACACGTTCAAGAATATCCTGCAAAAATAGATAGTTAAATCTTCAAACGCGTTTTTTTCGAAATGAGATTTTTCAAATTTGCTGACATTGTAACTCAAAGAGCAATTGTCCGATTGACTTGAAATTTGAACTGAGTACTCTTGAATATATTTACTCTACAATGACGTAGGATATTTTCGATTGAATGAAAATTGACGATTTGGCATTGAAAAAATCGACCATTTCATAGGCAAGAAAACAGACTTTTTTCATAACTACGTCATTGTACAGGAAATACCTTCCAGTTTAACATTTTTTCCTTTTTCGGTTTCAGCTACTCAATCGGCCGGAATCATGTCAGCAGTGGAGGAACTTTCTTTTTGGCGCCTCCGAAGGCAGCGCATAAGTCGCATGGATCTCAATATTTTTCTATGAAAAAATTATGTAATATAGGTCAAATATAGCCAAATATATTCTTAATTTTCCGAAACATTTAATTGAGTACATTTCATCCAAAGAATTCCCGAAAACCACCTAAATTTTCAGCGTTCACATTGGTATAGCCCCTTAGGAAATAGCTGTCAGCAATACTCCGACAATATACCTAGGAACGTTGAAAAATAAAATTCAACTTTTCTACTGTTGTTAACAATTGTTATTTCCATCCTATACCTCGAGGGATTCCGTCGCAGCTTCGCACAATCGCCTCATGGTAACTAATTTATACTTGGCCAAATATCCCACACGTTTCCGACCTATCTCCTTCGCTTCTATTTCCATCACTCCAATATATATATATACACATTTATGCGCGCATGTGTGTGTGTGTGTGTGTGTGTGTGTGTGTGTGTGTGTGTGTGTGTGTGTGTGTGTGTGTGTGTGTGTGTGTGTGTGTGTGTGTGTGTGTGTGTGTGTGTGTGTGTGTGTGTGTGTGTGTGTGTGTGTGTGTGTGTGTGTGTGTGTGTGTGTGTGTGTGTGTGTGTGTGTGTGTGTGTGTGTGTGTGTGTGTGTGTGTGTGTGTGTGTGTGTGTGTGTGTGTGTGTGTGTGTGTGTGTGTGTGTGTGTGTGTGTGTGTGTGTGTGTGTGTGTGTGTGTGTGTGTGTGTGTGTGTGTGTGTGTGTGTGTGTGTGTGTACATATATATATATATATATATATATATATATATATATATATATATATATATACAGATGTCTGACCGAAATCGGTACAAACTACTAGTAGCACTGTGTACCGTGTTTGGGGAGGAAGTTGGAGAGCGGTGGTCGATGCATTCTTCATGCGCATTTAGATGAACACATTTCGATCGAGCGTCCCGCCTCCTCCGTGACTTGGATCGCCTCGCCTGCAATTTTGGCCGGCACCTCCCTATGCCTAAGTCCAAACGTCGCCAATTATCTGCACACCTCTTACCGTCCATTCTATCATTATCACAAATGATACCCCAACCACTACAACATCAACAGAATCAACATCTTCAATTGTGCAATTAATAACAAATGTTACGAATATCCATGACTGAAGAAATAAACAATCGATCAAACGCCTTGCCCCTCCCACACTTCAATAACAAATATCACGTCATATTTGCGCGCGCTTGTAAGTTCCACAAAACTACCCGATGTTATGACACTTTGATAGATCGAAAGAACATCGGCGAGCAAGCAAAAAAAAAGAACACGTGCTCGAGTTTGTCAAACTTGCGTATTTTGCGACGTCTTCTACCTCACTGCTATTTTTCTTTTCTCGACACATTTCGTACTCGGGTACGACACATCGGCGATCACACAACGCACTTTTCATCCTTCGATATATATATATATATATATATATATATATATACACACACGTATATCTCATCGGTGAAATGCCGCGCTCACTCGAATGCGGGGATAATTTTAGAGCTTGGCACAACGTCATATTTTATTTTGGCTATCGAGGAAGAGAGAGGATGAAGGAAGGGGGGGGCGCAATAGAGCGAATTCGAAGAGTTGCGTGTCTTGATATAATAAAGAAATGCGCGGATGTTCGGCTTTTCTTTAAAATAACAATATCGATGATGTTTATCTTTAAAATAACTTTAAAATAACAATATAAAATAAGAATAGAAAATGTTTATAATTAATATCACGATGGTTATTATTCTTATTATAATTAGCATTTGCGTTATTATAATTATTTTCGTTGCTACAACTTTTGGTTTTGTTGCTGTCATTTGTATGTTATTGACGTTAAGACGATTTTTTACATATAGGAGTTCAAAATACTTTAAGGCCTTAGGCCACTCTAGAGGCCGAAAAAATAGGCTTTTTGGGGATTTTTTTTTTGGAAAAACTTCAAAATAAATCGAGATTACAAAAAAGGGTGTTTATCATACATATCAGTGACTGTATACAATAATTTTTTTGAAGCGATTAATTTCAAAATGGCGGCTGTGCAGCGTTTATCTCAAAACTGCATTTTTTAGGCCGGAAACATAACTCAGACAATTTTCAACCGATTCACTTGAAATGTTGAATGTATCTTGAAAAATACATTGTCTATGGAAGTGCGTAGGATTTTTTTATATTGCATAGTTCATTTGTTATTAACAATTATCCGATTTTTTAGGCAAATTTTTCACTTTCCACTTTAGAAGTGCGGCATTTGGCCAAAAATCAATATATCGCAAAAATCCTACGTACTTCTATAGCAGTTATTATATATAATCGAAACAAAATCGTTGGCTCATCATAATTAAAAAATTACAGGAGCTGTTTGTCCGGCCGTGGACCCTGGAAAAACGGAGACGTCATCGCGAAAACGCTGCACAGCCGCCATTTTGAAATTATTCGCCTCAAAAAAATTATTCTATACAGTCACTGATATGTATGATAAACACCCTTTTTTGTAATGTCAATTTATATTGTAGTTTTTCTGGAAAAAAATCTCCAAAAAGCCTATTTTTCGGCCTCTAGAGTGGCCTAACCCCGTAAGGGGTATGCGTAACCTTGGAATTGCAAAAAATCCATTTTTGGTTTATTTTATTTTCTTATTGCGTAGAGTCTTAACTTTGATTTGGTTTAAGGATTTTGTAAAAATTCCAAAAATTGACCGAGTTATGACGATTTTAGTGGAGCAGGTCAGATGGTCCCGTTGCCTTACGGCTCTAGCGCTGCGCGGTGCATTGTATGGTTTCTAAGGCCATTGATATGACTTTGTCCAAGCAGGCTGTTTAATTGTTATACGACGCTGGAATCGCACATTGACGATACGAAAAATAATTGTGATTTTATCGCAAGCAAGTAGTCCATACACCAGGGCACTTTTTTACAATTAAATTTTTTAAACAACAATTGGGACGAAAGAGTGCATTTCATAGATGGAAATTCCAAATAAAAGATTTTTAATTTTTTTACTAGCTTCATTAGTAATGGATATATAAACGAGGAAAATTATTCGCATCACCTGTCACTCATCGTTCCGCCTCTCTCATGAAAATGTTCCTTAATCATATCTCCGTTACTACTGGAGCTAGCAAAAAAAATTAGAGATATTTTTTATTGTCGATTCAAAAAGGAACATCTTTTATTTCCAATTTTTTTTTACAAAATGCATTTTTTCCTCACAATCGTCATTATAACAATTAAATTGTTTATAAGGGGAAAAAAATCATTTTAGAACAAAAAAATGTCCTATTCGTATTGCCCCTACCCGAAACCATAAAGAACCGGCAAAAATATTGAGCGGACCCAAACATTCATTTATACGAAAATTGTATACGGAAAAGGTGGATTTAGTACGTTTTCCTCTCTTGCGTTTATCTCGAAAGTATACTTTAAGGTAGTTCCTCTGCGAAAATCTCAACCAAAAGTTTACATACCATGTTCATGTTTAAAAGATTGATAATTGGTTTAATTAGTAATAAATCAAATTAAAAACTACGCAATATTGACTCGGTACTAGTAGATAATACGATGGATATCATTTATTGCCGTAAAGTATATTTTATATTGTGTTTTTGATCTACCATTGCCAGTAAACATTTTGCCGGGACTGTCCAGGCTTTGCCCCAATTGTTTTTCTTTCCAGGCTTTGCCAGGCTTTGCACGAAAATTGTGAGGGCTTTTCATGGTTATATCTTGGAAACTAGATGGTGAATCATTCTCATTTTTTTTCACATTATTCGTGATATCTTACTCTAGCTTATCCTCGTTTTTTATCAATTTCTTAATTTTAGTTTTGACGGTAAAATTAATGATGCTCTGTTTGCCAATCATAACGCATTTGTTGCGTGTAAACCAAGCCAACTTTAAGTGTAAATATCTCAGGTTTGGGGTGGTCAAACTTATTCAAATTGCACAGATGTTTGGATAATGTACTGAATAACATACATGTCAAATTTCAACCATTTCTTAATTCAACTCTTCTGTGGAGGTACTACCTTAAAGTTTGGCATACGTCGTATCTCGAAATCTAATCGTCCGATGGACTTCAAATTTGGACTGAATACATTTTATAATATATTCAATCGGTAGACCGGATTTTTTCATATGATCCTCCTTCAGAACAGTCGACTATTTAGATCGGGAGATAATGAGTTTTAAAATTGCAACTTTTAACACTGCAGGGTCTGCATTGAAATTTAGACAAAATAATTTTCCGTAAAAAATATTTGTCCCCTATAATAAGAAGACATATGGCAACACCGCTTCCTTCCACGTATCCAATGACGTGAGTTTGCGCGGCATATTAAAAATAATATTGCAACAAAACATTTTATTTGGAAGTAATTTTTAATGGAACGAAGTTTTTAATTAGTTATGAATGAACCAACACTTTTATTTGTTATTGAAGATAACATAAACAATATAAAATATTAATATTTGTAATGCAAATATTTCTTTATGACAACATTTTTAACTTTAGGAACACGATAATTATTTTTTTTCTCGAAATATTGACCAATACTGTTCTGTGGTGTTGGCATACGTCTTCTTATTATAGAGGACAAATATTTGTTTACGGAAAATTATTCTGTCTAAATTTCAATGCAGACCCTGCAGTGTTAAAAGTTGCAATTTTAAAACCCATTATGTCCCAATCTAAATAGTCGACTGTTCTGAAATTTCACTCAAACATGCATAATAATATGAACAATGTCTGGTTAAAATTTGAACAAAATCTATCGAAAACAAGATTGCGCGCTCGTACTACTTTAAAGTCGTTATCTTTTGTCGAAAATCGACATTTTTTTAAACAGTGCAATTTATGCGAATTTTAAAATTTCGAAAAAGTATCCGGTAGTTTCGTAGCTTCACCATTGTACTAAAAGTATAATTTTCCATGTTTGACTTTAGATGAATAGTGCAGAGCCTGCAGTCCTGAGAATAAATGACAATGATTACGTTGTTTATATACATTTTGCAATAAAAAAAAACGATGACATGTCAAGACTATGTACTATCTGTGTGCGAAAAATCGACCTTACCATCCCAATACCTAAGACGAAAACAAAAATTGAAAATCGATTTTTTTTTAACTTCAAGGTTACGCAAACCCCTTAAGCACCATAAGCGAAGTACTCTTTCGTGTGTCGGACTCCCCACTTATGGTATACAAATTTAAAAAAAGCTCTTCCGTCCCGTTCGTTTATTATTGCTGTTGTTATTATTGTTATTGTCGTAGTTTTTGTCGTTGTTTTTGATGCAACTCTTGGTGTTGTTCCTGTCATTTTCATCCGTTATTGTTGTTAGTATCAATATTATTATTGCTGTTGTCGTTATTATTGGTATTGTCGTTGTTTTTGCTGCTGTTGTTGCTTTTTTTATTATTATTGGTATTGTCGTTGTTTTTGCTGCTGTTGTTGCTTTTTTTATTATTATTGGTATTGTCGTTTTTATTGCTGCTGTTGTTGCTTTTATTATTATTATTATTACTATTGTTGTGATTTTTTATGCTTCATTTTTATTATTATTGGTCATTATAGTTTGTTGTTGCAATTTTTACAAATAATATTATTATTATCATTGTTATGGCTCGTATTATTTTTGCTGTTTCTGTGATTATTATTTTGTATTATTTTGTGGATCTTGACATTATTGTGATAAGCAATATTATTGTTGTGATTATTATTATTATTACCGCTATTATTATTTTGCATCGTTTTTGGGGCCTTTGGCATTATTATAATAAGCAATATTATTATTGTTATCATGACTATTTATTTTTTATACCATCGTCCTCGTTGAGTTTTAATTAGAATATCGAAATAATTAATCGTGGAAACGAGGTCAATTTCAAGAAATAATTATATATCGCTCGGGTTTCTGTGCTCGACCTTTTTGCAGTTACCTCAAGTAACCACTTGTTACGCTTCTTTAGGTGAATTGAGAAAATAAACTTTCAGACAGCATAAATTCTTGTTTTTTCTTGTGTACTTCGCGAAGTGGTGTGTAAGTGAAAATTGATAAAAGCTGGTCGTAATGGCTTACCTTGACGGGTATGCAGCAAACAATGAGAATAAGATCCGCACTTGCGAGACCTCCCAGGAAGATATTGGTCGGAGTTGCCGGCAAGGGTCGCAATCTCGGGCATAGCGTCGAAGCGATTATTACTAGATTGCCTGCACAATGTACACGCACACACGTTAGATCGTCTATACTGTGGCGATTAATTTACGCGTACGCGTATAAACGGGAGACACAAATATTTTATGAATTTGGGGATTTTTCTTTTTTCGGTAAATCGTTGATTTTTTTATGCAACCAAAACCAAAACAGAAAAAAAAATTTGTTCGAAAAAGTTTTTTGAAAAAAGATGACAATGCTCTATATTCGATTAGGAAATATATTGTTGTCGATATGAATGGGGTTTTTGCTCTTTATATCGGTTTAAAAGTTGTCTCGTTTGATTAAAATTTTTTTTTTTAATAATTGTATCAAATTAAATTTTAAATTATTTTTAAAAATAAAACGCACACACTTATTTTTTTAGCATTTGTAACATTGTTAAACTTTTACACGATAATTTTTTTCACTTTTTTACACGACCTGTTTGTACATTTGTGCAAAAAGTACACAAACTCCAAGTTTTTTATTTCCAGACGCAACACCACGATGACGGGTCGAAAAAATCGTTTTTTTTTCTCGCATTTTCTCATAGTATACATATTCAAGAATATGTGATGAAATGTTCTATTGAATAATTTTAAAATTGACCAAGTTACAGAAGCTACAGAAAAATCAAAATTTCTGTAATTCCAGTAGCTATCGTTGTACGTAGCCGTTTTTTTTTTATTTAGTATTTTTTAAGCCCCGATATATAAGTAAAAATTTCGCCAAAATTACACTTTTTTTAACACCCGCCGTTTTGTGATTTGTTTTCGGAGACAGACTACGTGCAACGAGAACTACATTTATATAGATTATAAAACTTTTTTATTTTTATTTTTCAGATAAACCATTTTCATGCTATCGAACTGGCCATTGGACCATATTTTTTTATACCGAGGCTTTATTATACCTGAATAACGTCAGTTTTTGAAAATAAAAATTTACACGAAATAAGTTCAATGTATACTTAATAACATACATTTTTTTCCAAATCCCAAATAAATAATTTAATAGACAAAAAATCGTTAAAAACGACCTTTTCGACCCGTCGGATCGGTCATCCGTCCCCCTTAAAATATTAAAAAAAATTATTTTGCGATAGTGAAAATTTGCTATGAGAACACAGATAATTAAGTCGTGGGTATATTTTGATATTTTATCTTTATTATTTCTACTAAAATCAATAAGTGAAAAAAAATTTTAATTTAATTAAAAAAAACCCGTCGTATAGCTCCGATTATAAATTCCATGGGGTTTTCTTTCCTTCAAGATAATGACATAATCATTATGAATAATTGTTAATATTATTACGATCATCATAATAAGAATAATAATGATGATGGTGATGCTGATAAAAATAATAAAAATAATAATGATAATACAATTAATAATAATTCCATTCCAAAAGCGTGATTAATATTAATTATCTTGGACGAGGAGGGTTCGAAGAGCTTTCGGCTATCAAAGTGAAAGTATACTAACCAGTTAGTCCGAGGCAAAACGTGATGGAATAAATGACAAGTACAGGACCCAACTCCGCCCAATTAAATGTGTTTATGGAATCTTTCATGTCATAGTCGCTCCCATAGTCGGTGTCGTTGAATGTCGTTTCGTTGCTCATTTCGTTTGTTTAACGTCCGGAAGCCGTCGAGCCTGCAATCAATTAATTTTAAAATAATAATAATAATAATATCCAACGATTTTCATTTTCATGACGTGTGACATGACATAAAAATACAATATTGACTTTCGCTAATTTATTTTTGCACAGGCATGAACTTTCTGAGGATGGTATATCGTCACGCGGTTTCTTCAAGGAATTTGAAAAACTTTTGCAAAATTAATCGAGAATATTTTCGATTTCCTATTTTCCCAATTATCCTTTTTTTTGGATTGGGAGAGAAAGTTGTGCGAAAAATGTCGATAGTAAAAAAACACGGTATTTAGTGAATGAGAATATAGACTTATCACATTGAATAAAAAATTCGTATTAAATTTAATTTTTCAATTAAATATTTTGATAAAATAATAATAAATTCATTAAAATAAATTTAAATTATTTTTAATTTCATTTAATAGATGATTGATGACATCAAATTGAAAAATTAAAAACAAAGTTACTTTTTCCGACTGAAAAAATATGTTCGAAGAATTTGAGGTATTTTATTTTCATTGTATCGACCGACACTGAAAATCCTCGGTGAATCCCATTGTCAGCTGGCAACAGAACCGTAATTGTCAGCCGGGGTCGGAAAATTGAATCGCCCCGGAAAACGCCATGTCTAACGAGATTTGGACGAAGACGAGCCGGGATTACAGTACAAAAAAGGCGACGTAACGAACCCGTGTAAAGAGCGATCGTCCAACAGATTGAATGAAAATTTCTCGACCGAAAAACACACACCTAAAATATAATGTACAATAGGGTGACCCAAATTTTAGCTCTATTGTTTTCCCTTTTCTCACCATCCAATTATCTTCTTTAAGGGGAGATACACACCTAGAAGCCGGGAAAAGGTCATTTTTGTGAATTTTTTTCAAGGAAAACTATTTGAAATTTCGGATTGGGGTTTTAATTATCTAAAAGTATATATATTCAAAAATATGTTCAATTTTCTTTATTTAATAATATCAAAAATATACAAGAATATTGTATGATCCTTGGAGCGTCGTAAAAAAAAAATCTGCGTATACGGTACCCACTGGCGTTTCTTCAAAAATCATCAAAAAAAAGCCAAAAGGATTATTAAATTAGATAAATTAGATATCTAGTACTTGTTATAGCCGATTCTAAAAATATCGATTTATGACAAAATGGCGGACGTTTGAACATAAATAATGATTTTTGGGCCAAAAATGTATAAATTTAATTTACCTCACACTTCTAACCCGATAAAACGGGGGACCTATAATTTATATATAATATAGTTTACAGACAAGAGCTTTAAAGAATTATTTTATAAGAACAAAAATTATAATTCTTGGGTTAGTAGTGTGAGGTAACTTTGAAAAATCTTTTTCTAAAGAAAAACGATTAATTGTTCTGAAAATTTTACAAAACATCAAATTTATGAGTGAGATGAGTAAAAAGAAACAATCGTTTTTTTTATGAAAATTTAAATTTTTGGGAGGCTTGAGCGACCTCTAAATATGTTTTGATCGCTCGCAGATTTCGCGACAATTTTTTTCCTTTAAAGAAGATAGTTGGATGGTGAGAAAAAGAAAAAAAATTGAGCTCAAATTTGGACTACTCTAATGTACAATAAAAAAGAGTTCTTCGCAAGACTAAAACAATGAAATTCAATTTTCGCGAATTCCTGTGCGTGCGAAAAATCACCAGCAAGACGAATAATTTGCAATTTACATTCTACTTGCATATGAAAAAATTAAAAAAAAATGCAAAAAAAATTGTTTCTCGTAGCAAATACGAACGTAATTGTATATAGATCCTTAAGGCCGGAGCCTGAATTAGAAGAACCGAAAAAAAATTTTTTTTTAATTGCTTAAATCGATAAATAAACTATCCAAGAATATATTTACAATGTTACAGAAGCCAATTGTAAATATTTTCGAAAATACAATGCCAAAAGCAGAGAAGCGATTGATATTTGATATTGAAATTCCCTCCTATTGAAAACTTTGAATCGCGTTTTCTGCAGTTTTCATTTTCACGATTTTTTCAAATTGGCGGGCGTGATAGCAAAAAAAAACTAAAAGACCTATTGAATCAAACCAAAGTTCATTTTCTTCGTAATGAAAATCTCTTCTAAGTGAATTAAAAAAGTCGTTGAAAAAGTCTCTTTAATTAATTTTTATGTCTAGTAAAAGTTGTTTTACCACATTTTTTCCAAACCTGAGAAAAGTTATAATTTCACTATTTTTTCAGCTTTTTCTTAAATCACCCAGAAGAAAAATATATGACAATTGAAAATTTGATTGTTTTTTTTGTTTCAGTAAAAAATTACAAGCTGCATCTTTCCCGCTGATTGGGGACTGCAGTGGCAAGACGCACATGGAATAGGCTGATAAATCTGCAGTCATTTATTGTTTCATGTTGAATTTTAAATATCCATACATTTTAAATATCCATGAAAAGATACCTCAATGTTTGTTGGGCTCACTTGGTTTTTTCCCTTCTGAAAAAAATTCCCGAAAAAACGCTTTTTTGGACCTTCTGATTCAGGCTCCCACCTTAATTGCTATATAAAATATGTGTCAATGTATTATATATTAAGTTCAAGTATTGAACAATAAACGAAAATTATTGACTCCGTGTCAATTATTTTCAGCGAGAAAGAAATTTGGAAGCAACGAATTCACTTGTCCGAGGGTAGAATCGAAGCCGCGATCGATTCGGCTTGCACGTTCCGCGCGTGAGCAACACTCAGCCATTGTTCAACTACGTGTACTTGAACGTGAATGTCTCGGCCAATTTTTGTCGCGAGACACTTAAAAAAAAAGCATTTTTCCCGCAATGACACACTCTATATGCTCTCAAAGGGAACCCTAACAATTGTAAAGCACCCTGTACATACATGGCATGTAAACTTGAGGGAAAAAAAAGAGAAACAACGAGTAGAAGGAAAATCGTTTTCCGCAAAATTAAAATACCAATTTAAACCATAAAAGCTTCTGCTCTTGAGTGAAAATAATTGCACGTCGAATGTACACGACGTGTGCCACGTACAGTGTACGTTTTCCCTATGAATGGGCGCCTACGTGTGCGCACCGCATAAATTTAACGACGCAAGAGCTCCGCGAGCTGGTAATCCTTTGAGTAATCCTAATGGAGGTGGTAAGTTTGGTGCGGCTCGTTCCCTGCATTAATGAGCTTATGTAAGTCGATATCGTAAATGCGGGTTTGGGTTTGAAATAATCGTTTTATAGAACAAAAAGAACACGTTGGTGTACTTTATCGACTTTCGGAACCGAAAATTGCGGGGCCGGGTTGAAATTCCGAACTTTGAATGCTCCGACGGTTTAAAATTCCGGATCTTAAGGGGCTATACCAGTGTGACACTTTCAAAAAATCGTTTTTTTTTTGCCTTTTTCGACAGTTTATACTTTCAAGAATATTGTTATTATTTATATCAATATCATTTTATCTTGCAAAAATCGATAGTTAAATTGTTGAACGCGCTTTTCTCGCAATGAGATTTTTCAAATTTGCTGACATTGGAACTCAAAGAGCAATTATCCGATTGACTTGAAATTTGAACTGAGTACTCTTGAATAGATTTACTCTACAATGACGTAGGATATTTTTGATTGGATGAAAACTGACGATTTGGCATTGAAAAAAACGACCATTTTATTGGCAAGAAAACAGATTTTTTTCATAACTACGCCATTTTGTCAGATTTTGATATTTTTCGAAAATCCTACGTCATTGTACAGGAAATACCTTCCAGTTTAACGCCATTTTTTCCTTTTTCGGTTTCAGCTACTCAATCGGCCGGAATCATGTCAGCAGTGGAGGAACTTTTTTTTGGCGCCTCCGAAGGCAGCGCATACGTCGCTTGGATCTCAATATTTTTCTATGAAAAAATTATGTAATATAGGTCAAACATAGCCAAATATATTCTTAATTTTCCGAAACATTTAATTGAGTACTTTTTTTCCAAAAAATTCCCGAAAATCACCCAAATTTTCAGCGTTCACACTGGTATAGCCCCTTAATTCGAGGCTTGGCGATAATTACTCGAGGGATTCTGATTTCAGAATATTTGGAATTTTTATAAAATGTCGTAATCGCACTTCCCCAAATTTCGATATATATCGAGCGATTCTTTATCACGATACATACTCACACGCTGCTTTCTTTTATTTTTTTCCGCTGAATAAATAAAATGAAAATTAATAAAAGAATTAAAATAAAGTAGAATTAAAGTAAACAAAAAAATTAAGATAAAATAAAAATAAATAAAATAATAATTCAATTAAATGAGAATAAAATGAAAAAAAAAATGAAAGAAAAAAATGACGAAGCCGCTAGAAATGTCTAATTTCTTTTTACAATAAAATGCCACCGTGGTATTAAAAAAACCAAATTACTACCGCCCCAATTCGCAGCTCCGGACAGGAGAAAATCCGTAGCTGTTCTTTTCTAAAAAACATGGATATAGCCAAATATATTTTTAATTTTACGCAACATTTAATCCAGTACTTTTCTTCCAAAAAAAAAATCCCGAAAATCACCCAAATTTTCAGCGTTCACCCTGGCACAGCCCCTTAATATTCCGAAATTCAAGATGGGGCCAGGTTGAAATTCCGAACTTTGAATGATCAGAACGCCCGAAACTCCGAAAAAATACTACCCCGAAAGAATTTTACACGAAAGACCAAAATTCCGAAAATCTGAACACCGTCAAAATAATTCGGCTATGGAAATTTTAAAAGTTGCAAAATTTTCAATAAATCGACGCAGTATTTCAAGATTTTTTTTTTATAAAGAAGTGATATTGCGTCAATTTTGAAATTTGTCTAGACAATGTTAAACGTTCTACATCATTTACAGTCAACTGTGTAGCCTTTCATGATTTTGACATGGGGGCCGGGTTGAAATTCCGAACTTTGTATGCGCCGACGGTTTAAAATTCCTAATTTTAACGTTCCGAAATTACAAAGTTCGTCAAGATCATGCCAGCGAAAGTCTGCACAGTTGACTATAAATGATGCAGAACGTATAACATTGTCTAGACAAGTTTCTAAATTGACGTAAAATCACTTCTTTATTTTAAAAAATGCTTGAAATTATTCGTCGATTTATTGACAATTTTGAAACTATCAAAACTTCCATAGCCGAATTATTTTGTACGGTGTTCAGATTTTCGGAGTTTTGGTCTGTCGTGTAGAATTCTTTCGGAGTTTTGATCTTTGGGGGTATTAATCTTTCGGAGCTTTGAGCGTTCTGATCATTCAAAATTCGGAATTTCAACCCGGCCCCAAAATTGCAAACCAAAAAGTCGTAAAAAATGATTACTCTATTCAACCTCAAATAATTATTCTCCATCTTAAGGCCTTAGGCCACTCTAGAGGCCGAAAAAATAGGCTTTTTGTGGATTTTTTTTCGGAAACACTACAAAATAAATCGAGATTTAAAAAAAGGGTGTTTATCATACATATCAGTGACAGTATACAATAATTTTTTTGAAACTCAAAACTGCATTTTTTAAATTGGCCGGAAACATAACATAAAGAAATGTTGAATATATCTTGAAAAATACATTTTTCATGGACGTACGTTGGAGTTTTTTATATTGCATAGATCATGTGTTATTAACAATTATCTGACGATTTTTTAGGCAAATTTTTCACTTTCCAATAATTCGCCTAAAAAATCGTCAGATAATTGTGTATCTACAGGGTGTCTCAAAATGGCTTGACATTTTAATTTATTAATAAAACGCATTATTTATTTGAAAAGTACGAATATTTTTATTTTGATATAAGGTACGAACATGGAGGTTATGTGTGGAATGCAATATCCGATAAACGGCATAAACGGCATGGACTTGGGAGACATATTTTTTCAAGAATATCGTGCAGTTTGACGCCATTGGGCTTCTTTCTTTAGGGTTTTCTGAAATGAAAAGTGTATGCCAATGATCCACAGACCATTCCGGAGCTCAAGGGAGCAATTGGACGCACCATTAATGAAATTAGTCCGCAATTGTGCCAAAATGTTATTGAACATTTGGTCAAAAGAGTGAACGTTTGCAAACAGGAACGAGGCGGCTATTCATCGGATATTGTGCTCCACACATAACCTCCATGTTTTTTATTAAATCATTTAAAATATTTATTATATTAAAATTAAAATATATAAAATAAATATTATATTAAAATAAAAATTATCATATAATAATTTTATATTATATATTAAAATAAAAATATTTGTATTTTTCCAATAAATGAAAATGTCACGTCATTTTGAGACACCCTATACCTAGGTGGGTCAAAAAAATGCATTTTCCAAAAATATTTTCATTCCACAGTATCACGTTTTAGCTACATTCCCTGAAAATTTCATTCGAATATTCCTAAAATTGAATGAGCTACAGCCTCCAACAGTCGGCTGGGCGAACGGTAGCAGCACCATACTTCAAACTTTAAACGCGTTTGTCTCGAAACACTGTTTTCAAAGTCGGTGGACATGATATCTCGAGAACCACTTGATGGATTGTTTCCAAATTTACAGGAGATATAATGAGAAACATTTGAAGGTCGTTGACGATCTCACTTTTCGTAAATCGATCGCCATTTTTTAATAGTTACGTAAAAATGATGACTTTTTTCATAAATGTTGTGTGCTCGAGTTTCAGATCGTCGGAACGTTCGCACAAAAAATAATTTAAAAAATCGACGATCGTCAACGACTCATTTTTATTGTTAACTGGAATAACTTGTTTGCTTTTTAGATTTCAGATGGACGGTTTAAGCTGGACAGTGTCCACCGCCAAACGTCGCGAAAAAAATTTAATCACTTGCCGGCCGCCAAGTTTTTGTTGTCTTTCCGTATTTTTTGGTGATTTTTTTTAAAGCTCCCAATATCTGTATCTTTCTGTTAAAAAAAATTGATATCTTTTTCACCCACCGTTTCCCAGAAAAAATTCAGAATTTGGCCATTTTTCTCGGGCCTCCAGGTAGATACTGCCGTAAATACACGCACAAGGAAAGGTTGCGAGGTCGATCTCTCCGATTTGGATTAAATTTTGGCATGCATGGGTAAAAATAGGCGACCCGTATTTTTTATATCTACGGAACTCGATTTTTAAGGGGTGGAACGCACCTTCGATAATAGGGTTGTTTTTCGTTTTCCGTCGATAACGTTATCGTTCTCATCTCCAATGTATAGTATCCGAAAAAATAAGCATTGTTGCAATTTGATTTTTTTCATATCTCGTACCGTTAAAACGTTATCGACGAGAAACGAAACACACCCCAATTTTCGGGGATGCGTTTCACCCCTTAAATATCGGGTTTCGCAGATATAAAAAAATACGTGTCGCCTATTTTTACCCATTCTACAAGCATGCCAAATTTCATCGAAATCGGAGAGATCGCCGTATTTCCAGTGGACGTACCCTTTATTGTGATTGGTGTCAGCAAGTATCCGGACGAATAACATATATATAATCGTCTGGATAGAATGTGTGAAATTGTTAAACAAACTATCGGGACGAATAATTTACACGTATTGGCCGGAAAAAAAATCTTTATAATTTTGTTTGGGTTGGGGTTACCCCCACTTGCCATTTTGGAAAAATCGATTTTTTTTAATTGCATTTTTTTGAAATATAAGTATCTGAGAATGTGTCCTGAAAATTTCAAGTCGATCCGAACAAAATTGACTGAGATATGAGCGTTGAAAGAGAAGAATCCGTCGTAAAATTGAAACTTTAAACGCGTTTTTCTCAAAATGGCATTTCTGAAGTCAGTGACCAAGATTACTCGAACACTAATAAACAGATCTTCTTGAAATTTTGCAGGCTTATTTAATACATAAAAATGTAGTCTTTAATCGTTCGATTTTTTTTTCGAAAAAAAATTGCCGTTTTATAGCCAAAAAACAGCCGTTTTTTTCGTTAAAATCGAACCATTAACTTTGACTGTCCGCCATTTTGTGAAAAATGAATATTTTTTAAAATGCTTCGATTAAAGACTAGTTTATAATTATATTTGACCAAATCCATCCGCATTTTTTTTTCAGATGATCCACTTCGCCGCAATGTTGGTCACCGCAAACCGTGTATATAAAAACATTATTTCATTGACGGCCATTTGCCACTAAACAATGTAATATTTTTCAATAAAAAAATTACTGAAAGTTCTTCAAGATGTGTTCTTTAAGATGGTATATTGATCGATTAAAAAAGTTTTGTAGTTTTCTTTAAAAAAATTCATGAAAAAGGCCTTTTTTTGCGCTACAAGTGGGTGTAACGCCTTTATGTGGGCTGTTTGTTTGGGTTTTTTTGTTTGGGTTGTTCGATTAGATTTGTTTGTTTGGGTTTGTTCGTTTGGATTTTTTAGTTTAGGTTTGTTTGTTTGAGTTGTTCGATTGGATTTGTTTGTTAGGGTGCGTTTGTATGCGTATGTTTGTTTGGGTTTGATTGTTTGGAACGTTGTACAGCGTGACCTGCGTGAACTGAGCCGCTATCCGGACGAATAACATACGCTTATTCGTCCAATAACCGGACGGCTAGCCACAGCGTTTAGTAAAACCTAAATTATCCTCCAATATTTATGCACTCATTGCTTTCGTCTTCAGCTATTGCAGTTCCTTTACCAGAAGATTTACGATATGTGGCTGATGGGGTACAATTCAGAAGCCGAGTGTCTATAGCCAGCATGCACATGGATGCATACGTCAATGAATTATCATTGTACATAGTCCGCTCTATGTTCCATCGTGATTCCGCCTCCACACAATCTGACCGATCCAAGGGACCTAGGTGTCCCTTTCATCGTGCAAATCGACCAAACGGATCGAGAGCTCCGTCGGGCTTGATACACAATTCCGTGCATCATTCTACCACCGCTGTGGTGCAATTACGATAAGATCGAATTATTCCCTGAAACACCTCGTTATACGAAGCTCATGGATATTTCGCGGATATTATATTTGTTCTGCTGCACAAACGATCGATCGACATCCCAATGTCTACCAACGTCAGTGCACAATATTCCATTACCAAATATTGCGCGAGCAAACCAACAATTTACCGCGAATTATGGAGGACCAATTTTCCACGTCTCACGTATTTTAATTATTATTATTATGACTGTTGTTATTATTATATTATGATATATAATATTATTATCATTTCCATGGCTCACTAAACGCGGCGTAGGGGGTATTTAAGGTAGAAAGATCGCGCCCTCTTGATTTCTATAGATTTTGTTCAAATTTTAACCAGACTTTGTTCATATCATTATGCATGTTTGAATGAAATTTCAGAACAGTCGAGTATTTAGATTTCGAGGTAATGGGTTTTGAAATTGCAACTTTTAACACTGCAGGGTCTGCATTGAAATTTAGACAGAATAATTTTCCGTTAAAAATAATTGTTCCCTATAATAAGAAGATATATGGCAACACTGCATCGTTCTACGTATCTAATGACGTAAGTTTGCGCGGCATATTTGAAATAATACTGCAACACGAATTTTTATTTGGAAGTAATTTTAAATCGAACAAAGTTTTTACGGAGTGATGAATTAACCAACACTTTTATTTGTTAATGAAGATAACATAAACAATATAAAATATTAATATTCACGACGCAAATACATTTTTTTATGATAAAAGATTTCAACTTTAGGGACACGATAATTATTTTTTTCTCTCGGAATATTGAACAATACTGTTCTGCGGTGTTGCCATGTGTCTTCTTATTACAGGGGACAAATATTTTTTACGGAGAATGATTCGGTCTTTACTGAACGTTTTTAGCAAAACTGAATAGCAATCCAAACTTTTTTCACTCTTTTCCTAACTAGTTTGCTATCCAAACATAATTTTTTTTCAAAATTTATAAACACAATATAATGGTACGACGAATTATGTGACCTGACTTCCGATCAATGCGGACCCTGCCGTGTTAAAAGCTGCAGTTAAAAAAACCCATTATCTCCCAATCTAAATAGTCGACTGTTCTGAAATTTCCCTCAAACATGCATAATGACATGAATAATGTCTGGTTAAAATTTGAACAAAATCCATATAAATCAAGAGCGCGCGCTCGTCCTACCTTAAGGCGGGATATACATTTAGACGGGAAAAAATTAAGCAAATATGAGGGTTTTTTTAACCTTTTATAGTCAAACAAATTATTTTGATGCCGTACAACTTTTTTTTCTGATAAAACATACATTTTTTTATATGCGTAAGCGTTTCAGTTTTTCTTTCGAAATCGCACCTGCGTTGGATGAAATAAATATGCTTTTTGAAAAGTCCACAGAAACCGCTATGTCTATTTCAAAGTACATTGTTTCCAGATTATAAAACCATTTTTTTTTGTCAATAATTACAAGAATTACAGCAATTTTTGTAAAAAAAAGGTCATTTTTCACGTTTTTTTTGCACAATTTTTTTTGCATATTCAAAATTTATTTTTCGATTTCTAACCAATATCCTTGTATTAAAAAAGGTTCAAATTATACCTCACAATGTTTTTTTATATCGCTCAATGCATTATTTCATTATTTATAACAATTTAAAAACGCCTGGGTCCCATGGACCCAGAATGACTATAACGTGATTCTAGCTAAGTGTGACTACTAAGGGTTAAACTAAGAAATGATTATTCTACATTTATCAAACTGTTTAGCTACCGCCCCGTACACATTGATTTGCAAAAAATTCAAAAATATTTTTATTTGGAACGTGTGTAGTTTCTATTTGACAGTAATTGAAATGAAGAAAATGAAAATTTAAGAGAATGGCACAAATTTGCAAAAGAAATTAACATTTCATGCAAGTTTTTTGTCAAATTTGATTTGAAAAAGTAGTTTTTTAAATAATTTTTCAAAAACAATTTTCGTCAAGTGGAAGGTAGCAATATTATCAATATTGCACCAAGTTTCAACTCAATCGGCTTAATAGTTTTTGAGTAATCCTGCGCGCCAATTTCGAAAATGGAGTTTTGCGAAAAACGCCATTGAAGTTTACATATAGAATTCGAACTAAATTGCACTAGGTACTTGTGGTAACTCATTACTTGAGTTAATCTGTTACAAAGTAATTAAATTATTAATTAGAGCAGTAATTGTAGTTGTTAGTTGTTAATTTAATTACTTTTCGCACACTTCTGCCTGCCCCTCTGCGCTCTCGCTTCTGCCTGCGGCGCACGCTTCGAATCCAAGCGGTGAGGCACAGCGTTGACGGGCTGTAACGTTTCAAGCTTTTCGAATTTAGCTTTGAAACTTTGGGCAAATATTCTTCATATACAGTTCTATCGTTTAAGGCGTTACCCCCACTCGTAGCGCAAAAAAGGCCTTTTTCAAGAATTTTTTAAAGAAAACTACAAAACTTTTTTAATCGATCAATATACCATCTTAAAGAACACATCTTGAAGAACTTTCAGTAATTTTTTTATTGAAAAATATTACATTGTTTAGTGGCAAATGGCCGTGAATGAAATAATGTTTTTATATACACGGTTTGCGGTGACCAACATTGCGGCGAAGTGGATCATCTGAAAAAAAAAATGCGGATGGATTTAGTCAAATATAAGTATAAACTAGTCTTTAATCGAAGGATTTTAAGAAATATTCATTTTTCACAAAATGGCGGACAGTCAAAGTTAATGGTTCGATTTTAACGAAAAAAACGGCCTTTTTTGGCTATAAAACGGCCATTTTTTTTTTTTCGAAAAAAAAATCGAACGATTAAAGACTACATTTTTATGTATTAAATAAGCCTGCAAAATTTCAAGAAGATGGGTTCATTAGTGTTCGAGTAATCTTGGTCACCGACTTCAGAAATGCCATTTTGAGAAAGACGCGTTCAAAGTTTCAATTTCAGTTTACACGAAGAAAATATTTTTATTTGTAAACTTACATAGAGTCATCTATTCCGGGCCCATACAGAAGTATGGGTCCGGATACTTATACTTTAGAAAAATGCAATAAAAAAAAATCAATTTTTTCAAAATCGCAAGTGGGGGTAACCCCTTAAAGAGAAAGAAAATCGATTTTTTGATCGTTCTAAAGGTATAAGCCTTAAGCATGCAAGATAGCCTCAAAAGAAGGCGTCCACGAAGAAGTGGACGCACCATTAATGAAATTAGTCCGCAATTATGCCAAAATTTCATTGAACATTTCATCAAAAGAGTGAACGTTTGCAAGCAGAGATGAGGCGGCTATTTATCGGATATTGAGTTCCATACATATCCTCCATGTTTGTACCTTATGTTAAAATAAAAATATTCGTATTTTTCAAGTAAATAATACATTTTATTAATAAATTAAAGGTCAGGTGATTTTGAGACACCCTGTATGTTAAGGGAACTCTCTCTGGAAACATCGAAAAATCGTTTTTTTGCAATTGTTATCGAGTGAACTTTCAAGAATATTTTAAGACCAACCGGACCCTGAAATTCTAAAAATTGACGAAGTTCCACCTGTTTTTGTGGAACAGTGTGCTTCGGGTTGAGGTCTTAGGCCACAGTAACGGATATAAAATCATATGCGAATTTAACTATTTTTTTTCGTATGAAAAAGTGATTCGCTCATAAAATTAATTACACATCTATTTAGTATGAATATCAAGCTGTTAGAAAAAATATATATATTGTTTTTTTCCATGTACAAAATGGTCGACTACTAATATTTTCTTTTGTCATCTTTTTTTAGGCGCTCCGCGGCGTGACATTTAGCATTCACAATTTTTCACCTAGAACAAAAAACAAAAGTTCTCGTCAATCTACATTAGAATACCTAGAGAAGTACGTACGGAATTTAAAAAATATTGTTTTATTCAAAAGTTGTAGATATTTGAACTTAAGAAATGAATTTTCAGTGAAAAATTTCGTTATAACTGCTCATAAGCTGCTCATAAAATGAAAAGTTTTCGATTAATCAGAAATTTCGTACGTACTTCTCTGCGAAATGCAATCAGGAAAATTACTTTTTAATTTGAAGTAAATCGAGTGAAAATTGTTGAAGTTATTTGCCACGCCAATTGGAAAAAAGCTGTTTCGAGAAGTTTCGAGTAGTCGGCCATTTTGTACATCGAAAAAAAATATATATATATATTTTCTAACAGCTTGATATTCATACTAAATAGATGGGTAATTAATTTTATGAGTGAATCACTTTTTCATACGAAAAAAAAATTGATAAATTCGCACATGATTTTATACCCGTTACTGTGGCCTAAGGCCTTAAGGATGATTCGCTTGTAACGAAAGCGGACATCAAAGCACACGAACACCCAAGAGAGGCCCAAACTGCCCGCGGATTGCATAGATTAGGTTTGCAACACGATCTCGATTATAAGGCAGGACACTTATATGGGGCCGGAATCGCTGAATAGCGGTAAGACGACAATATTTCACAAGATCGTGTAAAATGTGTACCAAACTTTAAGGCGTTACCCCCACTTGTAGCGCAAAAAAAGGCCTTTTTCATGAATTTTTTTAAAGAAAACTACAAAACTTTTTTAATCGATCAATATACCATCTTAAAGAACACATCTTGAAGAACTTTCAGTAATTTTTTTATTGAAAAATATTACATTGTTTAGTGGCAAATGGCCGTCAATGAAATAATGTTTTTATATACACGGTTTGCGGTGACCAACATTGCGGCGAAGTGGATCATCTGAAAAAAAAATGCAGATGGATTTAGTCAAATATAAGTATAAACTAGCCTTTAATGGAGAGATTTAAAAAAATATTCATTTTTCACAAAATGGCGGACAGTCAAAGTTAATGGTTCGATTTTAACGAAACAAAGTCGAGCGATTAAAGACTACATTTTTATGTATTAAATAAGCCTGCAAAATTTCAAGAAGATCGGTTCATTAGTGTTCGAGTAATCTTGGTCACCGACTTCAGAAATGCCATTTTGAGAAAAACGCGTTTAAAGTTTCAATTTCAGTTTACACGAAGAAAATATTTTTTTTTACAAACTTACATAGAGTCATCTATTCCGGGCCCATACTTCTGTATGGGCCCGGATACTTATACTTCAAAAAAATGCAATAAAAAAAATTCGTTTTTTTTCAAAATCGCAAGTGGGGGTAACCCCTTAAACGCGATTATCTCGAAACTACATATCTTGACACAACGGAATTGATATCTTGCATAACTTTCACACTATTGACTTGAATTTGCACAGTTAGCGTTCAAACCGCAGTCATTTTCGGTTCAAAATCGCATTTTTTAATTGGATGAACCATTTGTCAATAACAATGACACCAGCATGCTGTTTTTCAAGAGAAAATGAGGTTTTCTTTGGAGAAGCGGTCATTTTTCGTATATTTCGAAATTTCGAAAAGTGGATCGTGAACCCATAGCCAGTTGAATTTGTTTGAAGAAAATATTTTTTGTTTTCGTTTCAGATTACATTTGAGCCTGGTAGAGATCCCGCCATTTCCGGCCTCGCCGCTGGAGGACTACAACGCCAACAGCTTTCTTTCGAAAAACAATTCTTTTTTCGAAGAGAAATATCCGCTCGAAGGAAAAATAGGTAAATTTTGACTCGGGCGTGAAAAAAAAAAATTACGACGAAATATGTGATTTACAATAAAATGTATAAAAATCGTATAAATTTTTAATGTCAATGTGTCTCTGATAGTTGCAGAAGAATTTTTCTACAGCGTTCCCATAGATAAAAGCAAAAATATTTATTTGTACTTGCTGACTCGTCGTATGTACGAGAGTGTATTTATACTTATGCATCTAGTTGCACGACGATCAACTAGGTAAGGGGGCAATCGACTACGCGGACGTCACAAGAGCGACGCATTTTCGCCACTTTATTGCCTCTACGTGAGCTTCAAATTGCGTCTTGTCGATAGGATAGAGAAATACAGCTGTATGTGCATATATATATATACATATACATATATATATATATATATACACACACGCAATAGTAGAATACACGTGCACAAAATGAAGAGCGAGTAAAATGTAGAGAAACATTGCCATCGTCGCGATATCAATCGACTCTCGTATGCTGCTACATCACCGCCAATCAACTATATTCGACGATGCTTTTTTTTTTCATTTCCCTCGAACGTTTTCGCCTATAAATATACACTGCGCTCCACGCGCTTCGGTGCGAATTTCAATCTAACGAATCTGGACAAAAATACTTGCCAGAATATTGTGCAATTGAACCGTTCGCGCGGTCTATGTTTTTTCTTTTTTTTCTTTATGGTATTATTTTAATTGTGGTATTATTTTTATTGTATTGCTATTTTTGTTTTATTATTGTTTTCATTTTATTGCTATTTTTGTTTTATCATTACTTTTGTCGTATTATTATTTTCATTTTATTGCTCTGGGCAACACACTTCCTCAGTATGCACTGCAAAACATTCACCTACCCCCGTGGGTTATACTCGTATATTATAATTTTCCCGGTCTTCATTATAATTTTTTTCATAATTATTATTATTATGAAAAATGCATGATTCTTTATCCAGAAGGGAGTTCGTGAATTATGAATGAATTCGAAAGTGAGTTTGTGAATTTATTATGTATTATTATTATTATTATAGATGTTATCATTACCACAAAAAATGCGTTGATGTTTATTCAAAAGTGAATGCTAAATTCTCAATAATAGTTATTATTTTCATTTTTTTCTATTACTATTTTTTAAACTTATTTATTAATTTATTTTTTATTTAAAACATTTTTTTTATTCATTTTTATTATTTATTATTATGGTTGTTATTCAGAATTCTTTTAAATTACTCCTCATCACGTCGCTGCCACGCCTGTCGATATACGTCAGTTCGAAATTTCCAAACATTCCGTACGCAATAATGCACTTACTTTATTTTTGCTCTCTATTCCGCATTAATTTTGTTTTTTTTTTATTGTTTCCACCGCATTTATTCGTTTGACCGCGCCGCTACTGTTCGGCTACCGATATGTCGGAGAGACTTGGGGAATAAGGTTCGGACGACGCGACTCCCGCTGTGCGGTCAGCTGATCGTAGCCGCACTCCCATCGGCGTTGACGCCAATGCGCGTTCTCACAATTCGATTAAAAGTCGGTGCGTTTATCGCGCCGGTCCAGCAGCGCGGTCTATCGTGGCGCGTGTATCATTGGGCAGTGAACGCGATCCAACGCAATTATGATGAGATCGAAAGATATTTTTTAAGTTTTTTTTTTGGTATATGTATTGGGCGATTGGTTATTTTTGATGCAGCGATGCAACCGCAATGTGGGCTGCTTGTTATTTCGTGCGGCGTATTGGCGGCGAATTTAGCAAAACTAAGAAGGTCATCTGAAAGGTCATATTAAAACGAGCATCCATGATTTTTTTCGAATTTTTTTATCGAATAGTTTTTGAGTAATGGCGACACACAGTTTTCAAATTTTGTAAAACACCAAATTTTCAAATGCCCATAACTTCTTTCCAAATATAGCTAGAATTTTTTTTAAAAAACGATTTTTTAGAAAAAAACATGAACTTTTTGAAATAAAATATGCTAAGATTCTTGGTTGTTTTAAAAATTACGAAAATCATGTTCAAAGTTTAAAATTCCATTTTTCGGACCTTGCCCCATTTTTCCCGGTTTTGAAAGTATTTTTTTCGGAAAGTTCAGATTTTTTTACATCGAAATAGATTTTAAACAAGATGGGATCTCTACAACATCAGCCTCAGAAAAATTAAATAAAACTTTTTTCCCAATTTGTTTTATTTTATTTGATAATAAAAATTATCGTTAATATTAACTCCGAAAATCTGAACACCGTCAAAATAATTCGGCTATGGAAGTTTTAAAAGTTTCAAAATTTTCAATAAATCGACGAATTATTTCAAGATTTTTTTTTTATTAAGAAATGATTTTACGTCAATTTTGAAATTTGTCTAGACATTGTTATATGTTCTACATAATTTACAGTCAACTGTATAGACTCTCGCTGACATAATTTTGACGAACCTTGTAATTTCGGAACATTAAAATTAGGAATTTTAAACCGTCGGCGCATTCAAAGTTCGGAATTTCAACCCGACCCTCATGCCAAGGTCATGCCAGCGAAAGTCTACACAGTTGACTGTAAATGATGTAGAACGATGTAGACTATCTTGTTTGTCTACATCATTGTCTAGACAAACTTCAAAATTGACGCAATATCACTTCTTGATAAAAAGAAAATCTTGAAATCATTCGTCGATTTATTGAAAATTTTGAAACTTTTAAAACTTCCATAGCCGTATTGTTTTGACGGTGTTAAGATTTTCGGAGTTTTGGTCTTTCGTGTAAAATTCTTTCGGAGTTTTGATCTTTCGGGGTACTATTCTCCCGGAGTTTTGAGCGTTCTGACCACTCACAGTACGGAATTTCAACCCGGCCCCATCTTGACTTTCGGAACATTAAAGTTCGGAATTTTAGACCGTCGGAGCATTAAAAGTTCGGAATTTCAACCCGGCCCCATAACAAGGACCGCCAAAAACCACCACAATGAGGCCTGTCGTACATCACGAGCTGCTGAAGGGTCGAAAAGCCCCACTGGGGATCATTATCGACTGCGATGCGTTTGAAGCGAGCTCTGCACGAGAAAAGACCGGAATGGGAGAATCGCCGTGACAAGTTGATTTTGTAGCACAACGCGAGGCCCCATTGTAGTCCAGCAAAAGAGACGAAAACCCAGCACTTTTAGCGTAGAATAAAAATTTTTGAACTGAAGCTACACGGAAAAAAAGAAATGGTACAAAATACAGGGGCTACACAGTTCGCATTGGACTCGAGCGATTGCACAGCGATATTTACGAGGGTGGGGTGAAAAGTTTCCGGCCTGACCAAGAAAAACGATATTTAAAATTTTTTTTTGCTTTATTTTTGAACATAATCTTCATCAACACTGATACATTTCTCATAACTCTCGCATCCCAAAAAACAGTAGCCATAACCTTGTTTGCCGATAAAATTGTTTTTGGCTTCTTTGGGGTTGGTTCCCCTTTTCCAACCCACTGTTTTGACTGTTCTTTACTTTCAGGAGTGTAGTGGTGGACTCATGTCTCATCAACAGTTATGAGTCGACGCAAAAATTCGTTTGGATTACGTCTATACAGCGCCAAATTGTCGGTAGCGTCGAGCGTTAGCAAACGCGGCACCCACCTTGCACACAGCTTTTCCATGTTCAAATGGTTGTGCAAAATATTTCGCATACGTTCAGCTGACATCCTACAGGTCTCAGCTATCTCATGCACTTTCAACCTGCGGTCTTCCAACACTATTTTATGGATTTTTTCAATCATCTCTGAAGTTGTGACTTCAACGGGCCGTCCTGAGCGAAGCTCGTCAGAGGTGCTCACACGACCAATTTTAAATTCAGAAACCCACTGATTAATAGTTCAATATGATGGGGAGGAGTCTCCTAGTGCTGAATCCATCTCTTCTTTTATTTGTTTTGGTGTAAAACCTTTCAAATGGAAGTATTTGATGGCAGCACGTTTTTCCAATTTTTCCATTTTTACGAAAACAACGGAAGCGTCTCGCGCAATGTGCTCTCAAACGCAAACTAACGTAGCGATTGAGCTGAAACTGTACATACAAGCTCGGTAGGAATGGTACTGTAGGACGCCGCTCCAAAACTAGACCTAGTGGCACCATCTCTTGGTCAGGCCGGAAACTTTTCACCCCACCCTCGTACTGAAACGCAGTGCTCAAAATACAGTGTGCTCAAAGTAAATTATTACAGTTCCTATACCGTCTTCTTTGGACTCGAACCGCTCTACTGTATCTTTTACTGGGACACACAGTCCAAAATACAGTGTAGTCAAAAGTAAATTTTGACAGTTCAACACTGTAATATAAATTCAACAAAACTTGTAATAAAATAAAAGACGTTTGAAAAAAATGTGTAGAAAATATTTAAAAATCAGTCACATACACAAGAACGTACCTTTTTGTAAATAATTCTCTCTTTTTTATAATTTCTTGAATTATGTCGCACAAATCTCAACGTACGCATCCTATCGACCACGCACTACTAACTGGCAATCCTTTGTGTACTGGCCACGTGCCTCACCGCACGCGCGAGACAAGTCCTAATTAGACAAGAACGTGCGTTTAAAAAAAAAGAAATTCTCTCTTTCTTTATAATTTCTTTAATTCTGTCGCACAAATTTCGATGTCCGCGTCCCATCAACCACGCACTACTAACTGGAAATCCTTTGTGTCCTGACCTCGTGCCTCATTTGCGTACAGTTTAAAAATCAGTGATCGCATTTAAATTTTACAGTTGAATATTTTTACTGAAATCACTGATGTATTCACAATATCAAACTGCAAATAAACCAGTGCAACTGTAAAAATCTCAGAGTGCACAGATACCCAGGTAGGAAATCAAAAGGCTGACGATGGAAACAAGCTTGTGCGAGCCTTGTTTCACCGAGCCTGGGTGAGACAGACCTGGCCCAGGTTTCATTGCATCGTTTGGAGCAGCCTGGAACCAAGACTGGCTGCTTAGCCTAAACTCAGGGTTATTTCAAGCTTTATTCAGCCGGTGAATTTTGAGGCTGAAAAATCAAGGCTGGATGCAGGCTTGTTTCAGGTTGTGAGAAAATAAAATAAGTTTAAAATAATATTTTTTCTGTACTTTTATGAAAAAAAAATTTAGCAATAAATTTGTCGGGTGCGAAGGCACGAAAAACGAAAGCGAAGGAGGCAGCTCAGAACATTTAAACATATGCTCTTATCGATATTTATGAGGTACATAAAAAAGTGTATACGAAAATAAAAGTACGCAATAAAATAAAGTATTGTTTTTTAAAATATTTTTTGTATATATTTTGTAACAAATAATATAACAAATAATAAATATATATAATAAATCAAATGAATTCTTTACAAATTTATTAAATTTACCCCAATGTAGAATATAGAAAACTAAAAACAGGCCTCATATAGCCTCGGGAAGAGTTTGGGAAAAGCCTGGTCATAAATGCTCGTGAAGGCTTCATTAAGGCTCGTTTTGAGCCTTGTTGCTTCGTCGTTTCAGGCTTAGTACAGGTTTTTCTACCAGCCTTTGATCAAGCCTGTGTGCAAGAGCCTGAAACCGCGTTATCATTCAGAAGTTCAGCTAGGCCTGAAATCAGACTGGTGCTCAGCCTGAATTAAAAAATGTGAGCCTTGTTTCAGAGCTTGGCGAGCCCTTTTTTCATCGTCAATTCCTACCTGGGTAACGTCACGAACTGTCGAAAGAAAAGTAAAACTACCGTGCCACACTGTGAAATTTAATGAATCACTCTGTACTCAATACAGTGTACACTGTAACCCTTGCAGTTTGCGTACAGTATAAAAATCAGTGATCTCATGTAAATTTTACAGTTGAATATTTTTACTGAAAACACTGATGTATTCACAATACCGAACTGTAAATAAGCCAGTGTAACTGTAAACATCTCAGTGTGTACAGGAAAATTCGTCATTTTTGTAGGACCGGATTTACATTACTCTGTTTTACTGTAAAATGAAATATGGCACTCTGTTTTTTATGCGGTTTATACTGTGATTTTCGCTGTTTCCTTTTTTCCGTGTAGATGGTTGCATACAGAAAGTATGCAACCATCTAGCAACAATCTGAAGTCCAATCCCCTATCTTTGAAAATAGCGGCACAAAAACGCGAGAGGACCACTGACCCAGAAAAGGACGCAGGGAAATGTCTACGCCGCTTTCACACGCATCAACCCCGAATTTTCTAATCGGTTTTGCGCCGCTATTTTCAACGATAGGGAGTTATACGTCAGGTAACTTTATACGTATTTTGTCATTCCAAACAACTTTTGTTTGAAACATTTTTTGATCGGGCTATTAATTATCGAGATAAGGCGATTTTTAAGTTTTCAACCCCTATTTCTTAGGGTTCGGGCGAGTTGAGGGGCAAAATTTCATTGGGGTTACTTTCAGTATGCTACCATCTAGCTTCAGTCGAACATTCTAATTCTAGGCTAAAAATGCTGGGGTTTCGTCTCTTTTACTGGACTATTGTGGCTCGAGCGGTTGAGAAGTACTTGGAAGGAGTGAACTGGGAAATCCTACCCCACCTGCCATATTCACCAGACATCGCTTCCTCCGATTACCATTTGTTGCAGTCGATGCAGTCAGCGCTCGCGGCTCGGCACTTCACCCCGTACAAACGAGTAAAAAATTGCCAGATCACTGGGATCACTGGGGTGCCTCTGAAGAATCCAAAACCTTCCTGCTTGGAATCCAATTGGTGGCCGAAAAATGGGTCAAGCTTGTCTATTCCAATAGGACGGTTCCACATGCAGCCACCTATTCGGCACTTTTGTTCTCCACTGCATCTTTTCATTGTATTCCAAATTTGATTCAATATCTATATACATCTTTACAAAATTGAATCCAATATCTATATAGATATGTATAGATAAATCTATATAGATAAATTTGGGTTTATTTCATAACCCAATGAAACGCAAACAAACCGAAAACAAACTTACACCCACACATACAAGCACAACTTACACTTGGGATGTAAAGATTTTACCTTCTCGTCAGAGGCGTAGCCAAGACTTGCTCCAGGAAGGGGACAAAAGCGAGGAAAGTCCATATGAAGTACTTATTAAGGATGTATGGCAACTAAGTTATTTACTACTGTTCGAATTGAAACTCACTGATATTGTAAAGGAAAATATCGAGAACTTTTTGAGATTAAAAAAACAAAATTTGCCCACGTGAATGCTGAGATAAATGAATTCAAAGTTGGGTCATTTAACACGGGGAACATAGGACTGTACGTCCAAAATTCCCTTTACATTGGCAAAAAAGGTATTTCCGGAGTACTCTTTTGTAAAAAAAACTTTTGTGCGGTATCGCTGTAATATGCATGATACGTTAAAAAAAAAATCGACATGTGCCCATATATTTTGCGAGATATTGCGAGTTAAATGGGACCGTTTTCGTATTTCTTTAGCTCGTATGTCGTAACCACGACAACGTCAGGGAAAACGTACATCAAATCACCAACTAAATTTGCAGTTAAAAATTGAAAATTCTTCTTTCTGTACCGCATGTTTTACTTTGAGCTGTGATAAATCTCCTTTTTAGCTTCAATGAATACTACAATTATTTTATTTAGTCTTTAAATGCGATTTTGCAAATTGCATAATCAGTTCTGTAACGACTCTGCAGTAGCTGCCATACATCCTTAAGGGGTAAGGTCACTGTAGAAATTTCAAAAAATCGTTTTTTTTTCTTATAATAGGCCGTATTATCTTAAAAATGACATACTCAAAGGATTAAGGTGGAAAAAATGTCTAAGTACTCCTATTTTGAATTTTGGCGCAGCACCTCTCAGTCCGATGGAATCCGTACCGAAAACTTTAAACGCGTTTTTTTCGAAACTACATTTTTCGAGTCGGCCGGACTCATAACTCGAACAAATCTTGACCGATTGACTTGAAGTGTTAACTGTATATTCACAATTACATTCTGCATAGAAGTACGTAGGATTTTTTCGATACATTGCATAGTTTTTTTTTATAAACAATTTTCGGAAGATGTTTTTATGACAATTTTGAACTTTTATTTAAAAAACGCGCTGTTTTTGCAAAAATCGATATATCAAAAAAATCCTACGTACTTCTGTAGCTATTCACATGTATAATCGAAAGAAGAAATTTCATTCACTGTAAATTGAAAATTGCGGGTGCCGTTGGTCCGGCCGCGCGCTTATGAAAAAAAAGGCTTCGTCGAAGAAAAGCTGTGCAGCCGCTATTTTGTTTTATATTACTGCGAAAACAATAGTTTATGCAGTTTATGATATGTACAATAAAGGACCTTTTTCAGAATTTTGATTTATTCGATTGTTCCGCTGAAAAAAATTCCCAAAATATACTTATTTTTTGCCCCATTACAGTGGCCTTACCGCTTAAATAATTTTTCTAAAAATGGTAATACACTTCAATCATGTCGAAACCGTGGGGCGTATCTACAAAATTTTCGCGGGCGTTTCGCTCGTCTGTAGCCTTTCTCTATTCTGGCATAGCACTTCTGAGCTCACTTCGTTGGCCGTTAAATTTACACTTTGGCAATCCTAAGAATAAAATAATAAATATTTCTGGACAACCAGTAAAATGTGAATATTCGGGTTAGAGTTTTTCCGAATACACGATTTGGTTGTAATGGTTTTTATAATTTTTGGGTACGCATTTATTTAATTTTACAAGATTAATTTACTCAGATACAGGACTAACACGGTTTTCTAAATTGCTCAGCAAGTACTGCCGTGTTCCTAATAAAACCTCTACAGTCAAATTACCAAACTACTTAAGGCCATGTGCCACACGCCAGAAAATTTCGACGCGGCCTCTCATTACGTCGGTAGCGCAGATCTCGTAGTTTTTAGCTACGAGTCGCTACCGACGGACAGCGCAGCGATCGCGAATTCGGTCTCGATGCTTCGCACTGAGACGAAGAGTCGAAGCCAAATAGACGGCGATCGCTGAGCGCGCGCGTGTGTGTGTGTGTGTGTTTGCTACGCCGCGGCGACCGCGTGGAGAAAGAACGAATACATTCTCGCACGCCGTTCGGTCGTACGCAAGCACCTTACGTCTATGTGTGTATCACACAATTCATACAACTATGCGTAGCGACTATGGTACGCTTGTATTGGAAGCATGCGCTCGCTCGGCAGGAGAGCGGGGTGAAACTTTGTTGCATTTTACTTTGTATATGCAGCCATCGAATCGATTTTTTTTCGACGATGGCCACAACCAAAAGACTCAGGCATTTTCCCATACTTATTTATATCATTTAAACAAATAAGCTCGAGCACAATTTGTAACATCGATGCCGCTTATCGTTAACGATATCGATCTCTGCCAAAATTTCGAGCGACCGAAATTGATCGAAACTCACTCTACAAAAGAGTGGTAAAATTTTACAATGCTCATTATTTAAACAAATGCATTCAGCATTTTTATCTCTGCCAGGATTCATATTTGGCAGCATTTTTGCTGGTCAGCTTCTTGAACAATCAAGATCGCTAGCCTCGCTCTATGGAAGAGCGGTGAAATTTTGCGATCGCGCATTGTTTAAACAAATGCCCTCGAATCGATTTTTTTGTCGACGGCGATCATCGGTGGAAATGTCTTTATGGTTGAACTTTCTAGCAAACGGGGTTTGCTAGAGACTCGTATGGTGGAAGGGTGCTCATTTTCCCATTCTTTTTTAATTAATTTAAACAAATAAGCTCAAAGACTATTTGGCATCTCGATGTCGCTCATCATCGACAAATTCTATCTCTGCTAATATCTCGAGTCACGACCGAGATCGCTCGAGACTCACTCTACAAAAGAGTTGTAAAATTTTACAATGCTCTTTGTTTAAACAATTACGATCGGCATTTTTTTCTCTGCCATGGCTTATCTTCGGCAGGTTGTCTGCGGCCGACCAAATTCGCGAGCGAACGAGATCGACCGGGTCTCACTCTGCGAAAGAGTGGTAACATTTTATTATTACTAAATTATTTCTAATTATGCTAAAAAAAAATCGTTTAGCATTTTTTCTCTCTGCCGGAATTCATCTTCGGCAGGTTTCTCCAAAGATCGAATTTTATAGCAATGACGATCGGAGAAGTCTCGCTCTACAGAAGAGCGGTAAAATTTTACAATCGCAAATTGTTTAGAGGTCATCGGTGTAAAATTTTCGAAAAATCGTTTTGTTGGAAGCACTTTTCAAAAATCCTTGGAAACTTAAAAAATGTTACAATGCTCTTTGTTTGAACAATTGCGATCGGCATTTTTTTCTCTGCCATGGCTTATCTTCGGCAGGTTGTCTGCGGCCGACCAAATTCGCGAGCGAACGAGATCGACCGCGTCTCACTCTGCGAAAGAGTGGTAACATTTTATTATTACTAAATTATTTCTAATTATGCTAAAAAAAATCGTTTAGCATTTTTTCTCTCTGCCGGAATTCACTTCGGCAGGTTTCTCCAAAGATCGAATTTTATAGCAATGACGATCGGAGAAGTCTCGCTCTACAGAAGAGCGGTAAAATTTTACAATCGCAAATTGTTTAGAGGTCATCGGTGTAAAATTTTCGAAAAATCGTTTTGTTGGAAGCACTTTTCAAAAATCCTTGGAAACTTAAAAACATTTACAATGCTCTTTGTTTAAACAATTGCGTTCGCCATTTTTTTCTCTGCCATGGCTTATCTTCGGCAGGTTGGCCTCGGCCGACCAAATTCGCGAGCGAACGAGATCGACCGAGTCTCACTTTTCGAAAGAGTGGTGAAATATTATAATTATTGTTAAAATAAATACGTTTAGAATTTTTTTCTCTCTGCCGGGATTTATCTTCGGCAGGTTCCTCCAAGGATCGAATTTTCTAGCAATGACGATCGCAGGAGTCTCGCCCCACAGAAGAGCGGTGAAATTTTACGATCGCGATATGTTTAAAGGAGGACACCGGTGGAAAATTTTCGAAAAATCTTTTTTTTTTGGAAACACTGAAAAAATCCTTATAACCTCCAAAAATATGATGAATATTCGTTTATAGCCGAAAAAAAAGTTTTAAAGTGGTTTTCGAGCTATTTTTATACGAGTGTCTCCGGCGCTGAAAAGCGTCTTCGGCGATGCCATTCCGGTAGTCGCAATTCTCAACTCTTGTAAGCCTATTATCTATGGGGATAAACTCACCGACTAAAAATAGTTTTATTTTCGATCAAAAGGTGGCATTAGATTACGGAAACAAAACTTCTTCAGGTATATCGCCTAACCGTTAACTTCACACGCGTTTTTCTCCAAACCACGTTTTGGAAATCGGGACGCAGCAGAACTTGAACAATTTTCGTCCCCTCGACCAATCCAATTTCTTCAATTTTTCAAAGTGTTTTTTTAAGCGCTGTATCAATGTGAGAAATGGTCGCATCGAGATGAGAAAAAGCATTATGAACCTTCAAGATTCTAGTTTCGAGATCTGTCGTCAAAACAAATTTGTGAGCTACTGTAATCGCGCAATAATAAAAAATAGCGAGAGAAAATTTATTTCCAAATTTTTTGGGTTATTATTCAAGGGTCCACGCGCTCGAGAATGTTATTTCAGTTAAATACATATATAGGTCAGTTAGCTTGTTCATTCAGCTTCTATTTGGTTTTTTTTTGTCTCTCCACGACAATTTCTTGCTGAGATATCCGACTTTGAATGTAAAAAGATCCTTTTGTCTTCGATCACCGTTATCTCAGCAACCAATGATTGCACGGGCAGCTTTGAAAACTTAAATAAATTTCCAACACGACCCTTCCGTTGTTTTTCAGAAAAAAAAACATTTTTTCACCATTAATATTAATTTGAAAAAGGACCAAAAAATGGCTTTTTAATGGCTTTTCAGTAACTGTACTACTACTTTATATATTATAGTAAATGTACAATCCTTTAAGTATTGATGGAAAGACTGATGTTGCCCGGTTGTTTTTCTGCTTAATGTACCCCCAATAGCCCTGTAAATTTTCAATTTGATCCATCGAACCATTTTTTCGGTTCGATTCATCAAAGTTTTACAAAACAAAGGAAGAAGTGTATTGTTCTTAAACATCGTGTAATCATCATCAGAATGAAAAAAACCAATTTTCTTCAACTTTTTTCACAACTTTGACCTAGTTGCTTGTTAAAGTCTAGAAAAAAAATTCGACAAATTTCAATTTTTTTTCTTCAAATTTGTCAAACATTTCAGGAAACAATACTGACTCATTTTTACACGATTCGACCTTTGCGCACCATAATTTCACTCATCTTTAATTGCATTAATTGAAAGTTGAAACCCCCAAGCTGTATTCACTAGTCGATCTGAGAACTTGTATGATATTAATTCTCGATATTTTCTGCGAAGGTTATTAGGGTTACAAAAAAATTTTTCTTCCAAAACTGATCTTTTTTTCAAGAAAAAACCAATTAACATTTTTTTAACTAATATTTTTTGGTAATTGTTTTGTACGTTTAGATAAATAAATTAACCTAAAGTTTTTGTAAACTGTAACGTTTTTCAATTTTTGTTCATGCCTAGTTTGAAAAAAAAACTGTTTTCTGGAACCCTAATAACCTTCGTAGAAAATATCAAGAGTTAATCGCATAAATGTTCTCAGATCGACTATTGAATACGGTTTGGGGTTATCAACTTTTAATGAATGAAATTAAACATGAGTGAAAATATAGTGCGCAAAGGCCGAATCGGGTAAAAAATGAGTCAGTATTGTTTCCTGAAATGTTTTACAAAGTTAAAAGAAATATTTTTAAAAAATTGAAATTTTATGAATTTCTTTTTCTTAAATTTAACAAGAGACTAGTGCAAATTTGTGAAAACGTCGAAGAAAATTGGTCTTTCCATTTTGATGATGATTACACGATGTTTAGAAACAATACACTTGTGCCTTTCATTGTTCTGTAAAACATTGATCAATCAGTCCGGAAAAACAGTTCGATGAATCAATTTGAAAATTAACAGGGCTATTGGGGCTACATTACGCTCGAAAAAAAACGCGGCAACATTAGTGTTTCCATCAATATTTGTAAAGTAGTAGTAGATTTACTGACAAACTATAAAAAGTCACTTTTTGTCCTTTTTTCAAATTAATGTTGAGAGTGAAAAAATGTTTTTCTGAAAGATCAACGAAAGGGGCTGGTAGGAAATTTATTCAAGTTTTCAAAGCTGCCCTTTAATTCCCGTTGCAATCATTGGTTGCTGAGATATTGATTATCAAAGACAAAAGGATCTTGTTTCATTTAAAGTCGGATATCTCAGCAAAAAATTGACGTAGAGACACAAAAAACCAAATTAAAGCTGAATCAACAAGCCAACTGACCTATACATTGAGTTACGTGGAAAAAAAATTAACTAGCCCGTGAGCCCTTGAAAAAAAATAATAATAAATTTGGCAATTATTTTCCTCCGCTATTCTTATGATAGCGCGAAAACCGCAGCTCGCAAAAAAGTTGCCAAAAAATCGTGAAACTAAAAACTTGAAGCTTCGAAGGCTTTTTTTTTATCTCGATGCGACCATTTTTCACATAGATACAGCGCTTCAAAAAACACTCCAAAAAAAGAAGAAATTTTCTGTACCTTTAATTTTTTGGAGTAGTATATCAAAATTATGGTCGAAAACACGAACTTTTTTGCCTCGTTACGATTTAAAAAAAATTATTTTGAAATTTTTCCCCGTATTTGACTTCTAAAACTAACATAATTAACGAAAATATTTCGCTCTTAGTTCCAGGATTAAATTAACGATAGTTGTACTGCGTTCCGCAGAGAGAGTATGAGGTTGAAGTTTGTGTCGTTGGAACGCAACGAAAATTAATATTCGTGAATTCCTTTAATTTATTTTGGCAAACTTTGCTCACAAAAATCTTCTAACCATTTTTTAAGATGTTTATTTAGCGATCTACAATATAAATCTTAAAAAAAAGTTTTTCCATAACAATAAAAATATAAAAAATAAAATGTAAGCAAGAGCTTTCGTTGCGTTCCAACGATGCAAACTTCAACAGTATGGAGAGGGTTGACTGAAAATCAGTAGTGCTATAGCAACTCGTGCACCGCGATTTTCTATTCTTTTGACAAATAAACTCTTTTTACATACTTCAATATATACCTGGTAAAGCCTAAAAGTTCTTTTGACCACGTATTTTATTGGTTTCTTTAAAAAAAATCTTCAAAAAACGGTCGAAAATGGGCAGTGACGGTGGTGTTCTCCTTCCTTGACACACTGCGTCATTTTGACCTGAACGAATTTGAAATAAAATGCTGACTTACCCAAAATTGCAAGTTTTCAATAATTTTTTACAACAATTCAACTTCAGGCTTTCCGAGTTGCTAAAGACTTGCCCTGTGGAAAGGTGGTGACATCTTACCGTCCGTTTTAATAAATTTAAACAAATACCTCGACCACGATTCATATACACTTTGTCCACCGCTCGCCTCACGAAGGTATGGGTACGGTGCTGATGTCATCAGACGACGGAGATTCAGCCCGGACAGTGGCTTATTCTCCTCGAAACGTTTCATCGAAAATATTTTGTCCATAGTCCACCAGGGAATGGAGAAGAAACTCTGCGTTACGCTGGTTTTTCTCAAAACACAATTTTTCAAAATGGCACGCAGCGTAACTTAAAAAATTTTCATTATTTTGACTCCCAATTTTGAGTACATGTTTAAAATAACATTCCAAAGAGAAATACGTACGGGATTTTCTATGAGTTAGTTATAACATTAGTTATTACCAAATTATTGTCCTTTTTTTTCTGTCGAAAATTAAGTTTTTGGTTTAATGCTCCCCAATTACACAAAAATTAATATTTTCACCATCCTCTACGTATTTCTCTAGCTATACTCGTGTAAATTAATAGAAATTTATTTATTTTATTCTAACAAGGGGACAGTACGGCAGTCGGATTTTTGTGATTTTTCGTACTCATGGTACGTGAAGTTCAGAGCTCTAATATCCCAAAGCAGTTCGACGCCATATTCAGAAATTTTCGAGTAAATTGACTTTGAAGTTTTCGAGCGCACTCTTATCCCACAAAGATGCAACAATATTCGAACCGGGCTCGTGGTGTACCTGGTAGCGCTCGAGTCTAGTAATCGCGGGGTCGCTGGTTCGAGGCTCACTTCGAAATTTTTTTTTTTTTTATTTTTTTTTAATTCGCATACCTCCGTCATTTAAATATCCCGATAAATTTTTGTTGTATATAATCACATATTATTATATATAATTAATATAATATATCTATATATGTTTATATATGGACAAAATCCATATATAGTTATTTATGTACAAAATTCATTATAGTTATACATAATTATATATTTTCTCATATATGATCATATACTATTTATATATAACAATAGGTGATTATTTATAAAAAAATAAATAAATAATCCCGGGATAAAAATCATAAAATCTATGCTAATTCACATATATGTAATTATAATTGTCAATGATAAATGCAAGTCTTATTTTTGATTATCTCTTGCTTGAAATTGCGAATAGGCGACGTAAAAATATCCAGTAATAATATTTACATAAACTCCCTTGTAGATTAATAGGAATATAAATAGAAGAATAAATGTTGAAATATGTGAATATAACTCATGTTGAAATGTTGAATGTTGAAATGTTGAAATATGTGAATATAACTCACATATTTCAACATTTATTCTTCTATTTATATTCCTATTAATCTACAAGGGAGTTTATGTAAATATTATTACTGGATATTTTTACGCCGCCTATTCGCAATTTCAAGCAAGAGATAATCAAAAATAAGACTTGCATTTATCATTGACAATTATAATTACATATATGTGAATTAGCATAGATTTTATGATTTTTATCCCGGGATTATTTATTTATTTTTTTATAAATAATCACCTATTGTTATATATAAATAATATATGATCATATATGAGAAAATATATAATTATGTATAACTATAATGAATTTTGTACATAAATAACTATATATGGATTTTGTCCATATATAAACATATATAGATATATTATATTAATTATATATAATAATATGTGATTATATACAACAAAAATTTATCGGGATATTTAAATGACGGAGGTATGCGAATTAAAAAAAAATGAAAAAAAAATCGAAGTGAGACTCGAACCAGCGACCCCGCGATTACTAGACTCGAGCGCTACCGGGTACGCCACGAGCCCGGTTCGAATATCGTTGCATCTTTGTGGGATAAGAGTGCGCTCGAAATCTTCAAAGTCAATTTTCTCGAAAATTTCTGAATATGGCGTCGAACTGCTTTGGGATATTAATATTCGAGCTCTGAACTTCACGTACCATGAGTACGAAAAATTACAAAAATCCGACTGCCGTACTGTCCCCTTGTAAAATCGAATTTGAGTCAGCTATACTGCGTGCCGCAGAGCGTCTCAAATGCAACATGCCTCTCCAGAATAGCTCCAGCCTCACCTTTTGGCATAATTTTTTAATATACATTTCATTTTGATCACTCGAAGATATGAATAATAACATCCTTGAATATTAATAGTCTCTTATTTGTCCTACAAAAAAAATGGCAAAATATCACTCAAGTTTTGACGTTTACAGTGGTGTAAGCCCTTATGATAAAAAGAGCGTGCACTCTTGATTTCTATCGATTTTGTTCAAATTTTAACCAGACATTGTTCATATCATCATGCAAGTTTGAGTGAAAATTCAGAACAGTTGACTATTTAGATTGGGAGATAATGGATTTTTCAATAGCAACTTTTAACACTGCAGGGTCTGCATTGGCCGAAAATCAGGTCACATAATTCGGCGTACCATTCTTTTGGGTTATTCATTTTGAGGAAAAATTATGATTAAATAGCAAACTAGTTAGGGAACGAGTGAAAAAAGTTTGGATTGTCTTTACTATTCAGTTTTGCTAAAGACGTTCAGTAACATCAGAATAACTCTCGGTAAAAAATATTTGTCCCCTATAATAAGAAGACATTATGCAACACCGTAGAACAGTATTGGTCAATATGTCGAGAAAAAAGATAATTATCGTGTTCCTAAAGTTAGAAACTTTTAACGTAAAAAGAAATATTTGCGTTATAAACATTAATATTTCATATTGCTTATGTTATTGCCTTGTGTCTTTTTATAGAGGACAAATATTTGTTACGGAAAATTACTCTGTCTAAATTTCAATGCAGACCCTGCAGTGTTAAAAGTTGCAATTTTAAAACCCATTATCTCTGAATCTAAATAGTCGAATGTTCTGAAATTTCACTGAAACATGCATAATCATACGAACAATGTCTGGTTAAAATTTGAACAAAATCTATAAAAATCAAGAGCGCATGCTTGTTCTACCTCAACATGTTCAACCGTTGACCATTCAATTCTGTTGAAGAAGATGCAAGGCTCTAGCGTCCTCGCCCTTCGTTTTGAAACGTACATACGTAAGTGAAAGGCCTTGCACAGATTGGTGGTGCGATCCATGGCAAAATATTGTTCCTTGCGGTCAGCCTTGCTGGTACTCTCGGAGAGATTGGAGACAGCGGTGATATCCTGGCGACACCGGGACTGTATATTGTGACTCGGCAGTACGTACTTGCTGCCGTGGATAAATCGAATGGTCCATCTAGATGGTAAATTCGACGCTAGATTAGTTCTGGTTCCTACATGATAGCCCAGGTACCGTACCTACCACGTGTGTGCGTACAGTATCGGTACCAGTATTAGTATGGTGCTCAGGGTGAAGCTATCGAGCAATCGTCACAGGTCCACAAATCATCCGTGTTTGAGACGTGATAGTTTAGCGTTCTTAAGCAAAGGGAGTTGAATTTCGTGCCTCATTTTGGTCGCACACTGCTCAGGAAATGAAAAATATGCGATCTGCGATTTTTCACAAATAAATACCGAGGTATTTCTGCGAAGAGCAAATGAACTTGGGTTTCTTGCATCGAAGCCGTTGGCTATTTGACACATCGGCGAGCGGGAAAGCAATGCGAGGGAAGATCGTGGCAAATTACAAAGTACGTAAATTGAGTTTATGAGGTTATAGCACGTACGTACCTTGACTTCTGGTGTTTTCCTCGATCAATGTTCCTCGATCTTCTTCGTGAATCGGCCGCGGCGGTTTTCTCGTTGATTATTTCGTTGTCGGGATTTCTTGTCGGTGGTGTGCCGGCGTCCTGAGGCGTTGTTCACAGCAAAAAAAAACTCACCAAAGCACGACGAAAATAAACTGCACTCTAACACTATTTCCACTATTCACATTCTACATCACACTCTATTACACACATCGTATGAAATATAATTCGAACGAATGTGCGAGGTTATAGCTCCGGCTTTCGACCTGTCAAAAAATAAATTGTTCCGGTAGGAGGCGAGCGCGGTCGGTCAAAACAGTCGAAGTGAGCTGCGCGCCGCCAGTGAGAAAACGGATGAACTGAACGCTCGCTCCGATACCTGATATTTTGAGCTTTGTTGGTACATATTTGCTACATTTATGTAAAAATTTCAAAATGCTTTTTCTCCGCCATTTGTTCATTAAAACAGGTGAAACAAAGCTCAAAATGTGTGCTTTTTCACTGTCGAGAGCATGATTCGCGCTAAATTGACGACAATGCGATGCAATGGTCAATAATTCACAGTTTTTCGCATGGTAACCACAAACTGCAAAATTTTTTTCGAAATTTTGGAAAATTTCGCGAATCATGCTCTTGGAGCAAGCGCTCTGCATGCACACAACAAATTTCATTCCAATTGGTTGATCCGTTCGGGAGAATTCCCATTTCAAAATTTCGATGCGGTCGGTGGCATGTGGCACATGGCCTTAAACTGCATTGAAGTAACTTTACGTTAATTTTTGTAGGATAATCGATAACTTCATGAAGTACGGTACACTCCAGGACCGTAGACACGAGTTGCCAGGTCCATCTGTTACGGTGACTACACCAGAGAAGATCAACGAAGTTGAGAATTATTTCAAACAAAATCCAAATGATTCGATTCGAAAAGTTGCTCAAGCATTAAAAATAACCAAATCATCATTACACAACATTTTGAAATATTTTTTAAAGTTTCATCCGTATAAAATAAGCACTCATCAATTGTTAACTGAACATGCCATGACGAAACGCATCGAATTTTGTAACACTATTACGGGAATGTTTGAAGCCGAAGAACTTAATGAGAAATTGATTATTTATTCCGATGAAGCACATTTTTGGATGAATGGGTACGTAAACAAGCAAAATTACCGGTTTTGGGGAACGGAAAATCCCAACATATCGCTAGCGAAGTCCCTTCATCCACGGAAAGTAACGGCATGGGCAGCAATTTCAGTAAAAGGAATTTATTTGCAATTCTTGGAATCTACGGTAACAGGAGAGAGTTACAAACAGCTTTTGGAAACGAAATTCTTCCCTTATGCAAAAAAGAGGGGACTGGTTAAAAATGTTTACTTCATGCAAGATGGAGCGACGCCGCACCGGACTCATGAGGTGTTTGAAGCTATTCATCGCGTATATGGGACTCGAGTAATCGGTCTGGGGTACCCTAAATTTGCTCAAGGCGGACTAGAATGGCATCCGTACTCACCGGACCTGAACCCTTGTGATTTTTTCTTGTGGGGTTACATTAAAGATCATTGTTACGCTAAAAACCCCAGCACAGGAGAAGAACTGATCGCGATATGTTGAACACAGTTTTTCACAGTTTTCACAGTAACGGTTCGCACTTCAAAAATATCTATCATTAAACACTGTACTTTTTCGTTATTTTTATAAGATGTAATAAATTGACATAAAAAATATTTGACGGGGTTTTATTTATGTACGTTTAAAACTGCACAGTTTCCTCTATTTAAAGCAATTTGGCTTTTCTGATTCTGCGCACGTGTTTTAAAATGACAGTCGATTAGTTTCAGCAACTTCCTATTGGACACCCCGTACTTGCAAGGAACATCACTTAAGTATCCACCGTCTATTTTGTCGAAACTCATGTATGCGATAAAGCAGTGAAAACTATGAGACACGTATTTTTTTTATCTGCGGAAAAACAATTTTAAGGGGGGAAACCACCCCTCAAAAATAGTTGCGTCGAGGGGTGGTTTTGCAGTTTACCCACAAGCAGTCCACCGATATAAATGAAACGAAAACCAAAATTCTTCTAAAGTAAAGCGACGAAAAATCCACTATAGAATAATTTAAAAAAAATAAAATTAAGGGGTGACACCACTTTCTTTGAGGGGTAGTTTTCCCTATAAAAACGTTTTTCCGCAGATAACAAAAAATACGTGTCTTAACCATTTCACACCTGACGGGACATATGCTGTCCCAGTCTGAAAAAAATTTGAAATTACGGCTGTGACAACATATGCCCCAGTTACAGAAAACCATAGGCGCATTTCAGTGGTGAGGAATTCGCACCCTTATTGAGCGAGTTTCAGACAGAAAAGTTATTTCATCGCAATAATCACTTGGAGGAAAAATAACTGTTCCCAGTGCTGAGGCGCACTAAACTGATTTGTTCGCCGTATTGAAAGGGTTAAGTGATGTTCCTTGATAGGGATTTCTCGATTCGATGAACATTCCTGTTGCTATAAATTATTTTTTCGGCATTTTGTATTGCCGAAAATGACACTTTTTAGATGCTTGCCATTTCTGTTTAAAAAATGTTAATCTCCTGCGTATTTCTTTAGCCATCATTGTTCACATTTAGAAAAAACCTGAACAAACCCAAATAATTTTTTTTAAATCTCCCACGTGTTTTTCGAGTTGTCATGCAGATTTAAAAAAAAACCAAACAAAAACTCTCTAGCTTTGCAGATAAAAAAAACCATTATTTGTGCAGATTTTGATAAATCGCAAATAAACCCAAAAAAATATATCACCTGCGGATTTCTCTAGCTATCATCGTGCAAATCTCGAAAGAACCCAAACCAAAAATATTTCCAAAAGCTCCAGATCACGGCCAACACGCAGTACCATTAAAAAAAATCATACACTCTAGTACACGTACAAAAAGGTTCTTTAAGGAGTTACCCCCACTTGCGATTTTGAAAAAATCGATTTTTTTTTATTGCATTTTTTTGAAGTATAAGTATCCGGGCCCATACTTCTGTATGGGCCCGGAATAGATGACTCTATGTAAGTTTACAAAAAAAAATATTTTCTTCGTGTAAACTGAAATTGAAACTTTAAACGCGTTTTTCTCAAAATGGCATTTCTGAAGTCGGTGACCAAGATTACTCGAACACTAATAAACCGATCTTCTTGAAATTTTGCAGGCTTATTTAAAACATAAAAATGTAGTCTTTAATCGTTCGATTTTTTTTTTTTTTTTTTTCAAAAAAAAAATGGCCGTTTTATAGCCAAAAAACGGCCGTTTTTTTTCGTTAAAATGGAACCATTAACTTTGACTGTCCGCCATTTTGTGAAAAATGAATATTTTTTAAAATCCCTCGATTAAAGACTAGTTTATACTTATATTTGACTAAATCCATCCGCATTTTTTTTTCAGATGTTCCACTTCGCCGCAATGTTGATCACCGCAAACCGTGTATATAAAAACATTATTTCATTGACGGCCATTTGCCACTAAACAATGTAATATTTTTCAATAAAAAAATTACTGAAAGTTCTTCAAGATGTGTTCTTTAAGATGGTATATTGATCGATTAAAAAAGTTTTATAGTTTTCTTTAAAAAAAATCATGAAAAAGGCCTTTTTTGCGCTACAAGTGGGGGTAACGCCTTAAACAGATCTTCAATCTACTTTTGTCAATCGTAAGAAGTTTTACGGTTATTCGCAAAGTGTTTTTCGAGTAATTCGGGATAAGTGACTTCCGAAAAATGAGTTTGTTTGGGTTTAACCTTACACTGAAAAAAAAAATTCGTTTATCCATCCAAAATTCAGTTGGTTCAACAAAATGTATCTTTAAATACGTTCAACTTGATTTTTGGTTGGCATAAAATACGTTTTGTCAATCTAACTGATAGTTTTAGTGGTGTGAACTGTAGCTTATTTAGCATGTCTGAGCAACTGTTGAAACAACAAAATTTCAGGACAACAAAATGCATTTTGCACATTCAACGATTTTCTTTTCTCAGTGTAACCTTAACCTATCTTTGGATAAGTGACTTTCCCGAAAAACGAGTTCGTTTGGATTAAACACAAACAAGCCCAAACAAACTCATTTTTCGGAAAAAGTCCCTCATCTAAAGTTAGATAAGTGCGTAACTTTAGATAAGTGCCTATCTAAAGTTAGGTTAAGGTTAAGGTTAAACCCAAGCAAATTCATTTTTCCGAAACCTTAACCTTAACCTAACTTTATATAAGTGACTTTTTCGAAAAACGAGTTTGTTTGGGTTAAACCCAAACAAACTCATTTTTCGGAAAAGTCACTTATCTAAAGTATAGCCGTTTTTCAAGTCTCCAAAGTAGCATCACTCCTCAACGATTCGGTAACTGTCAGATCAATTACGTACGAAAAATCGAAGAAATTGGTCGACGATTCGTGATAGTAAAAAAAAAACAAAAAATGGCTACTCCGCGACAAGCAAAAATGGGAAACCCGCAAAATTGGCAAAGTCGTAAAACTTCGTTGCCATCGATTCCCCGTCGACATTGGCGACCGTCGCGAAAAATGGAACACCTCTAGGGCCGAGAAAAAAAAGGGAGAGGACATCTAGTGCACTTGTTTCAACGGAATATTAGCAATTTTCATCGGTCGCGTTTCATCTCTAATGCACTTGGAGCTATCGACCAGAATTGCGAGCCCTTGCCGCGATAATCGTGTCGCCCGAGGCCAGTCGAGCCTTACTCGAAGTTGTTCAATATCGTTTTATCGCGAAAGACAGTAGAAAAAGTCGTACAAAATTACACAGGAAAGCCGCGCTCATAGACCCTTTTTTTGCTTCCTCGCAAAGGAAGCTTTGAGCTGGTGGACGTTTTACTTTGGAGACGTCGATGAAGATATTCCAACTCCAACAAATTTCGAAATATCGGTACGATTTTTTGGTTTTCTTCCGAGCACTTACACTGTCCGTGTTCAAATTGGCGAGAATTGACGCAGCGGTTCAAATTGTACAAAAATTTGAGTGCGTCGAAAAATTCGACGAGTGCTTGCTCAAATTTGGAGACATCCAAATGGTTTGTTATCATTTAAGGGGCTATACCAGTGTGACACTTTCAAAAAATCGATTTTTTGCCTTTTTCGATAATTTATACTTTCAAGAATATCTTGTAAAAATTTCAAGGCCGTATCTCGACTCATTTTATCTTGCAAAAATCGATAGTTAAATCTTTAAACGCGTTTTTCTCGAAATGAGATTTTTCAAATTTGCCGACATTGTAACTCAAAGAGCAATTATCCGATTGACTTGAAATTTGAACTGAGTACTCTTGAATATATTTACTCTACAATGACGTAGGATATTTTTGATTGGATAAAAATTGACGATTTGGCATTGAAAAAAACGACCATTTTATAGGCAAGAAAACAGACTTTTTTCATAACTACGCCATTTTGTTGGATTTTGATATTTTTCGAAAATCCTACGTCATTGTACAGGAAATACCTTCCAGTTTAACGACATTTTTTCCGTTTTCGGTTTCAGCTACTCAATCGGCCGGAATCATGTCAGCAGTGGAGGAACTTTTTTTGGCGCCTCCGAAGGCAGCGCATAAGTCGCTTGGATCTCAATATTTTTCTATGAAAAAATTATGTAATATAGGTCAAACATAGCCAAATATATTCTTAATTTTCCGAAACATTTAATTGAGTACTTTTTTTCCAAAAAATTCCCGAAAATCACCCAAATTTTCAGCGTTCACACTGGTATAGCCCCTTAATTCAAGGCTAGGCGATAATTACTCGAGGGATTCTGCTTTCAGAATATTTGGAATTTTATAAAATGTCGTAATCGGACTTCCCCAAATTTCGATATACATCGAGCGATTCTTTATCACGATACATACTCACACGCTGCTTTCTTTTATTTTTTTCCGCTGAATAAATAAAATGAAAATTAATAAAAGAATTAAAATAAAGTAGAATTAAAGTAAACAAAAAAACTAAGATACAATAAAAATAAATAAAATAATAATTCAATTAAATGAGAATAAAATTAAAATAAATGAAAGAAATAAAAAAAATGACGAAGCCGCTAGAAATGTCTAATTTCTTTTTACAATAAAATGCCACCGTGGTATTAAAAAAACCAAATTACTACCGCCCCAATTCGCAGCTCCGGACAGGAGAAAAATCCGTAGCTGTTCTTTTCTAAAAAAACGTGGACCGGAAAGCGGCTTATCTTCGTCTCCAATCTTCTTTCACTACATCTCTCAGCCTGAGGGAATGTGCGTCCTCTGAAAAGCATCACGGAACAATTTCCATTCCAAGAGAATGGGGCTCTTTTTTGTAATCATTGTACGTCAAGAGCGATAATTTTGCCCGCGAATGGCGCACGTCCCAATGCAATTCTTCTCTACTGCCATTCGAACATCCTGGATAAACGGATATCTCGTGCAGAACGTTGATGGGACGCGTTAGAAAAATCGGGTCACATATCCTCATCACGATACTTGCAATGGGACAGGAACATCACAAAGTGTCTCCAATAAAAGTCAAATTTTTGCTCATTTTCGAATAACTCGAGGCAATAAATTATCGATGATTGGAAGTTAATTCGAACAATGTTGGTGAAACAAAAACGGTATTAATATTTGAAAATTATGAACTTTCGTGGGAATAACGAGTTCCTTGCCTTCCGAATCAAAGAATTAACTGCGTAACATGGCCCGGAGGGTTTAACCCTCCTGCCTTGGGGTGTTATCTATTGTGCTGCGATCTCGACGAAACACACTGTGGTCTCCCTTGGGAGAAGTTGTGGGAAATGTCTTTTGTAGCAAGCCGTTTCGCACTTACGTGGCCTCTCTCTCTCTCTCTCTCTCTCTCTCACTCTCTCTCTCTCTCTCTCTCTCTCTCTCTCTCTCTCTCTCTCTCTCTCTCTCTCTCTCTCTCTCTCTTCTCTCTTTCTCTCTGTACCTTTTTTCCCAACGACCCATAGCCCTTTTCATACTCCTCGAAAAACGTGCCCAGGTTTTCGCCGAATAATAAAATCCGCCCACCCTTATTTTCAAAATCTGGTGCGTAAGCACGTGTATATTTAATGGGCTTGTTTTTATACTTTTCGAGGATTTTTTTGCATTTTTATATGAGATATAAGATAAAGATGTATATAGGGTGTCCCAGAACTGAATGCGTTCCCTGAAATGGGGGGTTGGGGGTGAAATTCTGAGTCGATTGATCTAAGCATGTGTGGGTCTCAGATCAACCCCTGAATTATTATTAAGTTTTAAAGGCGGGCGCACCTGATTGGCCTGCCTTTAAAAATTAATAGTAATATATATAATATATAATAAAACATACCAGTAACAGGTATAAAATCAAGTGCGAATTTAACATTTTTTCGTATGAAAACGTGATTCACTCATAAAATTAATTACACATCTATTTAGAATGAATATCAAGCTGTTAGAAAAAATATATATATTTTTTTTCGTTGTATTGTTTTCTTATAGTTAAACATTTCAAGAATATAATCCCAAAATTTCAAGTCAATCAGAGCAAAACTCTCGAAGTTATTGACTATTTAGTCCCGCTCCTCTAACACTGTAGCTCCGACTTCTCTAAACTTCAAACGCGTTTTTCTCGAAACCACTTTTTCAAAGTCCGTGTTCAATGCCATTTGAAAACCACATGACCGATTTATTTCAAACTTGGTACACACTTTCTACATATAAAATACCTGCCCCCAACGGTTAGTTCGAGATTTTTTTTACATTGAGGGGGTTTTCCACCCCCAAAATGGCGGAATTTTTCGTGAAAAATAGCACTTTTCACGTTACATGACCACCAAAAATTTAGTAATAAAAAAAAAATTATCAAAGACCGTTGGGGGGAGGATTTGATGATACTTTGACTAAATTTTAATGGTACTTGATTTCAGATAATTTTTAGCTGAGATACAGTGAACATCGCAAATCGTGTTTTTCCAAAGGCGTTCTTGGAAAAGCTTTGTCACCGGCTTGTTTGTGGATATTTTCGCGTGCAAATTTCACGGAATATTCTTGAAGTGACACTTAATAATGTACAAAAGGTTTCAATAAATTTACTCTATCCATATAGATGAAAAAAATTCGCAAAAAAGTGTTTTTTTTCGCTGAAACCCCTACCCTCCCCTTAAGGCGTTACCCCCACTTGTAGCGCAAAAAAGGCCTTTTCATGAATTTTTTTTAAGAAAACTACAAAACTTTTTTAATCGATCAATATACCATCTTAAAGAACACATCTTGAAGAACTTTCAGTAATTTTTTTATTGAAAAATATTACATTGTTTAGTGGCAAATGGCCGTCAATGAAATAATGTTTTTATATACACGGTTTGCGGTGACCAACATTGCGGCGAAGTGGATCATCTGAAAAAAAATGCGGATGGATTTAGTCAAATATAAGTATAAACTAGTCTTTAATCGAAGGATTTTAAAAAATATTCATTTTTCACAAAATGGCGGACAGTCAAAGTTAATGGTTCGATTTTAACGAAAAAAAACGGCCGATTTTTGGCTATAAAACGGCCATTTTTTTCGAAAAAAAATCGAACGATTAAAGACTACATTTTTATGTATTAAATAAGCCTGCAAAATTTCAAGAAGATCGGTTCATTAGTGTTCGAGTAATCTTGGTCACCGACTTCAGAAATGCCATTTTGAGAAAAACGCGTTTAAAGTTTCAATTTCAATTTACACGAAGAAAATATTTTTTTTTGTAAACTTACATAGAGTCATCTATTCCAGGCCCATACAGAAGTATGGGCCCGGATACTTATACTTCAAAAAAATGCAGTAAAAAAATCGATTTTTTCAAAATCGCAAGTGGGGGTAACCCCTTAAGGCCCTAAAAGCACATCATAAAAATCAGCAATTCTTTTTTTTGCTTAAAGGTGTCTCTCCCTTAACTCGACGGTCTATTCCCTCTCGGGAACGTTGGGACAGACGTGAGAGTCTGAAAGGTCGCGAAATTCTAAAAGCCCTGAGCAATAACTGCAACATCAATTGTGTCTCCGTCCAACTAACGCGTCCATTTGAACAACAAAATCTATCGCAACAAATGCCAATTATTTTTATAATAACACCAGTACTCCTCCAGTGCTATCGATGAGCCAACTTTTTTTTTCATATCGTTCATCGTGCCACGTTATTGGATCTCATCCTACTCCAACGACGCTAAAAATCAACGAATCTCCCACGCGCCCCTCGCTGATCTCTCCACCGTCCCTTTACCACTCGCTTCCATATCTACGTTTTCCACAGAAACCCACACCCCACTCCGCACTCACTCGGCCATACTGGATACTGTTTTCCAATCCCTTTCGATACCCACTTAACGGCGCCTTGTCCTAAACGATGACGTGCGTCGTTTTTTAGGCGGAAGCAAGTGTATCCGATCGATCTGCATATATCCATCCCGGACGCCAGAGTACCTGCACTTTGTGATCATAATCCAATACCTTCGCCCTTCGACATCGAGTTATCTTGGAAAGATTCCTTTTTTCATATTTTTGTTCGTTTTTTTTTGTGTGTGTGTTTTTTTATTGTTTACCTCTTTCTTCCATGAAGCTCGATCTCTTCGATTATACGGTGGGTCGGAAAATTTTCGCAGTGGTTAACGCAATGTCCATGCACTCGTACATGTATATATGAGGCATTCACGTCACTTCAGCCAGTAAAAAAAATCCACAAATAATTTTGAAAAATCGAGTTTTTTTATTGAAAAATATTCACCGAGTGTCGAAATTTTTGAAAAATTTCTGACTTTTTTTCTCGTTGATTACCATTTTTTAACATTTTTCCATTCAAATCGCTGTATCTTTGGCAGGATTTGACGTATTTACATTCGTAAAAAACGAAAATGTGCGTCTTTTACTAGCCTTCCAGAAAAAAATTAATTTAGAATTTATTGAGCAAGTCGAACGTCCGTTTCAGGGCAAAATAAGCAAAAATATTTTTTTTCTGAAAGAAAGACACTGGGTATTTTATTTTTAAAATTTCCCCGAATTGTAAATACGAAAAACGGATTTTTGGTATTTTTTATATTATGGGATTCCTAAACACCGTGAAGTAACAACTATTTTTATTTTTTTTTATTAATATTCGATTGAAAAGCGTGGAGCACTTCAAGGCTCCAATACATATGACATATATGTCATATGTATTTCAAAAACCAGGTAAACATACAGCGGGTGTTCCACACTCTTCAATTGAATATTAATTTTAAAAAAATTTTAATAAAAATGGCTATCACTTCACGGTGTTTAGGAATCCCATAATATTGAAAATACCGAAAATCCGTTTCTCTTATTCACAATTCGGGAAAATTCTTAAAAATAAAATAACGAGTGTCTTTCCTTGAGAAAAAAAAAGTATTTTTGCATATTTTACCCTGAAACGGACGTTCGACTTGCTCAATAAAATCCAAATTAATTTTTTTTCTGGATGCTAGAAAAAGACGCACATTTTCGTTTTTTACGAATGTAAATACGTCAAATCCTGCCAAAGATACAGCCATTTGAATGGGAATATATTAAAAGATGGTAATCAACGAGAAAAAACGTCAGAAATTTTTAAAAAATGTCGACACTCGGTGAATATTTTTCAATAAAGTAAATCGATTATTCAAAAATGTTTGTGGATTTTTTTTTACCGGCTGAAGTGACGGGGAATGCCTCATATACAGGGTGAGGCACATAAAGTGTTACAGAGCAATAGCACTCAAACTATTGATCATATCCCAAAATGTTTCAGACAAAAGTTTCAGTGTTCGAGAAGACCGTCATACTGGACCACCCTATTCTTTTTATCTGTGGAGGCGCTGAAGCTGCATCAAGGTCAACTCCGCTTTTTAAAATGGAACCGTGTATTTTTTTTCGATGACATTATTACCGATTTTAAGACGAATTCAGCGAGTTACAACACAAGGTCATAATGTCATTAAAAAAAATACATTGTTCCATTTAAAAAAGTGGAGTTGACCTTGACCTTGACCTTCAGCGCCTCCACCGATAAAAAAATAGGGTGGTCCAGTATGACGGCCTTCTCGAACATTGAAACTTTTGTCTTAAACATTTTTGGACATGATCAATAGTTTGAGTGCTATTGCTCTGTAACACTTCATGCGCCTCACCCTGCCTCATCCCATTTCGCCATTTCGCCTAGCCTGTGACCCCGAGCATTTTTTATTTTCTTGATTTTTTTTTGTAAATGTGCACCCCATGATAGGAGTATCCACACCAATTTTTAGATTTTTATCTCTTCTCTTCCCGGACTCATAATTTTCCAAAAAATGTCGATTCCGGAAGTGTTGGAAACGTTCAAACGCTGACAACTCCTAAACTAATTGAGGTGTCGACAAATGTCGATCTAGAATTTTCTTTCACTTTGAAGCATACTTTCGTTAAAAAATATGAAAAAGTTATTAATTATCAATGTTAACGTTTTTTTTTGCTTCTGAAGTGAAAACTCTTTTTTTAAAGATGATCGCCTTTTTAAATTTTTTTCAAAAAATTCTCTAAAATAAGGTGACCCATTCCAGGATATTTAAGACTAGTCTCATCGTGGGCCCATTTTTCCTTCTATTTTTTTCGAATTTATCATATTTTTTTGAGAAGATTTTTATCATTTTAATTTCCAATTATGCTTTCAATGATTTTGCGGTTTCCAATTCGGCTTCGACAGGCCTGGAACGGTATATTTTTAATCTATGCTGAATTTGACAAAAAAAAATCAGGAAAATAAAAAATGGTCCCTCACCACCATCGTTCCACCATAATCGTTGATTATAGATTTCCATAGTGGAAAACCTCACTCCTGGTGCCAAAAAACATCAATTTTTCCCCACCCGTTGCCATTCCGCGGCTGCAAAAAATCGAACAGCCCACTCAGGCCATTTTTAACTTCCGAAAAAAATGTTGATACCTTTCATACCTGTTTTGTGCATTTTGCACCAAAGCTCAACTTGTGCTTTCGACATTTACTATTTCTTTCTTTGTGAAATTTCGATTTTGGATAAAATTATTCGACGTTTTGGAGATCACAAGAGTATTTTCACGGTGCACTCAGAAAAAAGATTTATTAAGGACAAAGAATTTTGTCTCCCGGCGAATAAGTTTTCTTATTCGTATGTCGGCCTACTACGATTGTATTAACAGCTAAGAACATTTTTTATTTAACTTTATGTTTAAGATTTACTAAGAATTTTTCTTAACATCTAATAGGATTCTTCATAATCCCCCAGCTGGTTTTCTTCGAGGAATTGTGTCATTTCGTCCGTCATTATTTTTTCACTTGATCGTTTTTTTCTCACTTAATATTCTTACTTACACTCAAATCATTCCTCACTGTCGAGTTTCTCACTTCCGAAACGCAACACTGACACTTGTGCCAAAAGCATTGGCATAGGAAGAAGCTACATGGTAAGCGTATGCGTGAGCTACATCTGACGAGCGGCCTGCTGTCGGGCCCGTCGCGTTGAAGGGCAAAGTGCGCATGCGCGCATTAGTATCATAGTCGCGAAATAAGAGGTTTTCGTGATTGGAAAGTAGTATTTATTTGATTTGAGGAAATATTTATTCAAATTTTCTATTTTAAATATGGCTTTTAATTGATGTGAAAAATCGGCACGTAAAGAAACATATTTAGTGACGCCGAATAAATTCTGTCGTTACAATCACATAAAAACTGTCTCCATACGAGTAAACGTTTATTAATTTCTAAGAAATTATGTTCTAATGTGCCAATTTATTGAAAGATAATCAATCTTTTTTCTGAGTGTGTACATATACATCCCACACAAATTGAATTTTATCTGAAACCATATTTAGGAAGCTTTTTTTTTACTTGCAAGACCAAAAACACACTTTTCTAACTTCCAAGCCGTCGAATAATCACCCCCAATATCTAAATTTCACCATAAAAAATAGTACATATCAGAAGCACAAGTTGAGCTTTGGTGAAAAGTGCACAAAACAGGTCTCAAGCGTATCTAAATTTTTCCAGAAGTTTAAAAACGGCCCGAGTCGACTTTTCGATTTTTTGTAGCCGTAGAATGGTAGGCAGAAAAAATGGAAAAAATTAGGTGTTTTTTGACACCAGGAGTGAGGTTTTGCACCATGAAAATGTATAATGAACAACGATTAGGCAAATAGTTTGAGCTGAGCTGGAATTCCCCATATAAATATATATAGGATTCGTATCTTTCAATAGGGAGAGGACAATGAGAAAAAGAGACATATGGAGAGGGAGAGAATTCACTCTTCACAACGATGCGATGAAGCTCCATCTTGCCTTGTTAGGCGATTCTGAGCCTATAGGTCTCCGTTGACCTCATGGCCTATGAAGTAGCCGCCGACAAACTCGATCCTAATATCGTCCATGGCGTCTTTCAACCACCGACACAGCTTTTTTTTGCAGTGAACACCAATCGCCCTGTGCTCTGTCTCTCTCTCATTTTTTTGCTCCCACTACTGTCCCAATATTGCTTTTAGATATATTTAAATATACTTATATATATATATATATATATATATATATATATATATATATATATATATATATATATATATATATATATTAGGGTGATTCGTTTCAGCGTAACTTTTTTTTTCTGACCCATCATGCCCGAAAACCTTTAGTTGGCACCCAAAAACGAAGTTTCGTGGAAGGGGGGTGTTGTCAAAAAATATTTAGAGGTCGCGAATCAAAATTGAAGGTTTCCCATTTGATTAGCATTGAAAAAAATGTTTTTCTCATTATTAGTGTTACCATTCCGCGAATTTTGATATCGCGATATTTTCCAAGTGGGTTCTCATAGGAAATATGATACTTTACAATAAAGTTCATTGAGCCATGTCCGCAAATTCAACCGTTTCAGCGGTATCATTATTTCAAGTGTATATTGTATGAAAATATCTATTCAAACGGCTGTAACGGCTAAGCTATTAGATATATCGAAAAAAATTCAGATGAGAACTTTGTAGAGAAAGTAATTTGCTACAAAAAAGTCTTATAAGCCGAGCCCGAAAATTCAACTCTTTCTCAGCTATAGGTGGATGAAGTAAAATGAATAGATTTTTTTTTGTTTAAAAAAATCTATTTATTTTCACAATATCACACAATATTCACTTCAAATAATGATGCCGCTGAAACGGTTGAATTTACGGCCATGGCTCAATGAACTTTATTGTGGAGTATCATATTTCCTATGAGAACCCACTTGGAAAATATCGCGATATCAGAATTCGCGGAATGGTAACACTAATAATGAGAAAAATATTTTTTTCAATGTTAATCAAATGGGAAACCTTCGATTTTGATTCGCGACCTCTAAATATTTTTTGACAACACCCCCCTTTCACGAAAGTTCGTTTTTGGGTACCAACTAAAGGTTTTCGGGCACGATGGGTCAAAAACAAAAAAGTTGCCCTGAAACGAATCACCCTAATATATATATATATATATATATATATATATATATATATATATATATATATATATATATATATATTGTCGCTGCTGGGATTTTTCGTATCCAATGATACACTAGTGGAATTAATTCTGGACACAAATTATGAAGGTAAATATTAAGTAGAAACATTATAGATTAAAATAAAAATGTTGTGAGATCATTTCGGCGTAGCAGAATATTCATTTTCTGCGTAAATATTTAAAAAAAACGCTCTTTTCTATTAAAAGTGTCCAGAATTCATTCCACTAGTGTATGTATAACCGGGTGCGTTCGCATTCAGTTCTGGGACACCCTGTATATATATTATATATATAATTAAAAATTAAATATATAATCTAATAGTAATCGCGTTTGTGTGTGTGTGTGTGTGTGTGTATATAAATACAAACGCGACTACTTTTAAATTTTTTCAATTGGCACAAAATGTGACTGATCTCGGTGAAAAAAGTCACAACCAAATCAGCCAGCTTTTGAAAGAAAAAAGCTTCAATTTTTATTTTTCCATTATTTCCTTGCGATTTTTTGTTCCACAGAGTTATTCAGCGTTCCGTACAGTAGTGTATATTTTTGGAAAACGCCGTAATCCGAGATCTGTGGAGTTGAAAACCATTAATCGGAAAACAAAACCGTGTTCGGCCATTTGTTTTTTACTCGTAGAATTTTTGAATACGGGATTTTTTCAATGTCTATTTCCGGTCGGAAATTCGCGTCTTATCTTATAAATTCTACTTCTCAGCAGGTCACTTGAATACAAAAATCGCAAGTACCGATCGTCATACCCTATTGGTAAAAATAACGATAAATTGAAAACAGAAGTGGCAAGAATTCACACAATTAACAATAGCGATATTTCAATATTTTGGACTAATCGAAAAACTCGAATTTCTTGAATAAATGAAAAAAATGCTCAAAAAATTCGGCGTCTCTTCGCGTTGGAATATATATTCACACAGTTGGCCTACGGAAACTCGGTGATTAATATTCTAATCCTCTCGGAAGACGAAAAAATTAGAGGCGACAGCCGACTAAAAAAAAAAGTTCGAAGTGTGATAAATCTACGAGCTATTCGACACGATTTCCTTAACCGCGATGTTGTACGAACAGGTTTTCTTTAGTGATATCTCCGGCGACACGGAGACCACAAGTGAAAAACGACTTGTCGCGTTTTAAGGAACTCTCCGGTGCTTTTCATCGATGAGTCACAGCAGCAATTGAATAATGCTCACTTCTGGTACTCGTACGTTTTCACAAAACTACAAACTTCTTGTATCTTGGGTACTCATTGACAACAATTTCCCAACCGATTTCCGGTTGGGAATCATGATGCACATTTTTCTCTAAAATAGTCTTACAACATTCTCAAGTATCGCAGAAAAGAGAGAATTTTGCAATAACTCATATACTCATATGAAGATTCGACAAAATTACTTGATGGGAAGAACATTTTTTTCATTCTGGTGGAATAAGTTTTTGATTTTTTACAATTTTGATATATTGTCGTTTGACGTTGTTGCTATTATAATTCATATTCATTTTTATTATTTTTATTATATTTTATAAAATATTTTAAATATTTTATTATGTTATTAAAAATAATAAAAATATTCGTTTTTATTATTTTTATTATCACTGTGAATCTTATTATAAAATTTTATTTATTATTATTATTATGAATAGTAGTAGTAGTAGTAGTTTATTCCTTGTATACCCTTTTTAAGGGTCTTTACATAAGTGCTCCTCCCTTCTCATTTACATCAATTATTTTACATTGGTTTTCTTATATTTATCCTAGTTGCTATAGTTTCTCACATTGTTCGATGTAATCGCATAGTTGTTTTGCCAGTTGCATTTTCTGATGCGCTTCTATTTTCGGGTATATTTCTAACCCCCTGCTATTTTCCAACCGATGCTCCAGTTTATTTATTATTTTTTGGTTTAGTTTTCTCTTATTTTCCGTGGACTCGCAAATGCGTCTCAAATTTTCATTTGCCTGCTTGCATTTTCTACATCTAGCGTCTACGTACCTTTTTTCCCGTCTTTCCCGAAATTGCCACATCTTATCCTCGCCCACGTTTCTTTTAATTATCCGCTCATCATCTTGTTCTCCCAATATTTTTCCATGTGTATACCTGCTTTCCTATTTTTATATTCCTCGGGATATGTTAACTAGCGTGACACAAATTTGAGCTCTATTTTTTCCCTTTTTCTCACCATCCAATTATCTACTTTGAAGAAGAAAAAAAATTGTCGCGAAGCTGCGAGCGGTCGAAAAATATTTAGAGATCGCTCAAGCCTGCCAATAATTCAAATTTTTATTAAAACATCGATTTTTTTCGTTTACTTCTCACCCATGAATTTTACGCTTTACAATTATTAAATTAAGTTCGCGAAAGCTCTAGCCGGCCAATGAATATTTAGTGGTCGCTTAAGAGCTTCAAAATTTCCAATTGTTGCGAATTTTCTTTTCTCTTCTCACGCATAAATTTAAGGGGTTACCCCCACTTGCGATTTTGAAAAATTCGATGTTTTTTATTGCATTTGTTTGAAGTATAAGTATCTGAGAATATGTCCTGAAAATTTCAAGTCGATCCGAACAAAATTGACTGAGATATGAGCGTTGAAAGAGAAGAATCCGTTGTGAAATTGAAACTTTAAACGCGTTTTTCTCAAAATGGCATTTCTGAAGTCGGTGACCAAGATTACTCGAACACTAATGAACCGATCTTCTTGAAATTTTGCAGGCTTATTTAATACATAAAAATGTAGTCTTTAATCGTTCGATTTTTTTTTCGAAAAAAATGGCCGTTTTATAGTCAAAAAACGGCCGTTTTTTTTTCGTTCAAATCGAACCATTAACTTTGACTGTCCGCCATTTTGTAAAAAATGAATATTTTTTAAATCCTTCGATTAAAGACTAGTTTATACTTATATTTGACTAAATCCATCCGCATTTTTTTTTCAGATGATCCACTTCGCCGCAATGTTGGTCACCGCAAACCGTGTATGTAAAAACATTATTTCATTGACGGCCATTTGCCACTAAACAATGTAATATTTTTCAATAAAAAAATTACTGAAAGTTCTTCAAGATGTGTTCTTTAAGATGGTATATTGATCGATTAAAAAAGTTTTGTAGTTTTCTTTAAAAAAATTCATGAAAAAGGCCTTTTTTGCGCTACAAGTGGGGGTAACGCCTTAACACTTTGTAAAATTTTCAAAACAATCAATCCTCTTTTTCTTTAGAAACGGATTTTATAAAATTACCCCACACTTCTAACCCGATAAAACGGGGGACATATAATTTTGTTTACGGACAAGAGCTTCAAATAATTATTTTATAAGAACAAAGATTGTAATTTTTAGGTTCGTGGTATGAGGTAAATTTGAAAAATATGTTCCTAGAGAAAATCGATTAATTGTTTTGAAAATTTTACAAAGTGTTTAATTTATGAGTCAGAAGAGTTTTAAAAAATTGGTGAAAATTGGAAATTTTGAAGCTTTTGAGCGTCCACTAAATATTCATTGACCGGCTAGAACCTTCGCGAAGTTAATTTGAAAATTATAAAGCGTAAAACACACCGGTGAGAAGTGAACGAAAACAAAAATCGATTTTTGAATGAAAATTTGAACTTTTAGGAGGCTTGAGCGACTTCTAAATATTTTTGACCGCTCGCCGCTATCGTGACAATGTTTTTTTCTTTAAAAAAGATAATTGGATGGTGAGGAAAAGGGAAACAAAAATAGAGCTTGAATTTGTGCCACCCTAATGTTGACTTTTCGATCTTGCTCCAATCGTATTGAATGTCTTGGACAATTTTAATTTTTATGCCTCTTTCCATTTTGCTTCCCAGCTCCCACACATTTCCATTCCATACAGCTAGCCAGATTGCTCCCTCACCTACGCTTCCCATTGAACGATTATTATCACTACTATCATGATGATTATCAAAATTCTTCTTGTGCAGTATGTAATAACAATTATAATATATGTGATTATTGTTAGTGTTGTTCTAATATTTATTCTTCCTATCATAATAATAGTTATTGTAAAAAAAAACTTGTATTATTGTGATAACTCGTATCGTTGTCAGTATTGCCATTATAATTATTATATTTATATCAATAATAATTATCAATTATCAATTTATTAATATACATCACGTTTCATACATAAAAAATTATATATCTTTTCGACATGATGTATCGTAGATTTTTATGATAAAAAAAAATAATATTTTTGTTACACCAAAAAGCGTCGAAAAATCTCTCGAAGATTTTATTCGAAAAGTTGGCACATTGCGGGCACCAAAAAACAACATCTCCAATATACGTATAATTAAAAGCACTCAAAGGCTCTCGTCCGCATTGCCCGAGCCTTCGCCGCTCGGAAAGCCTGTACGTCGTAACAAGTTGGCAAAGTTTAGCAAAAATATTCTTTGGACCTCGACTTAAGGGTCCAGATCTCGTTGGCGGGTTAAATCGTTCGATCTCGCGGAACTACTTGAGAAAGAGAGAGAGAGAGAGAGAGAGAGAGAGAGAGAGAGAGAGAGAGAGAGAGAGAGAGAGAGAGAATAATAGATTTATTAGTACACTAGGATTTAAAAAATCCTCTGGCACACAATCCACACAAAAAATAACAATTTCTCAATTAAAATAAAAACCTTGATACAAAGTGAAGAAGTTCCTACAAAAGTTTTACAATATTAATATTCACATATTTATATTTACGTAAGGCGATGGACGAAAAATATATATATATATATATATATATATAGAGAGAGAGAGAGAGAGAGAGAGAGAGAGAGAGAGAGAGAGAGAGAGAGAGAGAGATTTATTAGTGCACTAGGATCACAAAATCCTCTGGCACATAGTCCACAAAAAATATAACAATGTCTTAAGTATAAAAATAACGAAAAGATGCATAAACAAGGTTTAGAATATTAATATTTATATATTCATACGTACAGCGATGAACGAAATATATATATAGTGAAAGAGAGAAAGAGAGAGGTTTATTGGTGTACTACAGTGAGAAAAAAAAATTCGTTCATCCATCCAAAATTCAGTTGGTTTAACAAAATTGTATCTTTAAATACGTTCAACTTGATTTTTGATTGCTATAACGAAACAGTATAGTTGGGCAGTAACCAAAGATACATTTAAACTATCTGCTTATTTAGCATGCCTGAGCAACTGTTAAAACAACAAAATTTCGAGACAACAAAATGCATTTTGCACATTCAACGATTCTTTTTTCTCAGTGCAGGATAAAAAAAATCCTTCGGCACACAATCCACACAAAATATGACATTATTTAATTTAAAAAAAAAACTTCAATACAAAACGACGAAATTCATACAAAAATTTTGCAATATTAATATTTATATACTTATACGTAGAGCGATGAACGAAAAAAAAAATACCTATAGAGAGAGACATTTACCTCCGATCGCGTGACAGGAGACTCTGGTCCTCAGCCTCACCAGCAACAACGATCTACTTCAATCTCCGTGGCGATGATGCACTCGCGGCAATTGCAATCGAGCGCGACGAAGCCCCCGAGTCTACCCTGAGAATCGGCGATCTCATCGATCATTATACAGTCAAAATGGCTGTGCGATAAAAACAAAAAAAAAACAAAAAAAAATACAAACAAAAAGTGCACTCGTAACGACACTCTCGTAAGCGACACTTTTTACTATACGTTCGTCGTCGCGACGCTAATTATTCGCGTTTTTCTTTCACCCTCGACGTTGTTGTTGTTGCTGTTACCGTTCAGCTAATCGTTCCTGTCAACTTCCGCCTTTTCTTCATTCATTTGAATCTCGCAATTAACGTTTGATCGATGCGCTCGAGAAATCGATCGCGCACCTTTCGCTCGGGAAAACTTCGCGAGTGACGTGTATGAAATTTCGAAGGCGCGCGTATCGAAAATAGAGTGACCGAGAGCGAGGCCTCCTCCGCGTGTTTCGCGCGGAACCGCGACTATGAACCGACTGCGGCAGCCCCGAACGAGACTCTCTCGAGAAAGACGCGTGCCGCGCGAGGCCTCCACGAGTTTCGTGCTTATATCTATATGTATAAGATATACTCACACACACGTATGCCCGCGCATATATGTGGATGTACGGGAAGTATACATAGAAGTGTGTATATGTGTGTGTGTGTGTGCGTGTGTGTATGTGTGTTGCGATAAAAAATTAAAGACCGAAAACCCAGGATACTTAATAGACCTTAATTTTTTACATAATTCAATGTTTAATATTCATTTTGTTATTTCTATTTTGGGTAAACATTCATTATTGTTTAACAGTGAAATTAAATTAAACAACGATTATTAAAGAATTTTTTTTTTAAATGACCAACACAAATTAACAACCAAATTGAATGATATACAGACATACACATACATGTCCTCAAATTACAAATAACAAAAAAAAAGTTTGATTCCATAGAATAGTTTTGTTTTTAATTCATTTTTAAAGTTGCCGACAACTCACTTTCAAGAATAATAATAAAAATAATATCTCAAAAATGGTACACTTCTGCATAAAGCATTACTGGGTTACTTGATAGCGGAAAACATTGCCTATAAACCTTTCACGGGATCATGACGAATGACCAGTGTGAATATATATATATATATATATATATATATATATATATATATATATATACAACTACAATATATGTATATATATGACAAGTGACCAGTAACCCTATATATAGATATAGGGCTACTGGTTATTCGTCACGATCCCGTGAAAGGGTTGTAGGACACGTTTTTCGCTATCAAGTACGCCAGTAATGTCTGATGCCAAAGTATACCATTTTCGAGATATTATTTTTTTTTAATGATTTTTTTAAGTGAGAGGTCGGCCGCTTTAAAAATGAATTAAAAACAAACTGTTGTATGGAATCAAACTTTTTATTATTTGTACTTCGAGAACACAGTAACAAAGAGTTATCAACAATAAAATAACAAAAATTATTAGACTTGCAGAGATTTGGACCCCTGATTCAAAAAAGCTTGCAGATTATTCTCATTTTATTGTTGATAATCCTTTGTTACTGTGTCCTTAAACTACAAATAACAAAAAAGTTTGTATCCATACAACAGTTTTTTTTATTAATGTTATTATTACGATTCAATTGAAATATTAATTGTTTAATTAAAATCACATTCAATTACATTATTTATAATTCACACACACACACACACACACACACACACACACACACACACACACACACACACACACACACACACACACACACACACACACACACACACACGCGCACGCACGCACGCACGCACGCACGCACGCACGCACGCACGCACGCACGCACGCACGCACGCACGCACGCACGCACGCACGCACGCACGCACGCACGCACGCACGCACGCACGCACACGCACACACACACACACACACACACACACACACACACACACACACATACATATATATGTATGTATGTATGTATATATATATATATTCAATCGTCTGCTTTTGGTTTTTCGCATTTCTGCAAATGATATAAATTGACAATAACTAAGCAACTTTTAAAAGTAATTGGCACGATTTGCGTAGTACAATTTTTTACACCGCAGACTATCAATGCTCGAATTCGTTTGTAAGAAAATTCTGCACAAGATCTTTTTTCATAAAGTTACCTTAACATTTAAGGTTAGAAAGACTTTTCTAGATATAATAAAACAAATAAACAAGAGTATTTTTGAAAAACCGGGTTTAAAAAAGTTATCCTTTGTAGAAATGGCATGCGAAAAACCAAAAGCAGATGATTTTTATCTCGAAAACTGTGGGAATTTCAGAATACAGGTATACCTTGGGAATACCTATAGGTTGGAATTTCAGTATATAGGTATATCTACATATAGGTATACCTATATGTTGGAATTTCACTTTTACTAAACTGACTTTTTTCACTAAGGGTTGTTTCGAAAAATGTAAAAAATTCAGGGGGTCTTTTTTAGTCAATGGAATCAGATTTTAAAAAATTAATCGAATTGGCGGGGTTCAGGGAAAAAGTCCACCGGATTCACGTGGAATGCCTCATATATATATGTAGCTTTGAAAAGAGCGAAAAGGCGTGACGAGAAACAGCCGTATCGCAATTCCAGCTTCTAATTTTGACAGATAGTCCTTTGCGTCGCTCTGTCTCCCCCACAAGATGAATTGCAGTTCCAAAAGTGCTCCAAATTTTAAAGGACCTACGAAGGCTGAGGGAAAGAAAAACAATTTCTAAAAGTTCCCTTGCAACACTTATTGCACATTGTCTTTTTAAAAAAAAAAAATTATTTTTTATAAAATTCCCGATCGAATTGTTGGAATAGAAATCTAGAGAGATATTGAACGAGAGTATTTGAAAAAAAAGTTTCTCAATTACGTAATTATATTCAAATTGTTTCCGATGTCAAAAAAAACTGTCTCGAAATTGCAGCAAAATACTGGTATGACCTCTCTACAGAGTTACAGGCGCTGGGGGAGGAGGCAGTTATCTCAAGTCACCTTCAATAGCTGATAGCTTCCTCGAAACAAAGAGTCTTTATACCTCTTCAAATAGAGCAAGCACTTTCGGCATCCAACGACTCGCCGAGCTTTCAGGTCATCAATTTTTTTTCACCATCATTGTTGTGCTGCAGATTCGTCTTTTCTTAAGTTTCACAACGAGAAATATCAACGAAAAGCTCGAAGGTCCGCGAAATTTGCGAAAATGTCACAATCCTCGTGATCTGGGGGACGAAATCCAAAGTGGGCCATTTTACCACCAATTTCATATTCTTTTCGGCAATTACGTATCCATTCGGTATTTTTGACGTTTGAAATACAAAAATATATTTTTTTCTTGTTACAATATTAAAAAAAAAAATTGGACATGGCTATGCTAGTATGACAACAGTTGGATCCTCATTGCGTAATATTGACATTTACGCACTTTACATTTTTTAAGAGGAAGAGGAATACACATACTACGAGCGCTGTGAAGAAAAAAACTTGTTGAAATTAAAACAGACAAATAATGTCTAGAAAATTAAAATGAAAAGTAAATTACACCCAAAATAGAAAACCAACCAAAATAAAATGAAAATGAATATCTAATTAAAAGAAAAATTACATGAAAATAAAAGTTCAATTTAAATAAAAATAGAATAAAAATTAACATCCAAATTGAACTTAAAACTAAAATGGAATAAAAAATCAACGTTAAAATTCAAATTAAAATAGAATAAACACCACCATTAAGATGCAAATTAAATACAGACTTAAATTTGTTTAACTGCACAATGCCAAAAAATGCAATAAATTAATTAATAAATTAAAATGCAATAATCATGTGCGAATTTAACCATTTTTTTCGTATGAAAAAATGATTCACTCGTAAAATCAATTTCACATCTATTTAGTATGAATATCAAGCTGTTAGAAAATATATATATTTTTTTCGATGTACAAAATGGTCGACTGCTAATATTTCTATTTGTTGTCTTTTTTTTAGGCGCTCCGCGGCGTATTTGGCATCCACAATTAAATTTTTTTTTTTAAATAGTGTTTTACTTAAAAGTTGGAGATTTAAACGAATTTTCAGTGAAAAATTACGTATAAAAATGATCATAAAATGAAAAATTTTCTATTAATCAGAAATTCCGTAAGTACTACTCTGCGAAATGCGATTAGGAACATAACTTTTAAATTTGAAGTAAATCGAGTGAAAATTGTTGACGTTATATGTCACGCCAATTGGAAAAAAGCTGTTTCGAGAAAAGCGCGTTTAAAGTTTCAGGTACACTATGGCCGTGCAAGAGATGGGCTTACGTTATACGCTCAAAGTCGGTGAAAAAAAATGTTTCTTGCTATAAATCGAATAGTAACTTATTCTTATGATGATAGAGCACAGTTTTAGCGAAAAAAAAATCAATTTTTTGAAAATTCTACTGTGGCCTTACCCCTTAAGGCCATGTGCCACACGCCAGAAAATTTCGACGCGGCCTCTCATTACGTCGGTAGCGCAGATCTCGTAGTTTTTAGCTACGAGTCGCTACCGACGGACAGCGCAGCGATCGCGAATTCGGTCTCGATGCTTCGCACTGAGACGAAGAGTCGAAGCCAAATAGACGGCGATCGCTGAGCGCGCGCGTGTGTGTGTGTGTGTGTTTGCTACGCCGCGGCGACCGCGTGGAGAAAGAACGAATACATTCTCGCACGCCGTTCGGTCGTACGCAAGCACCTTACGTCTATGTGTGTATCACACAATTCATACAACTATGCGTAGCGACTATGGTACGCTTGTATTGGAAGCATGCGCTCGCTCGGCAGGAGAGCGGGGTGAAACTTTGTTGCATTTTACTTTGTATATGCAGCCATCGAATCGATTTTTTTTCGACGATGGCCACAACCAAAAGACTCAGGCATTTTCCCATACTTATTTATATCATTTAAACAAATAAGCTCGAGCACAATTTGTAACATCGATGCCGCTTATCGTTAACGATATCGATCTCTGCCAAAATTTCGAGCGACCGAAATTGATCGAAACTCACTCTACAAAAGAGTGGTAAAATTTTACAATGCTCATTATTTAAACAAATGCATTCAGCATTTTTATCTCTGCCAGGATTCATATTTGGCAGCATTTTTGCTGGTCAGCTTCTTGAACAATCAAGATCGCTAGCCTCGCTCTATGGAAGAGCGGTGAAATTTTGCGATCGCGCATTGTTTAAACAAATGCCCTCGAATCGATTTTTTTGTCGACGGCGATCATCGGTGGAAATGTCTTTATGGTTGAACTTTCTAGCAAACGGGGTTTGCTAGAGACTCGTATGGTGGAAGGGTGCTCATTTTCCCATTCTTTTTTAATTAATTTAAACAAATAAGCTCAAAGACTATTTGGCATCTCGATGTCGCTCATCATCGACAAATTCTATCTCTGCTAATATCTCGAGTCACGACCGAGATCGCTCGAGACTCACTCTACAAAAGAGTTGTAAAATTTTACAATGCTCTTTGTTTAAACAATTACGATCGGCATTTTTTTCTCTGCCATGGCTTATCTTCGGCAGGTTGTCTGCGGCCGACCAAATTCGCGAGCGAACGAGATCGACCGGGTCTCACTCTGCGAAAGAGTGGTAACATTTTATTATTACTAAATTATTTCTAATTATGCTAAAAAAAAATCGTTTAGCATTTTTTCTCTCTGCCGGAATTCATCTTCGGCAGGTTTCTCCAAAGATCGAATTTTATAGCAATGACGATCGGAGAAGTCTCGCTCTACAGAAGAGCGGTAAAATTTTACAATCGCACAGTGTTTAGAGGTCATCGGTGTAAACTTTTCGAAAAATCGTTTTGTTGGAAGCACTTTTCAAAAATCCTTGGAAACTTAAAAAATGTTACAATGCTCTTTGTTTGAACAATTGCGATCGGCATTTTTTTCTCTGCCATGGCTTATCTTCGGCAGGTTGTCTGCGGCCGACCAAATTCGCGAGCGAACGAGATCGACCGCGTCTCACTCTGCGAAAGAGTGGTAACATTTTATTATTACTAAATTATTTCTAATTATGCTAAAAAAAATCGTTTAGCATTTTTTCTCTCTGCCGGAATTCACTTCGGCAGGTTTCTCCAAAGATCGAATTTTATAGCAATGACGATCGGAGAAGTCTCGCTCTACAGAAGAGCGGTAAAATTTTACAATCGCAAATTGTTTAGAGGTCATCGGTGTAAAATTTTCGAAAAATCGTTTTGTTGGAAGCACTTTTCAAACATCCTTGGAAACTTAAAAACATTTACAATGCTCTTTGTTTAAACAATTGCGTTCGCCATTTTTTTCTCTGCCATGGCTTATCTTCGGCAGGTTGGCCTCGGCCGACCAAATTCGCGAGCGAACGAGATCGACCGAGTCTCACTTTTCGAAAGAGTGGTGAAATATTATAATTATTGTTAAAATAAATACGTTTAGAATTTTTTTCTCTCTGCCGGGATTTATCTTCGGCAGGTTCCTCCAAGGATCGAATTTTCTAGCAATGACGATCGCAGGAGTCTCGCCCCACAGAAGAGCGGTGAAATTTTACGATCGCGATATGTTTAAAGGAGGACACCGGTGGAAAATTTTCGAAAAATCTTTTTTTTTTGGAAACACTGAAAAAATCCTTATAACCTCCAAAAATATGATGAATATTCGTTTATAGCCGAAAAAAAAGTTTTAAAGTGGTTTTCGAGCTATTTTTATACGAGTGTCTCCGGCGCTGAAAAGCGTCTTCGGCGATGCCATTCCGGTAGTCGCAATTCTCAACTCTTGTAAGCCTATTATCTATGGGGATAAACTCACCGACTAAAAATAGTTTTATTTTCGATCAAAAGGTGGCATTAGATTACGGAAACAAAACTTCTTCAGGTATATCGCCTAACCGTTAACTTCACACGCGTTTTTCTCCAAACCACGTTTTGGAAATCGGGACGCAGCAGAACTTGAACAATTTTCGTCCCCTCGACCAATCCAATTTCTTCAATTTTTCAAAGTGTTTTTTTAAGCGCTGTATCAATGTGAGAAATGGTCGCATCGAGATGAGAAAAAGCATTATGAACCTTCAAGATTCTAGTTTCGAGATCTGTCGTCAAAACAAATTTGTGAGCTACTGTAATCGCGCAATAATAAAAAATAGCGAGAGAAAATTTATTTCCAAATTTTTTGGGTTATTATTCAAGGGTCCACGCGCTCGAGAATGTTATTTCAGTTAAATACATATATAGGTCAGTTAGCTTGTTCATTCAGCTTCTATTTGGTTTTTTTTTGTCTCTCCACGACAATTTCTTGCTGAGATATCCGACTTTGAATGTAAAAAGATCCTTTTGTCTTCGATCACCGTTATCTCAGCAACCAATGATTGCACGGGCAGCTTTGAAAACTTAAATAAATTTCCAACACGACCCTTCCGTTGTTTTTCAGAAAAAAAAACATTTTTTCACCATTAATATTAATTTGAAAAAGGACCAAAAAATGGCTTTTTAATGGCTTTTCAGTAACTGTACTACTACTTTATATATTATAGTAAATGTACAATCCTTTAAGTATTGATGGAAAGACTGATGTTGCCCGGTTGTTTTTCTGCTTAATGTACCCCCAATAGCCCTGTAAATTTTCAATTTGATCCATCGAACCATTTTTTCGGTTCGATTCATCAAAGTTTTACAAAACAAAGGAAGAAGTGTATTGTTCTTAAACATCGTGTAATCATCATCAGAATGAAAAAAACCAATTTTCTTCAACTTTTTTCACAACTTTGACCTAGTTGCTTGTTAAAGTCTAGAAAAAAAATTCGACAAATTTCAATTTTTTTTCTTCAAATTTGTCAAACATTTCAGGAAACAATACTGACTCATTTTTACACGATTCGACCTTTGCGCACCATAATTTCACTCATCTTTAATTGCATTAATTGAAAGTTGAAACCCCCAAGCTGTATTCACTAGTCGATCTGAGAACTTGTATGATATTAATTCTCGATATTTTCTGCGAAGGTTATTAGGGTTACAAAAAAATTTTTCTTCCAAAACTGATCTTTTTTTCAAGAAAAAACCAATTAACATTTTTTTAACTAATATTTTTTGGTAATTGTTTTGTACGTTTAGATAAATAAATTAACCTAAAGTTTTTGTAAACTGTAACGTTTTTCAATTTTTGTTCATGCCTAGTTTGAAAAAAAAACTGTTTTCTGGAACCCTAATAACCTTCGTAGAAAATATCAAGAGTTAATCGCATAAATGTTCTCAGATCGACTATTGAATACGGTTTGGGGTTATCAACTTTTAATGAATGAAATTAAACATGAGTGAAAATATAGTGCGCAAAGGCCGAATCGGGTAAAAAATGAGTCAGTATTGTTTCCTGAAATGTTTTACAAAGTTAAAAGAAATATTTTTAAAAAATTGAAATTTTATGAATTTCTTTTTCTTAAATTTAACAAGAGACTAGTGCAAATTTGTGAAAACGTCGAAGAAAATTGGTCTTTCCATTTTGATGATGATTACACGATGTTTAGAAACAATACACTTGTGCCTTTCATTGTTCTGTAAAACATTGATCAATCAGTCCGGAAAAACAGTTCGATGAATCAATTTGAAAATTAACAGGGCTATTGGGGCTACATTACGCTCGAAAAAAAACGCGGCAACATTAGTGTTTCCATCAATATTTGTAAAGTAGTAGTAGATTTACTGACAAACTATAAAAAGTCACTTTTTGTCCTTTTTTCAAATTAATGTTGAGAGTGAAAAAATGTTTTTCTGAAAGATCAACGAAAGGGGCTGGTAGGAAATTTATTCAAGTTTTCAAAGCTGCCCTTTAATTCCCGTTGCAATCATTGGTTGCTGAGATATTGATTATCAAAGACAAAAGGATCTTGTTTCATTTAAAGTCGGATATCTCAGCAAAAAATTGACGTAGAGACACAAAAAACCAAATTAAAGCTGAATCAACAAGCCAACTGACCTATACATTGAGTTACGTGGAAAAAAAATTAACTAGCCCGTGAGCCCTTGAAAAAAAATAATAATAAATTTGGCAATTATTTTCCTCCGCTATTCTTATGATAGCGCGAAAACCGCAGCTCGCAAAAAAGTTGCCAAAAAATCGTGAAACTAAAAACTTGAAGCTTCGAAGGCTTTTTTTTTATCTCGATGCGACCATTTTTCACATAGATACAGCGCTTCAAAAAACACTCCAAAAAAAGAAGAAATTTTCTGTACCTTTAATTTTTTGGAGTAGTATATCAAAATTATGGTCGAAAACACGAACTTTTTTGCCTCGTTACGATTTAAAAAAAATTATTTTGAAATTTTTCCCCGTATTTGACTTCTAAAACTAACATAATTAACGAAAATATTTCGCTCTTAGTTCCAGGATTAAATTAACGATAGTTGTACTGCGTTCCGCAGAGAGAGTATGAGGTTGAAGTTTGTGTCGTTGGAACGCAACGAAAATTAATATTCGTGAATTCCTTTAATTTATTTTGGCAAACTTTGCTCACAAAAATCTTCTAACCATTTTTTAAGATGTTTATTTAGCGATCTACAATATAAATCTTAAAAAAAAGTTTTTCCATAACAATAAAAATATAAAAAATAAAATGTAAGCAAGAGCTTTCGTTGCGTTCCAACGATGCAAACTTCAACAGTATGGAGAGGGTTGACTGAAAATCAGTAGTGCTATAGCAACTCGTGCACCGCGATTTTCTATTCTTTTGACAAATAAACTCTTTTTACATACTTCAATATATACCTGGTAAAGCCTAAAAGTTCTTTTGACCATGTATTTTATTGGTTTCTTTAAAAAAAATCTTCAAAAAACGGTCGAAAATGGGCAGTGACGGTGGTGTTCTCCTTCCTTGACACACTGCGTCATTTTGACCTGAACGAATTTGAAATAAAATGCTGACTTACCCAAAATTGCAAGTTTTCAATAATTTTTTACAACAATTCAACTTCAGGCTTTCCGAGTTGCTAAAGACTTGCCCTGTGGAAAGGTGGTGACATCTTACCGTCCGTTTTAATAAATTTAAACAAATACCTCGACCACGATTCATATACACTTTGTCCACCGCTCGCCTCACGAAGGTATGGGTACGGTGCTGATGTCATCAGACGACGGAGATTCAGCCCGGACAGTGGCTTATTCTCCTCGAAACGTTTCATCGAAAATATTTTGTCCATAGTCCACCAGGGAATGGAGAAGAAACTCTGCGTTACGCTGGTTTTTCTCAAAACACAATTTTTCAAAATGGCACGCAGCGTAACTTAAAAAATTTTCATTATTTTGACTCCCAATTTTGAGTACATGTTTAAAATAACATTCCAAAGAGAAATACGTACGGGATTTTCTATGAGTTAGTTATAACATTAGTTATTACCAAATTATTGTCCTTTTTTTTCTGTCGAAAATTAAGTTTTTGGTTTAATGCTCCCCAATTACACAAAAATTAATATTTTCACCATCCTCTACGTATTTCTCTAGCTATACTCGTGTAAATTAATAGAAATTTATTTATTTTATTCTAACAAGGGGACAGTACGGCAGTCGGATTTTTGTGATTTTTCGTACTCATGGTACGTGAAGTTCAGAGCTCTAATATCCCAAAGCAGTTCGACGCCATATTCAGAAATTTTCGAGTAAATTGACTTTGAAGTTTTCGAGCGCACTCTTATCCCACAAAGATGCAACAATATTCGAACCGGGCTCGTGGTGTACCTGGTAGCGCTCGAGTCTAGTAATCGCGGGGTCGCTGGTTCGAGGCTCACTTCGAAATTTTTTTTTTTTTTATTTTTTTTTAATTCGCATACCTCCGTCATTTAAATATCCCGATAAATTTTTGTTGTATATAATCACATATTATTATATATAATTAATATAATATATCTATATATGTTTATATATGGACAAAATCCATATATAGTTATTTATGTACAAAATTCATTATAGTTATACATAATTATATATTTTCTCATATATGATCATATACTATTTATATATAACAATAGGTGATTATTTATAAAAAAATAAATAAATAATCCCGGGATAAAAATCATAAAATCTATGCTAATTCACATATATGTAATTATAATTGTCAATGATAAATGCAAGTCTTATTTTTGATTATCTCTTGCTTGAAATTGCGAATAGGCGACGTAAAAATATCCAGTAATAATATTTACATAAACTCCCTTGTAGATTAATAGGAATATAAATAGAAGAATAAATGTTGAAATATGTGAATATAACTCATGTTGAAATGTTGAATGTTGAAATGTTGAAATATGTGAATATAACTCACATATTTCAACATTTATTCTTCTATTTATATTCCTATTAATCTACAAGGGAGTTTATGTAAATATTATTACTGGATATTTTTACGCCGCCTATTCGCAATTTCAAGCAAGAGATAATCAAAAATAAGACTTGCATTTATCATTGACAATTATAATTACATATATGTGAATTAGCATAGATTTTATGATTTTTATCCCGGGATTATTTATTTATTTTTTTATAAATAATCACCTATTGTTATATATAAATAATATATGATCATATATGAGAAAATATATAATTATGTATAACTATAATGAATTTTGTACATAAATAACTATATATGGATTTTGTCCATATATAAACATATATAGATATATTATATTAATTATATATAATAATATGTGATTATATACAACAAAAATTTATCGGGATATTTAAATGACGGAGGTATGCGAATTAAAAAAAAATGAAAAAAAAATCGAAGTGAGACTCGAACCAGCGACCCCGCGATTACTAGACTCGAGCGCTACCGGGTACGCCACGAGCCCGGTTCGAATATCGTTGCATCTTTGTGGGATAAGAGTGCGCTCGAAATCTTCAAAGTCAATTTTCTCGAAAATTTCTGAATATGGCGTCGAACTGCTTTGGGATATTAATATTCGAGCTCTGAACTTCACGTACCATGAGTACGAAAAATTACAAAAATCCGACTGCCGTACTGTCCCCTTGTAAAATCGAATTTGAGTCAGCTATACTGCGTGCCGCAGAGCGTCTCAAATGCAACATGCCTCTCCAGAATAGCTCCAGCCTCACCTTTTGGCATAATTTTTTAATATACATTTCATTTTGATCACTCGAAGATATGAATAATAACATCCTTGAATATTAATAGTCTCTTATTTGTCCTACAAAAAAAATGGCAAAATATCACTCAAGTTTTGACGTTTACAGTGGTGTAAGCCCTTATGATAAAAAGAGCGTGCACTCTTGATTTCTATCGATTTTGTTCAAATTTTAACCAGACATTGTTCATATCATCATGCAAGTTTGAGTGAAAATTCAGAACAGTTGACTATTTAGATTGGGAGATAATGGATTTTTCAATAGCAACTTTTAACACTGCAGGGTCTGCATTGGCCGAAAATCAGGTCACATAATTCGGCGTACCATTCTTTTGGGTTATTCATTTTGAGGAAAAATTATGATTAAATAGCAAACTAGTTAGGGAACGAGTGAAAAAAGTTTGGATTGTCTTTACTATTCAGTTTTGCTAAAGACGTTCAGTAACATCAGAATAACTCTCGGTAAAAAATATTTGTCCCCTATAATAAGAAGACATTATGCAACACCGTAGAACAGTATTGGTCAATATGTCGAGAAAAAAGATAATTATCGTGTTCCTAAAGTTAGAAACTTTTAACGTAAAAAGAAATATTTGCGTTATAAACATTAATATTTCATATTGCTTATGTTATTGCCTTGTGTCTTTTTATAGAGGACAAATATTTGTTACGGAAAATTACTCTGTCTAAATTTCAATGCAGACCCTGCAGTGTTAAAAGTTGCAATTTTAAAACCCATTATCTCTGAATCTAAATAGTCGAATGTTCTGAAATTTCACTGAAACATGCATAATCATACGAACAATGTCTGGTTAAAATTTGAACAAAATCTATAAAAATCAAGAGCGCATGCTTGTTCTACCTCAACATGTTCAACCGTTGACCATTCAATTCTGTTGAAGAAGATGCAAGGCTCTAGCGTCCTCGCCCTTCGTTTTGAAACGTACATACGTAAGTGAAAGGCCTTGCACAGATTGGTGGTGCGATCCATGGCAAAATATTGTTCCTTGCGGTCAGCCTTGCTGGTACTCTCGGAGAGATTGGAGACAGCGGTGATATCCTGGCGACACCGGGACTGTATATTGTGACTCGGCAGTACGTACTTGCTGCCGTGGATAAATCGAATGGTCCATCTAGATGGTAAATTCGACGCTAGATTAGTTCTGGTTCCTACATGATAGCCCAGGTACCGTACCTACCACGTGTGTGCGTACAGTATCGGTACCAGTATTAGTATGGTGCTCAGGGTGAAGCTATCGAGCAATCGTCACAGGTCCACAAATCATCCGTGTTTGAGACGTGATAGTTTAGCGTTCTTAAGCAAAGGGAGTTGAATTTCGTGCCTCATTTTGGTCGCACACTGCTCAGGAAATGAAAAATATGCGATCTGCGATTTTTCACAAATAAATACCGAGGTATTTCTGCGAAGAGCAAATGAACTTGGGTTTCTTGCATCGAAGCCGTTGGCTATTTGACACATCGGCGAGCGGGAAAGCAATGCGAGGGAAGATCGTGGCAAATTACAAAGTACGTAAATTGAGTTTATGAGGTTATAGCACGTACGTACCTTGACTTCTGGTGTTTTCCTCGATCAATGTTCCTCGATCTTCTTCGTGAATCGGCCGCGGCGGTTTTCTCGTTGATTATTTCGTTGTCGGGATTTCTTGTCGGTGGTGTGCCGGCGTCCTGAGGCGTTGTTCACAGCAAAAAAAAACTCACCAAAGCACGACGAAAATAAACTGCACTCTAACACTATTTCCACTATTCACATTCTACATCACACTCTATTACACACATCGTATGAAATATAATTCGAACGAATGTGCGAGGTTATAGCTCCGGCTTTCGACCTGTCAAAAAATAAATTGTTCCGGTAGGAGGCGAGCGCGGTCGGTCAAAACAGTCGAAGTGAGCTGCGCGCCGCCAGTGAGAAAACGGATGAACTGAACGCTCGCTCCGATACCTGATATTTTGAGCTTTGTTGGTACATATTTGCTACATTTATGTAAAAATTTCAAAATGCTTTTTCTCCGCCATTTGTTCATTAAAACAGGTGAAACAAAGCTCAAAATGTGTGCTTTTTCACTGTCGAGAGCATGATTCGCGCTAAATTGACGACAATGCGATGCAATGGTCAATAATTCACAGTTTTTCGCATGGTAACCACAAACTGCAAAATTTTTTTCGAAATTTTGGAAAATTTCGCGAATCATGCTCTTGGAGCAAGCGCTCTGCATGCACACAACAAATTTCATTCCAATTGGTTGATCCGTTCGGGAGAATTCCCATTTCAAAATTTCGATGCGGTCGGTGGCATGTGGCACATGGCCTTAACTAGACTATACGTATCCAAATCTAGCCCATAAAATTAGCACTCTCTATTGACTGCCTTGGTCGTCACTCGAAACATTTGTGACATTTCGATTGTCTGGACCCTTTACAAAGCAAAGATTCGCTCAGTTGTCATTGTGAATCAGGGCCCAGATGTAGAGAAACATGCTAGGTTCGCCGGTAGCACACCGGAAACTATTCGAAGGTCAAGACAATTATTGATCCGGAATCTTCAAAAATCTATCAAGGCGAATGGCCATCACTTCGAGCATTTGTTCCAAAAAATCTTCTGCACAAAAAATTCAATTACATTATTCGGATATTCTTATTGTCAATACCATCGAGACTTCCCGTTTTTACACGTGTATTTTGGTTAAAAATCATTTCAAGGTCATGATATCATAGGTTGTTGGATTAGTCTGAATATCAGCTACAACGTCTTGATTAAAAAAAAAAAAAAACATGTTCCCATTTCAAAAACCATTGATGACCTTGAGAACGCAAAAACTATGACCTTGAGAAAAATGAATTTTTCACCACAGTATCAGCCCTTCGAAATCAATAAAATTACCTCCTGACATTTTCGTCACTCTAGAGGCAACAGAGATATGTGGGGTGGTCACGTTAAACGGTCCACCCTGTATATTGGCTAACTAACAAATGGACATTCGTACAAACGAGAGCTCAGTTCGCTTAAATTTTTATTCCTCTTATATTCAATTTTCATTTCAACGATACGTTGATAGGCACTGGTGGATTTTTTCTATTTTATTCCTCCCATCGCTCTGCCACCCAATTTATTTTCCAATTGGCGCTAGATCGCGGAGACAACGAGAACAGTCAGACCATTATACGCAATGCCTATACGCGTCAAACCCGATTTGTTTAAATGAATCGTCGTGCGTTCTGTGAACGAAACAATTATATCGACAGTGTCGAATAAACGAAAGGCAAATTGAGGAGGGAGAGGGAGGGGGAGAGAGAGAGAGAGAGAGAGAGAGAGAGAGAGAGAGAGAGAGAGAGACGCGATAAAGAGGACGAGCCCAAGAAATATTACGACCTCTCGGAATTAATTATCCACTAATACACAGACACTGTTCGAGCTGGAAGTTGAATGAACAGGCTTGTTTTTCTATCGTTAATTATCGCACTTCCCTTATCTCACACATAATCCTTCATTCACTTCTCCCTTCCCCCTCTCCCCTTTTCTAATCGTCGACGTGAAACACACACACGCTCCACCATACGAGCGATAATGGATCGACGCTCCCTCGTCACCAATTAAGGCTGAATTTTTGTTCCTGTAATCCGATCGCGGACAAACGCCTTTTTTTCTCTCCCTCGTGTTTGTTTGGATCTCACACCTTTGCTTTTCATCACGTCACTTCTAGTTGACGTTCCAGAGCTGATGGAACGTCGTCAGCCTACAGGTGAATCATTAAGGCGGGACACTACACAGACGGGTGAAAAAATCGATTTTTTTAGCATTTTCTCAAAGTATACATACTCAAGACTATGCGGAAAAAAATTCAGGGTGAAATATCGAGGATTGACCAAGTTACAGACGATTTGGTGAGAGCAGGTGCCGCAACGATTTACGTATGATAAAACTTTCAATCGCGGTTTTATTTTTCAGACCAACCATTGTTAAGGCGGGATATACATTTACAACGAGCAAAAAATCGATTTCTCTTTTTATTCTTTAAACGATAGAACTATATATGAAGAATATTTTTCCAAAGTTTCAAAGCGAAATTCGAAAAACTTCAAACGTTACAGCCCGACAATGCTGTGCTTCACTGCTCGGATTCGGAGCGGGCGTGAACTTCAAACGCGTTTTTCTCAAAACTGCATTATCGAAATTGGCATGCAGGATTCCTCAAAAACTATTAAGCCCATTGAGTTGAAGCTTGGTAGAAATATTGATAATATTAGTATCTTCTACTTGACGAAAATTGTTTTCGATAAAGTGGAAAAAAAACTACTTTTTTGAGGGGCTATACCAGTGTGAACGCTGAAAATTTGGGTGATTTTCGGGAATTTTTTGGAAGGAAAGTACTCAATTAAATATTTCGGAAAATTAAGAATATATTTGGCTATGCTTGACCTATATTACATAATTTTTTCATAGAAAAATATTGAGATCCAAGCGACTTATGCGCTGCATTCGGAGGCGCCAAAAAAAAAGTTCCTCCACTGCTGACACGATTCCGGCCGATTGAGTAGCTGAAACCGAAAAAGGAAAAAATGTCATTAAACTGGAAGGTATTTCCTGTACAATGACGTAGGATTTTCGAAAAAAATCAAAATCTAACAAAATGGCGTAGTTATGAAAAAAAGTCTGTTTTCGTGCCTATAAAATGGTCGTTTTTTTCAATGCCAAATCGTCAATTTTTATCCAATCAAAAATATCCTACGTCATTGTTGATTAAATATATTCAAGAGTACTCAGTTCAAATTTCAAGTCAATCGAATAATTGCTCTTTGAGTTACAATGCCAGCAAATTTGAAAAATCTCATTTCGAGAAAAACGCGTTTAAAGAGTTAACTATCGATTTTTGCAAAATAAAATGATATTGATATAAATGATAATGATATTCTTGAAAGTATAAACTGTCGAAAAAGGCAAAAAAATCGATTTTTTGAAAGTGTCACACTGCTATAGCCCCTTAATCCATATTTTACAGAAATGACGCGTGAAATGTTGATTTTATTTTGTAAATGGGTGCCATTTTCTCAAATTTGCATTTTCTTCATTTTAATTACCGTCACATAGAAACTATACATGTTCTAAGTGAACAAAATATTGGAACTTTTTTGCAAATCAAAGTCTACGGGAAGCTAGACTGCACGCCGATTCGCAACTCCCGCGGCGACCTTGCTGTAATACTCTGCCACAGCTCCGCCATTTTGACGATGAATTCATTTTAAAAAATTGTTTCGTATACTTAAATATACTATTAAAGTATACCTAAAGTTTGATAATTGTAGAATAATTATTTCTTAGTTTTAAAAATATCTCAATATTGCTTATTTTTTTCCTGTCTAAATATATATCCCGCCTTAAGTTGTCGATCCGGCCGTTGGATCACATTTTTTATATAGAGGCTCTATTATACCTGAATAACGCTGTTAATTTTTAATTGTTCTTGAATGAAAATACGCACGAATACGTTTAATGTATACTTCAACATACCTTTTTCCTAAATCCCAATTATATAATCAAGTAGACATCAAAAAATGGAAACAACGACCTTTTCCCGCCCGTTACAGTGGTGTCCACTCTTAAGGGGTAACAATAAACCAGAGACTTGTCGGGGCTGAAATAATACTTTGGGGCATAGAAAAAAAAAATAGTGCGATTGGACTCTGTGTTGGAAAGAGAGTCGTTTTGAATACGACATTTTCGGGCTCTCAAAATAATGTGAGACATAAGTTTGGGGTGTTTTTGACGAAAGGACTTACTCAAATTGGGTGCCTAACGTTTCATTCGGTTTATTTGAAATTCTCGCCGTGACTGAACTCAATTGTCCAGGAAAGTACAGGGTGTCCAATAGGAAGTTGCTAAACCTAAAGAAGTGTCTCTTCCCTCCATGAATTCAATAGGGGTCCCTTTTTCTAAGGCGCATACCTGAGGCCCCGCAGTTTTATTCCAGCCGTGGTTGAAGCAAGTACGCGCGCGTCAAAATGAGTGAGCTCACCACGAAAGAAAAAGTATATCTTATTGAGTGCTTCTTCTCGAGGGGAAAAATTTATAGTAATGCGCATAGAGGGTTTCGTACTAAATTTGGAACTCATAGACTTGCCAGCGAAAACACTCTGAAAAGGTAAGAATTTAATATTTATTCATATTCATCTATCACACAACTTGTGTTTCAATTCAATTAAGGCCATGTGCCACACGCCAGAAAATTTCGACGCGGCCTCTCATTACGTCGGTAGCGCAGATCTCGTAGTTTTTAGCTACGAGTCGCTACCGACGGACAGCGCAGCGATCGCGAATTCGGTCTCGATGCTTCGCACTGAGACGAAGAGTCGAAGCCAAATAGACGGCGATCGCTGAGCGCGCGCGTGTGTGTGTGTGTGTGTTTGCTACGCCGCGGCGACCGCGTGGAGAAAGAACGAATACATTCTCGCACGCCGTTCGGTCGTACGCAAGCACCTTACGTCTATGTGTGTATCACACAATTCATACAACTATGCGTAGCGACTATGGTACGCTTGTATTGGAAGCATGCGCTCGCTCGGCAGGAGAGCGGGGTGAAACTTTGTTGCATTTTACTTTGTATATGCAGCCATCGAATCGATTTTTTTTCGACGATGGCCACAACCAAAAGACTCAGGCATTTTCCCATACTTATTTATATCATTTAAACAAATAAGCTCGAGCACAATTTGTAACATCGATGCCGCTTATCGTTAACGATATCGATCTCTGCCAAAATTTCGAGCGACCGAAATTGATCGAAACTCACTCTACAAAAGAGTGGTAAAATTTTACAATGCTCATTATTTAAACAAATGCATTCAGCATTTTTATCTCTGCCAGGATTCATATTTGGCAGCATTTTTGCTGGTCAGCTTCTTGAACAATCAAGATCGCTAGCCTCGCTCTATGGAAGAGCGGTGAAATTTTGCGATCGCGCATTGTTTAAACAAATGCCCTCGAATCGATTTTTTTGTCGACGGCGATCATCGGTGGAAATGTCTTTATGGTTGAACTTTCTAGCAAACGGGGTTTGCTAGAGACTCGTATGGTGGAAGGGTGCTCATTTTCCCATTCTTTTTTAATTAATTTAAACAAATAAGCTCAAAGACTATTTGGCATCTCGATGTCGCTCATCATCGACAAATTCTATCTCTGCTAATATCTCGAGTCACGACCGAGATCGCTCGAGACTCACTCTACAAAAGAGTTGTAAAATTTTACAATGCTCTTTGTTTAAACAATTACGATCGGCATTTTTTTCTCTGCCATGGCTTATCTTCGGCAGGTTGTCTGCGGCCGACCAAATTCGCGAGCGAACGAGATCGACCGGGTCTCACTCTGCGAAAGAGTGGTAACATTTTATTATTACTAAATTATTTCTAATTATGCTAAAAAAAAATCGTTTAGCATTTTTTCTCTCTGCCGGAATTCATCTTCGGCAGGTTTCTCCAAAGATCGAATTTTATAGCAATGACGATCGGAGAAGTCTCGCTCTACAGAAGAGCGGTAAAATTTTACAATCGCAAATTGTTTAGAGGTCATCGGTGTAAAATTTTCGAAAAATCGTTTTGTTGGAAGCACTTTTCAAAAATCCTTGGAAACTTAAAAAATGTTACAATGCTCTTTGTTTGAACAATTGCGATCGGCATTTTTTTCTCTGCCATGGCTTATCTTCGGCAGGTTGTCTGCGGCCGACCAAATTCGCGAGCGAACGAGATCGACCGCGTCTCACTCTGCGAAAGAGTGGTAACATTTTATTATTACTAAATTATTTCTAATTATGCTAAAAAAAATCGTTTAGCATTTTTTCTCTCTGCCGGAATTCACTTCGGCAGGTTTCTCCAAAGATCGAATTTTATAGCAATGACGATCGGAGAAGTCTCGCTCTACAGAAGAGCGGTAAAATTTTACAATCGCAAATTGTTTAGAGGTCATCGGTGTAAAATTTTCGAAAAATCGTTTTGTTGGAAGCACTTTTCAAAAATCCTTGGAAACTTAAAAACATTTACAATGCTCTTTGTTTAAACAATTGCGTTCGCCATTTTTTTCTCTGCCATGGCTTATCTTCGGCAGGTTGGCCTCGGCCGACCAAATTCGCGAGCGAACGAGATCGACCGAGTCTCACTTTTCGAAAGAGTGGTGAAATATTATAATTATTGTTAAAATAAATACGTTTAGAATTTTTTTCTCTCTGCCGGGATTTATCTTCGGCAGGTTCCTCCAAGGATCGAATTTTCTAGCAATGACGATCGCAGGAGTCTCGCCCCACAGAAGAGCGGTGAAATTTTACGATCGCGATATGTTTAAAGGAGGACACCGGTGGAAAATTTTCGAAAAATCTTTTTTTTTTGGAAACACTGAAAAAATCCTTATAACCTCCAAAAATATGATGAATATTCGTTTATAGCCGAAAAAAAAGTTTTAAAGTGGTTTTCGAGCTATTTTTATACGAGTGTCTCCGGCGCTGAAAAGCGTCTTCGGCGATGCCATTCCGGTAGTCGCAATTCTCAACTCTTGTAAGCCTATTATCTATGGGGATAAACTCACCGACTAAAAATAGTTTTATTTTCGATCAAAAGGTGGCATTAGATTACGGAAACAAAACTTCTTCAGGTATATCGCCTAACCGTTAACTTCACACGCGTTTTTCTCCAAACCACGTTTTGGAAATCGGGACGCAGCAGAACTTGAACAATTTTCGTCCCCTCGACCAATCCAATTTCTTCAATTTTTCAAAGTGTTTTTTTAAGCGCTGTATCAATGTGAGAAATGGTCGCATCGAGATGAGAAAAAGCATTATGAACCTTCAAGATTCTAGTTTCGAGATCTGTCGTCAAAACAAATTTGTGAGCTACTGTAATCGCGCAATAATAAAAAATAGCGAGAGAAAATTTATTTCCAAATTTTTTGGGTTATTATTCAAGGGTCCACGCGCTCGAGAATGTTATTTCAGTTAAATACATATATAGGTCAGTTAGCTTGTTCATTCAGCTTCTATTTGGTTTTTTTTTGTCTCTCCACGACAATTTCTTGCTGAGATATCCGACTTTGAATGTAAAAAGATCCTTTTGTCTTCGATCACCGTTATCTCAGCAACCAATGATTGCACGGGCAGCTTTGAAAACTTAAATAAATTTCCAACACGACCCTTCCGTTGTTTTTCAGAAAAAAAAACATTTTTTCACCATTAATATTAATTTGAAAAAGGACCAAAAAATGGCTTTTTAATGGCTTTTCAGTAACTGTACTACTACTTTATATATTATAGTAAATGTACAATCCTTTAAGTATTGATGGAAAGACTGATGTTGCCCGGTTGTTTTTCTGCTTAATGTACCCCCAATAGCCCTGTAAATTTTCAATTTGATCCATCGAACCATTTTTTCGGTTCGATTCATCAAAGTTTTACAAAACAAAGGAAGAAGTGTATTGTTCTTAAACATCGTGTAATCATCATCAGAATGAAAAAAACCAATTTTCTTCAACTTTTTTCACAACTTTGACCTAGTTGCTTGTTAAAGTCTAGAAAAAAAATTCGACAAATTTCAATTTTTTTTCTTCAAATTTGTCAAACATTTCAGGAAACAATACTGACTCATTTTTACACGATTCGACCTTTGCGCACCATAATTTCACTCATCTTTAATTGCATTAATTGAAAGTTGAAACCCCCAAGCTGTATTCACTAGTCGATCTGAGAACTTGTATGATATTAATTCTCGATATTTTCTGCGAAGGTTATTAGGGTTACAAAAAAATTTTTCTTCCAAAACTGATCTTTTTTTCAAGAAAAAACCAATTAACATTTTTTTAACTAATATTTTTTGGTAATTGTTTTGTACGTTTAGATAAATAAATTAACCTAAAGTTTTTGTAAACTGTAACGTTTTTCAATTTTTGTTCATGCCTAGTTTGAAAAAAAAACTGTTTTCTGGAACCCTAATAACCTTCGTAGAAAATATCAAGAGTTAATCGCATAAATGTTCTCAGATCGACTATTGAATACGGTTTGGGGTTATCAACTTTTAATGAATGAAATTAAACATGAGTGAAAATATAGTGCGCAAAGGCCGAATCGGGTAAAAAATGAGTCAGTATTGTTTCCTGAAATGTTTTACAAAGTTAAAAGAAATATTTTTAAAAAATTGAAATTTTATGAATTTCTTTTTCTTAAATTTAACAAGAGACTAGTGCAAATTTGTGAAAACGTCGAAGAAAATTGGTCTTTCCATTTTGATGATGATTACACGATGTTTAGAAACAATACACTTGTGCCTTTCATTGTTCTGTAAAACATTGATCAATCAGTCCGGAAAAACAGTTCGATGAATCAATTTGAAAATTAACAGGGCTATTGGGGCTACATTACGCTCGAAAAAAAACGCGGCAACATTAGTGTTTCCATCAATATTTGTAAAGTAGTAGTAGATTTACTGACAAACTATAAAAAGTCACTTTTTGTCCTTTTTTCAAATTAATGTTGAGAGTGAAAAAATGTTTTTCTGAAAGATCAACGAAAGGGGCTGGTAGGAAATTTATTCAAGTTTTCAAAGCTGCCCTTTAATTCCCGTTGCAATCATTGGTTGCTGAGATATTGATTATCAAAGACAAAAGGATCTTGTTTCATTTAAAGTCGGATATCTCAGCAAAAAATTGACGTAGAGACACAAAAAACCAAATTAAAGCTGAATCAACAAGCCAACTGACCTATACATTGAGTTACGTGGAAAAAAAATTAACTAGCCCGTGAGCCCTTGAAAAAAAATAATAATAAATTTGGCAATTATTTTCCTCCGCTATTCTTATGATAGCGCGAAAACCGCAGCTCGCAAAAAAGTTGCCAAAAAATCGTGAAACTAAAAACTTGAAGCTTCGAAGGCTTTTTTTTTATCTCGATGCGACCATTTTTCACATAGATACAGCGCTTCAAAAAACACTCCAAAAAAAGAAGAAATTTTCTGTACCTTTAATTTTTTGGAGTAGTATATCAAAATTATGGTCGAAAACACGAACTTTTTTGCCTCGTTACGATTTAAAAAAAATTATTTTGAAATTTTTCCCCGTATTTGACTTCTAAAACTAACATAATTAACGAAAATATTTCGCTCTTAGTTCCAGGATTAAATTAACGATAGTTGTACTGCGTTCCGCAGAGAGAGTATGAGGTTGAAGTTTGTGTCGTTGGAACGCAACGAAAATTAATATTCGTGAATTCCTTTAATTTATTTTGGCAAACTTTGCTCACAAAAATCTTCTAACCATTTTTTAAGATGTTTATTTAGCGATCTACAATATAAATCTTAAAAAAAAGTTTTTCCATAACAATAAAAATATAAAAAATAAAATGTAAGCAAGAGCTTTCGTTGCGTTCCAACGATGCAAACTTCAACAGTATGGAGAGGGTTGACTGAAAATCAGTAGTGCTATAGCAACTCGTGCACCGCGATTTTCTATTCTTTTGACAAATAAACTCTTTTTACATACTTCAATATATACCTGGTAAAGCCTAAAAGTTCTTTTGACCATGTATTTTATTGGTTTCTTTAAAAAAAATCTTCAAAAAACGGTCGAAAATGGGCAGTGACGGTGGTGTTCTCCTTCCTTGACACACTGCGTCATTTTGACCTGAACGAATTTGAAATAAAATGCTGACTTACCCAAAATTGCAAGTTTTCAATAATTTTTTACAACAATTCAACTTCAGGCTTTCCGAGTTGCTAAAGACTTGCCCTGTGGAAAGGTGGTGACATCTTACCGTCCGTTTTAATAAATTTAAACAAATACCTCGACCACGATTCATATACACTTTGTCCACCGCTCGCCTCACGAAGGTATGGGTACGGTGCTGATGTCATCAGACGACGGAGATTCAGCCCGGACAGTGGCTTATTCTCCTCGAAACGTTTCATCGAAAATATTTTGTCCATAGTCCACCAGGGAATGGAGAAGAAACTCTGCGTTACGCTGGTTTTTCTCAAAACACAATTTTTCAAAATGGCACGCAGCGTAACTTAAAAAATTTTCATTATTTTGACTCCCAATTTTGAGTACATGTTTAAAATAACATTCCAAAGAGAAATACGTACGGGATTTTCTATGAGTTAGTTATAACATTAGTTATTACCAAATTATTGTCCTTTTTTTTCTGTCGAAAATTAAGTTTTTGGTTTAATGCTCCCCAATTACACAAAAATTAATATTTTCACCATCCTCTACGTATTTCTCTAGCTATACTCGTGTAAATTAATAGAAATTTATTTATTTTATTCTAACAAGGGGACAGTACGGCAGTCGGATTTTTGTGATTTTTCGTACTCATGGTACGTGAAGTTCAGAGCTCTAATATCCCAAAGCAGTTCGACGCCATATTCAGAAATTTTCGAGTAAATTGACTTTGAAGTTTTCGAGCGCACTCTTATCCCACAAAGATGCAACAATATTCGAACCGGGCTCGTGGTGTACCTGGTAGCGCTCGAGTCTAGTAATCGCGGGGTCGCTGGTTCGAGGCTCACTTCGAAATTTTTTTTTTTTTTATTTTTTTTTAATTCGCATACCTCCGTCATTTAAATATCCCGATAAATTTTTGTTGTATATAATCACATATTATTATATATAATTAATATAATATATCTATATATGTTTATATATGGACAAAATCCATATATAGTTATTTATGTACAAAATTCATTATAGTTATACATAATTATATATTTTCTCATATATGATCATATACTATTTATATATAACAATAGGTGATTATTTATAAAAAAATAAATAAATAATCCCGGGATAAAAATCATAAAATCTATGCTAATTCACATATATGTAATTATAATTGTCAATGATAAATGCAAGTCTTATTTTTGATTATCTCTTGCTTGAAATTGCGAATAGGCGACGTAAAAATATCCAGTAATAATATTTACATAAACTCCCTTGTAGATTAATAGGAATATAAATAGAAGAATAAATGTTGAAATATGTGAATATAACTCATGTTGAAATGTTGAATGTTGAAATGTTGAAATATGTGAATATAACTCACATATTTCAACATTTATTCTTCTATTTATATTCCTATTAATCTACAAGGGAGTTTATGTAAATATTATTACTGGATATTTTTACGCCGCCTATTCGCAATTTCAAGCAAGAGATAATCAAAAATAAGACTTGCATTTATCATTGACAATTATAATTACATATATGTGAATTAGCATAGATTTTATGATTTTTATCCCGGGATTATTTATTTATTTTTTTATAAATAATCACCTATTGTTATATATAAATAGTATATGATCATATATGAGAAAATATATAATTATGTATAACTATAATGAATTTTGTACATAAATAACTATATATGGATTTTGTCCATATATAAACATATATAGATATATTATATTAATTATATATAATAATATGTGATTATATACAACAAAAATTTATCGGGATATTTAAATGACGGAGGTATGCGAATTAAAAAAAAATGAAAAAAAAATCGAAGTGAGACTCGAACCAGCGACCCCGCGATTACTAGACTCGAGCGCTACCGGGTACGCCACGAGCCCGGTTCGAATATCGTTGCATCTTTGTGGGATAAGAGTGCGCTCGAAATCTTCAAAGTCAATTTTCTCGAAAATTTCTGAATATGGCGTCGAACTGCTTTGGGATATTAATATTCGAGCTCTGAACTTCACGTACCATGAGTACGAAAAATTACAAAAATCCGACTGCCGTACTGTCCCCTTGTAAAATCGAATTTGAGTCAGCTATACTGCGTGCCGCAGAGCGTCTCAAATGCAACATGCCTCTCCAGAATAGCTCCAGCCTCACCTTTTGGCATAATTTTTTAATATACATTTCATTTTGATCACTCGAAGATATGAATAATAACATCCTTGAATATTAATAGTCTCTTATTTGTCCTACAAAAAAAATGGCAAAATATCACTCAAGTTTTGACGTTTACAGTGGTGTAAGCCCTTATGATAAAAAGAGCGTGCACTCTTGATTTCTATCGATTTTGTTCAAATTTTAACCAGACATTGTTCATATCATCATGCAAGTTTGAGTGAAAATTCAGAACAGTTGACTATTTAGATTGGGAGATAATGGATTTTTCAATAGCAACTTTTAACACTGCAGGGTCTGCATTGGCCGAAAATCAGGTCACATAATTCGGCGTACCATTCTTTTGGGTTATTCATTTTGAGGAAAAATTATGATTAAATAGCAAACTAGTTAGGGAACGAGTGAAAAAAGTTTGGATTGTCTTTACTATTCAGTTTTGCTAAAGACGTTCAGTAACATCAGAATAACTCTCGGTAAAAAATATTTGTCCCCTATAATAAGAAGACATTATGCAACACCGTAGAACAGTATTGGTCAATATGTCGAGAAAAAAGATAATTATCGTGTTCCTAAAGTTAGAAACTTTTAACGTAAAAAGAAATATTTGCGTTATAAACATTAATATTTCATATTGCTTATGTTATTGCCTTGTGTCTTTTTATAGAGGACAAATATTTGTTACGGAAAATTACTCTGTCTAAATTTCAATGCAGACCCTGCAGTGTTAAAAGTTGCAATTTTAAAACCCATTATCTCTGAATCTAAATAGTCGAATGTTCTGAAATTTCACTGAAACATGCATAATCATACGAACAATGTCTGGTTAAAATTTGAACAAAATCTATAAAAATCAAGAGCGCATGCTTGTTCTACCTCAACATGTTCAACCGTTGACCATTCAATTCTGTTGAAGAAGATGCAAGGCTCTAGCGTCCTCGCCCTTCGTTTTGAAACGTACATACGTAAGTGAAAGGCCTTGCACAGATTGGTGGTGCGATCCATGGCAAAATATTGTTCCTTGCGGTCAGCCTTGCTGGTACTCTCGGAGAGATTGGAGACAGCGGTGATATCCTGGCGACACCGGGACTGTATATTGTGACTCGGCAGTACGTACTTGCTGCCGTGGATAAATCGAATGGTCCATCTAGATGGTAAATTCGACGCTAGATTAGTTCTGGTTCCTACATGATAGCCCAGGTACCGTACCTACCACGTGTGTGCGTACAGTATCGGTACCAGTATTAGTATGGTGCTCAGGGTGAAGCTATCGAGCAATCGTCACAGGTCCACAAATCATCCGTGTTTGAGACGTGATAGTTTAGCGTTCTTAAGCAAAGGGAGTTGAATTTCGTGCCTCATTTTGGTCGCACACTGCTCAGGAAATGAAAAATATGCGATCTGCGATTTTTCACAAATAAATACCGAGGTATTTCTGCGAAGAGCAAATGAACTTGGGTTTCTTGCATCGAAGCCGTTGGCTATTTGACACATCGGCGAGCGGGAAAGCAATGCGAGGGAAGATCGTGGCAAATTACAAAGTACGTAAATTGAGTTTATGAGGTTATAGCACGTACGTACCTTGACTTCTGGTGTTTTCCTCGATCAATGTTCCTCGATCTTCTTCGTGAATCGGCCGCGGCGGTTTTCTCGTTGATTATTTCGTTGTCGGGATTTCTTGTCGGTGGTGTGCCGGCGTCCTGAGGCGTTGTTCACAGCAAAAAAAAACTCACCAAAGCACGACGAAAATAAACTGCACTCTAACACTATTTCCACTATTCACATTCTACATCACACTCTATTACACACATCGTATGAAATATAATTCGAACGAATGTGCGAGGTTATAGCTCCGGCTTTCGACCTGTCAAAAAATAAATTGTTCCGGTAGGAGGCGAGCGCGGTCGGTCAAAACAGTCGAAGTGAGCTGCGCGCCGCCAGTGAGAAAACGGATGAACTGAACGCTCGCTCCGATACCTGATATTTTGAGCTTTGTTGGTACATATTTGCTACATTTATGTAAAAATTTCAAAATGCTTTTTCTCCGCCATTTGTTCATTAAAACAGGTGAAACAAAGCTCAAAATGTGTGCTTTTTCACTGTCGAGAGCATGATTCGCGCTAAATTGACGACAATGCGATGCAATGGTCAATAATTCACAGTTTTTCGCATGGTAACCACAAACTGCAAAATTTTTTTCGAAATTTTGGAAAATTTCGCGAATCATGCTCTTGGAGCAAGCGCTCTGCATGCACACAACAAATTTCATTCCAATTGGTTGATCCGTTCGGGAGAATTCCCATTTCAAAATTTCGATGCGGTCGGTGGCATGTGGCACATGGCCTTAACTGAATTTTATTTCGAATTTCATGATTATACAGGTATAGTATACAATTATTGGGTCTATTTCGATCGCAATCCAGAAGGCCCGGCTTATCGAATTTCGCCTCCGAATACATTCGAGTATCCGTCAACGATTTATGACCCATGGCGTAACTGAGGAATTTGTGTTTACCAAAAACTTGGCACGAATTACACGATAGCACACACACACGCACTGGATAGGAAACGAATGAATGGAACGTTTATACATTTTTTCGTTGATCCGTGACACGATGGAGAGACTTTTTGTGAATTGCACACACGTAGGCGGTCAATTGCATTCGTATTTCGTCGTAATTTGGCGAGAATTCGTGGAAAACGCTTTCGACCACTGCCGCGTGGCGCCATCGCGCGGCATTCGTTCGTACCAGCTCTGGACTCGCGCTAGGCTCTGGTCGGTTCGGCAGTTTCCTTCTTGTCCGACGATCGGTAACGATCGTCATGTTTCTTCGCGTTCGACGATCGGTAATGCTCGTCTTTTCGTTACTCGCCGATCAGCGGCGCGCGCGAATACTCGAACATAACCTCAAAAACTAGAATTTGATCGAGATATGCATTTCCGTTCGTGAGTTGATTTTTTCTTCCGACCAATATCGGAAGATCGGCGAACCTTTTTGTATCGTGTCAGCGATAAAACTTGATGGAAGTACCATGAATCCCTATCAGGTGAGCCCTTTTCCATTCCGCCGTGGATTCACTTTCGTACCGCGATTGACGAAAAAAAGTGCCTTCGGAATTGTTTACGCGGAGATGTGTTTATCGTACTTTCGTACTCGCAAGGTTATCGCTTGACAAAACTCGCCAATGATTTTCTCACGATATATCGACAATGTGTCACGCGGAAAATGATTCAGCGTCTAAAATTATGCGTCGAAAATACCAGCCGCTATTTTTAGACAATCTTTCGAATATTCGAAAAACGCTTTTCAATGTTCGTAGCAAACACATTTTTGACATTTCAGAATAAAAGTGCCATCGTGCCGCATCGTTTCGTAAATTATTACGATGATTTTATTCGATTTTTTTCGCACGCGGTCGAAATATGGGAGATTTTTCAGCCTCCTTGATGAACTTTAAAAACGTCAATTTTCCAGAACCCGGAGAGAAAACCGCTGGAAAAGCTGGAACTGCTCGTAAAAAAAGATGGAGTACTTCAGGTCGTGCCAGCTCTGGTGGGTACCGTTGCGCTATTTTTTCTCAATGGTCCCTCAATGATTTTGCCAAATAATTTTCGAGGAGGAAGCAACGTGGTTCCTATGCTAGTGCATTGCGCAACGTCGCAAGTGCCAACTTATCGTTGCAAAATATTAATAACACCTATGCATTAGCATAGCACAAATATGAGCTCTATTTTTTTTCCTTCTCACCATCCAAATATCTTCGTTAAGAAAAAAAAAATTGTCTATAAAGCTGTGAGCGGTTGAAAAAAATGTTGAGGTTACTCAAGCCCCCCAAAAATGCTAATTTTCAGTAAAAAATTGACTATTTCATTGAAAAAAAAAATGGCTGACTTCATGATTTTTTTTAAAAGGAAAGATCTATTCACCTTTTTTAAGACTTAGGGTATGTTTTATTATTACTTGTGGCTGTTACGTGGTATTTTTTTGTATTAATCTTTAGAAATGGTGGAAGTATGGCAAGCTCTTTCAAACGAGTTGCGGCGGATGTTGTCGTCCGGCAACACGTAGCGTTGACGAGATTAATCTGAAGAAAAAAAACGACTGAGATTTTTCTTTCATTAACACTCATACGCTGAATATGAACCGAGAAAAAGTGAGAAATGTTGAAAATCAATGAAATCGTACGCTTTGAAACAAAAATATTGAATTTTCCAAAAAAAAAAATGGCTACATTTTGCAACAAAAAAAAATACTTTTTTCTATTTTCAAAAACATTTGGGGTAATGTTTTAGACCATAAGGTTAGAAAGGTTTATACTTTAAAGATATTTTAAGGATTCATCAGGATATATTCATAGACAGATATTTTAAAAATTCATCAGAATCAATCGATTAGTTTTTTATATATTGAATATATTCACATTCATAGATATTTTAAAGATTCATCAGAATCAATCGATTAGTTTTTAACTATATGTAACGCCAGTTTTGAAATTGCAGTTTAGAAGACCATACCTCTGCCATTTTTAAAGATTGATAACAAAAATATCATGTAACAGCCAAAATTAGTAAGAAAACATACCCTGAGTCTCAAAAATCGTAAAGAAACCTTTCCTATTTAAAAAAAAATCATGACAATCAGCACATTTTTTCCTTGCCCCAAGGGATTTCTCCCCTTATTAAGGGGTCTTCTCACTTTAGATGCTAAAAAGCATTTTCATGCATTTTTCGATAGGTTTATATTGTAGATATTGATATAAAATTTGTTACACTTAATAAATACACTTTCGAAATACATTTAAAACAAATCTTTTATGCATTTATGTAACTCAAACAAACTTTAAACGCGTTTTTCTCGAAACGACGTTTTTCGACGTCTGTTGATAAAATCTTCGAAACTACTTAACCGATCCTTATGAAATTTAAACCACATATTCTTTACAGCTATATCTATAGCACATATCGAGGATTTTTTAATTTCGATATTTACTTTTGTCAACAATGGTGAAAAAACACGTTTTTTTTTTGTTTTTTTTTTCGAAAAATATCCGCCATTTTAATATTTTTGCATATATAAAAAATCGTATGATATGCGCTGCAGCCATTCTAAACAGTGTTGAATCTAAAAGCGTTTGATTTTTTTGTTTCGGATTATCCATCTCCGAGATTTCATCATCAGCGCAGATCTACAATTTTTTAGGACATTTTGTTGAGTACCATTTTCGTCTATGAATAGTGACTTGAATAAATAAATAAAAATATATTTTAATGTATTTCGAAAGTGTATTTATTGAGTGTAACAACTTTTATATGAACATCTATAATATAAACCTTTCAAAAAAATGCATGAAAATAGCCTTATTTTAGCGTCTAAAGTGAGAAGACCCCCTTAAACGAGTGCGTGACCTCGGTTTTTCTTTTTCCAGTATATTTAGGGAATATAGCATAACAAGTAGTGCAATTTTTCATTAATATCTATTCATCCCAATATTTCTAAGGCGGGATATATATTCAGACCGGATAAAAAGCAATATTGAGGGATTTTTTAAACTAAGAAATAATTATTCTACAATTATCAACCGTTAGGTATAGTTTAAGGCGAGAAATCCCTTTGGGAGCGTGAAAAATAGGCATTTTTCGGGATTTTTTTTAGAGGGGATAAAACAGTCTGATCATTTTCGAATTTGGACATGAGTTTATTACAACTGTCAAGATTTAAAAAAAAAATGTTGGGATGACCAACACAATGGCGGCGTTATTAAGGGTCTTTGGACGCTTGTTTTCCGCGACATCGAAAAGTGCTGCAGTTGTCACTCTTTTTCTGTTGATCTGAAAAAGATTTAATAAGTGTCATTCGTTTACCGACATATTAAGGGAAAGGATATACCCAAAAAATGAGGAAAAAGTGCAAAATTGAAAATTTGGGAGCCTTTTTACTCCAAAGTTCGAATTATCGACCATTTTTTCGACATATTTGACCCCAAAAAAATTATTTATTTACACGCTACCTTTCAAACTTTAGGTATATCCTTCCGATAATATTACTGAGAGTAACCTCCCAAAATTTCATCCAAATCGGTCGATAACTTTTTGAGCTACAACACGAGCAGTTTTTGAAAAAGTAGTTTCGAGAAAATCGCGTTTAAAGTTTACTCGCTACCTGACCGCATGCTGTCCCCGCGCTCTAGACTATATGCGATAACTCCGCAAATATTCAATATTTCGAGTTTTCCTTCGGTCGGTATATTCTTTGATATACCGACATACTTTCGAAATATGTAAAAAAAATCGATTTTTTGAAAATTCTAGAGGGATTCCTCGCCTTAATAGTATATTTAAGTATACGAAACAATTTTTTTAAATTAATTCATCATCAAAATGGCGGAGCTGTGGCAGAGTATTAAGTTGGGAGAGTATTAAGAGCGGGAGTTGCGAATCAGCGTGCAGCTTCCCGTAGACTTTGATTTGCAAAAAAGTTCAAACATTTTTTCAGTTAGAACATGTATAGTTTCTATGTGACGGTAATTAAAATGAAGAAAATTCAAATTTGAGAAAATGGCACGCATTTACAAAAAAAAATCAATATTTCACGCAACATTTCTGTAAAATGTGGATTAAAAAGGTAGTTTTTTACCAATTTTTCAAAAACAATTTTCGTCAAGTAGAAGGTACCAATATTATCAATATTTCTACCAAGTTTCAACTCAATCGGCTTAATAGTTTTTGAGTAATCCTACACGCCAATTTCGATAATGCAGTTTTGAGAAAAACGCGTTTGAAGTTCACGCCCGCTCCGAATCCGAGCGGTGAGGCACAGCGTTGACGGGCTGTAACGTTTGAAGTTTTTCGAATTTCGCTTTTGAACTTTGGGAAAATATTCTACATATACAGTTCTATCGTTTAAAGAGAAAAAAAGGAATCGATTTTTTTTATCGTTATAAATGTGTATCCCGCCTTAAGCAACGACCTTAAAGTTGCACAGGGCAAATTTTTGGGGTGTAGAAAGTTCCGGACTGCACCGAACCAGGACAAAACGATGTCGAGACCCGTCGATTGCTCCAATAAAAACTCGAATCCAGGTGTATCGCGGTAATTTTGTAACGGATAACGGATAAAATCATGTGCGAATTTAACAATTTTTTTTTCGTATGAAAAAGTGATTCACTCATAAAATTAATTACACAACTATTTAGTATGAATATCAAGCTGTTAGAAGACATATATATTTTTTTTCGACGTACAAAATGGCCGACTACTAATCTTTTCGTATTTCTTTTAGGCGCTCCGCGGCGTGTCATTTAGCATCCACAATTTTTTACCTAGAGCAAAAAACAAAAATTCTCGTCAATCTACAATAGAATACGTAGAGAAGTACGTACGGAATTAAAAAAATATTGTTTTATTCAAAAGTTGTAGGTATTTGAATGAATTTTCAGTGAAAAATTTCGTATAAAACTGCTCATAAAATGAAAAGTTTTCGACTAATTAGAAATTCCGTGCGTACTTCTCTGCGAAATGCAATTAGGAACATAGCTTTTAAATTTTAAGTAAATCGGGTGAAAATTGTTGAAGTTATTTGTCACGCCAATTGGAAAAAAGCTGTTTCGAGAAAAGCGCGTTTAAAGTTTCTTACGTTATACGCTCAAAGTCGGTGAAAAAAAATATTTCTTGCTATAAATCGAATAGTAACTTATTCTTATGATGATAAAGCACCGTTATAGCAACAAAAAAATCGATTTTTTGAAAATTCTACTGTGGCCTTACCCCTTAAGGTTTAACCATGGCATAAATGAATCTAATCAATCAATAAAAAAATCCGCTCTTTCCTCCGCAGAGCCAAGAGTGGACGGAGCGAAGAACGTTTCTGCAGTACAAGGCTCCGAGAATTTACGACGCGGACGGCGAGGAGATCCTCGGCGCGAAGAGCCATTGGCTGGAGCTCGTGGTGGACATCTCCAGCGATCTGAAGTGGCTGATACGCCTGAAATTCTACAAGTTTTGGTCCAACGTCATTTACAATCCAACCATCGCCGATTGTCTGGTCTCTTGTCTTCAGGACTTTCCGACCTTCTACAATCTCGACACGTTTCCCAACGACGCGGCCATGCGGGACGCCCTCGAGACACTGCGTCACGAGGTTTTCCTGACGTTCGCGCGCCTCGTAACCAGCAAAGAGTCCAAAGAAGAATTTATGACGCACGAGGCACACGGCACATTGCTGTACGACAAATTCTTACTCACCGTTCCCATGATGCTCGACATTTGTCAGCTCTACGGGCGGGAGAATGGCAAAGTTGTGGAAAAAATGCTGACGACGGCGCTGAAACTTCAGCCTTCTTACAGCGACGATCTGTACGAAGCGGCCAACTTCTTCGTCAAGGTCGGTCCAATGGCTGTTATGTGAATAAAATTTACACACTTGTCGATAAACACGTAACACGCGGAATGTCAAGCTCAAGGGGCTACATTATCTACCTAGAGGCGAGAAAAAAATGGCCAAATTCCGGTTTTTTTTCTGGATAGCGGTTGGCGAAAGAGAATCGGATTTCTTTAAACACAAAGGTAGGGAAAAGGTTGACGAGATGTTCCCTATAACGGAGAATATCTATTTAATTTACGTAACGAAATAGCTCCTTTTTATACAAGTCACGAGATTACGACGCAGAAAGTAGTCCAAGTTTTATAAAATTGTTTCTTGGTCCTTGCTTGGGTTTAAAAAATTAATCGTTTATTTCAATTTAAGGGGAGATATACACCTAGGAGCCGGAACAAAGGTCATTTTTGTGAATTTTTTCAAGGAAAACTATTTGAAATTTCGGATTGGGGTTTTAATTATCTAAAAGTATATACATTCAAAAATATGTTTAATTTTCTTTATTTAAAAATATCAAAAATATACAAGGATATTGTATGATCCTTGGAGCGTCGTAAAAAAATCTGCGTATACGGTACCCACTGGCGTTTCGTCAAAAATCATCTGAAAAAAAAAACCAAAAAGATTATTAAATTAGATACTATAATCTAGTACTTGTCATAGCCGATTTTGAAAATATCGATTTATGACAAAATGGCGGACGTTTGAACATAGTGATTTTTGGGCAAAAAATTAGTTATTATTTTGCCTGTAAAACAAAAACTAAGTAACGGAAAAAAAATCCTATGACAATTACTAGATAATGGTGTATGGAATAACCACAAAGAACCTCAAGGCAATCGGTTCATTGGTTTTCGAGAAATTTTGGGTACCGATTTGAAAAACGTGGTTTTGAGAAAAACGCGTTTGAAAATTTGGGAATGAATAAATCATGAAATTTGTCAACTTACATGGAATCATCGATACCAGGCCCATAGCATGGGTCTTCTACGGTCGACGGAATGTTCGTAGCTTCTAAATCCTCGACCTCGACCATCTAGGTGTATATCTCCCCTTGAGGGGTTAGGCCACAGTAACGGGTATAAAATCATGTGCGAATTTAACAAAATGTTGTCGTATGAAAAAATGATTCACTCGTAAAATTAAGGGGCCACTCCACTTTGGAGCCACGAAAAAAAGGCTATTTTCGCGATTTTTTTTGAGGATTTTATAAAAGATATGAATATAAAAGTTGTTGGGCTTGATAAATAAAGTCTTGAAATACATTTTTTTTAAATTTTATTCATTTTTATTCATCTTTAAGTACAAAAACTATAGTTTAACGTAACACCAGCTACAAAATGACCCTCGGATATGAAGTTTTATCAAAAAAGTAAAAAAAAAAGGCAAATGAAAAACTAAAGAAGTAAAAAACGCGTTTTTTCGCAGTTTTTCGCAAAAAAAAGAGTAAAAATAAAAATGTTAAAACCATCGAGCGTCATCTTGTTGCGAATTATGTTTACAATATGTCGTTCAAATTTCAAGAGAATCGGTTTATTAGTTTTAGAGATACGATGGAGCTAGATTTTGAAAACGTTGTTTCGAGAAAAACGCGTTTGAAGTTTATACTATGAAAAACTCTTACCTAAACTCAATCGGCAATTCCTGCACCGTACAAAATCCCTTCTGATTGCTCATCATCGTCGATTTCTTCAAGTCTTGCTTTCGATTTTTTGAAATTTCCAAAGTAAACTGGCCCCTTAATTACACATCTATTTAGTATCAATATCAAGCTGTTAGAATTTTTTTTTCGATGTACAAAATGGCCGACTACTAATATTTTCTTTTGTTATCTTTTTTTTAGGCTCTCCGCGGCGTGACATTTAGCATCCACAATCTTTGACCTAGAACAAAAAATAAAAATTCTCGTCAATCTACATTAGAATACCTAGAGAAGTACGTACGGAATTTAAAAAATATTTTCTTCAAAAGTTGTAGGTATTTGAATTGAGTTGTAGTTATTTGAATGAATTTTCAGTGAAAAATTTCGTATAAAACTGCTCACAAAATGAAAAGTTTTCGATTAATCAGAAATTCCGTACGTACTTCTCTGCGAAATGCAATTAGGAACATAACTTTTAAATTTGAAGTAAATCGAGTGAAAATTGTCGAAGTTATTTGTCACGCCAATTGGAAAAAAGCTGTTTCGAGAAAAACGCGTTTAAAGTTTTAGGTACTCTATGGCCGTGCCAGAGGTGGACTTACGTTATACGCTCAAAGTCGGCAAAAAAAATGCCTTGCCATAAATCGAATAGTAACATATTTCCAGATGATAAAGCACCGTTTTAGCGAGAAAAAAAATCTATTTTTTTTAGATTCTACTGTGGCCTTGCCCCTTAATTATTTTGGATCGATTTTTTCTGAGGAGGGGCGCGTGCCCCTTTTTGGCTACGCCAATGCTCTTTGCGAACGATCATAGGGCTCGCGTGACTCTTCGATATTCATTCGATAGAATGGTCTACACGAAAGTTCACTTTTCAAAACTGAATTTGGTGAAAAAAGTCCTCCAGGCGAAAGAATCGTCAGAAACGTGCAAAAGTCACTTTGTTCGAACGGAAAAATAAAATAAAAATTCAACTCTCGGTTGAAAGCCCTCTTTATTCGCAGGTCTTCAAGAGCGTCGACGAGAAGTTCGAGGACCGCCCGGTAGCTCTCGCAGCCGGTGCAGTCGCGCTGTCCGAAGGAGGGCCCCGCAGGCTCCTGTCGCTCGAGGACCTCGACGATCTCATTGTCCATGTCCTCGACGTGTCCTCAAACATATCCATCTTTCTGGATTGCTTTCCACCTGCGAGCGACCTTCTCTGCACCGAACATCTTGCCAACGAGTAAGTATGACATTTCCACAACAACAACAAAAAATATACAGACTGTAATTAGCAGAAATTAATGGAGCAATCAGTCGCGAGAAACTTACGCCAAGCCGCGTACTTTCGGAATGGCATCGAATAAAGAATTTATCGAAAAAAAAAGGATAATTTCTTTTTTTTTCGACAAAGTGTTATTTTACAAGCTTTTATTCAATTCGACTTTCTGTGAGATGCAAACCGGAAAATCGATATTTCACCCACTTCCTGACTACTTAGAGCTCTAAATATTGCAAACATTCATTTAAGAGGTTAGGCCACTCTAGAGGCCGAAAAATAGGCTTTTTGGTGATTTTTTTTTTTCAGAAAAATCGAAATCGATTTATCGAAAATAAATCGAGATTACAAAAAAGGGTGTTTATCATACATAACAGTGACTGTATACAATAATTTTTACAATATTACAGTATACAATATTTTCCGTTTTTCCAGGGTCCACGGCCGGACAAACAACTCCTGTAATTTTTTAATTATATCATTATAATTAAAAAATTATATGAAGCCAATGAATTTTTTTCGATTATATAGAAGAACTGCTATAGAAGTACGGAGGATTTTTTCGATATATTGATTTTTGGCCAAATGGCGCACTTCTAAAGTGGAATGTGAAAAATATGCCTAAGAAGTCGTCAGATAATTGTTAATAACAGATGAACATTGCAATATAAAAAAAAATCCTATGTACTTCCATAGACAATCTATTTTTCAAGATATATTCAACATTTCAAGTGAATCAGTTGAAAATTGTCTGAGTTATATTTCCGGCCAACTTAAAAAATGCAGTTATGAGGTAAACGCTGCACAGCCGCCATTTTAAAATTAATTGCTTAAAAAAAATTATTGTATACAGTCACTGATATGTATGATAAACAAGCTTTTTGTAATCTCGATTTATTTTGTAGTTTTTCTAAAAAAAATCCCTAAAGCGCCTATTTTTTCGACCTCCAGAGTGGCCCAAGGCCTTAAGGTAATCCTATCGCTTCACACTAGTGATCCACCGATCATAATTGAGACTTGTACAATTTATATTTTTTACATATGCAACAAAAATAATTTGTAATAACTAAAATTTTCCATGTGTAAACTGTTTAATGAATGTTCACATTTAATTAGAAAAATGAAAAAACAGTTATTCCAACGATTCGCGCAGTATTTTTGGGTTTGATATTTGGCAACATTGGTTCTATATCGGTCTCTTTTCACTCAACCAGGCGAGTTTAACCTCCATGTTTTTCAACGTCGATCTGTCAAAACAATGTCAGGTGCGGGAAATATAAAGCATTGTATTCGGGCCACGACTGGTAAAAAGCGTGGGAAATTTGTGTCGGCGAAATATGTCGGTTAAAAATGAAATATGTGTGGAAATTCGAATGAGTGAGATGAGGTTAGGACTCCAGTCAGCTGTTGCCTTGCTGTCACGTCTCTTTATCGTAGCAAGTGGTAATAAATCCAATACCGGAAGTTCAAATTAAACTTGATATTACATAAAAATTAGGTCAATAAGCGTAATTTTTTCTGAGAGCATTGGATTTCTACAAGTGTTAAGTATGTAAGTCTGATTATTTTTAAGAATCTGACGGATTCCCACTATTATATACACTTTTGTTGCGACCGGAAATTGGGTTTTTGTATGTCGTTTCGGAATTCCTTTACAAAAATACGCAATTTTAATTTTTTTTCTCTGTAATTAGGTCGATAAGCGACCCTGAAATTCTACAGATACGATTACTAATATATTTAGTGAAACAAAAAAAAATTATGAATATCCTATGGATTGAAGCCTGGCAATAGGATTACCTTAAAAGAAGACAATGCATGATGCAATTTTAAAAAAATATCCATACAATTTTCAACTTTTCAGGTAAAATTAGCGATATCTAATTATCCATATTAAATCTCACTAACACATACAAACAAATTCGTAGCCTACATTGTATGTGAAAAGTTTATATGTAGCAATTAGTCGTAAGTTCAATTCCAATTACAGTTTTTATTATTTTTTACAAGCATTCCATGTTCCTAACGTACAAACTCGTAAACTAGTAAAGTACTAGTAACAACTAAGTTAGTGAGTCAGTAAAATCAATTGAAGACTAAAAAGTAGAAAATAAATTGTGTAAAAAAAAATATTTTTACAAAACAAGCTTTTATTTAATGTACTAAACAGTAGAAAAATATTTTTTTTTAGCATGTCACCTAAATGTGAATATAAATAAAAGCTTGGGGCGCTCAAAATTTAGACGTATAATATTTAATTTACATAAATTTTTTTTTCTTTTAAAATCAATTGAAGACTAAAAAGTAGAAAATAAATTGTGTAAAAAAAAATATTTTTACAAAACAAGCTTTTATTTAATGTACTAAACAGTAGAAAAATATTTTTTTTTAGCATGTCACCTAAATGTGAATATAAATAAAAGCTTGGGGCGCTCAAAATTTAGACGTATAATATTTAATTTACATAAATTTTTTACATACAACAAAAAACAAAAATTCTCATCAATCTACAGTAAAATACCTAGAGAATTACGTACGGAATTTAAAATACCAGGTGTGTAAGTATGAAACCGGAATTTTTGTACAGAAAAAACACGTTTATTGTAATGATATGATACAAATAACTGGAGATGGCTTCTCGGGTCACCTTTAACTGATCCGCCAGTTGTTGTTGGGTTTGAGCGTCGTCTTCGTCCAACAAGGCTTGCAGGTCAGCGTCTTCAAACTTTTTCGGTGGTCTTCCACGTTCTTCGTTCCTCACGTCAAAATCGCCACTTTTGAACCGTTTGAACCACTCGAAATACTGTGTTTTACCGAGAGCATGCTCACCAAACGCCTCCACAAGCATTCGATGCGATTCGGCTGCGGTTTTCTTCAGATGAAAACAGAAAAGTAGTGCTGTCCGCAAATCGTAATTTGTTGGCACAAAACTCGACATGTTTATCTCTAATAAACTAATGCTACTGAATGAAACTCGTGTTATTGTGAGTTGGAAATCTTTGTCGGATATCAATACAATAACAAGACACCGCTGACGTGATGTGTCGGTAACTGCATCGACATCTAGCGCCACCTATGGGCAAATTCCGGTTTCATACTTACACACCTGGTATATTGTTTTATTCAAAAGTTGTAGGTATTTAAACTTAAGAAATGAATTTTCAATGAAAAATTTCGTTATAACTGCGCATAAACTGCTCATAAAATGAAAAGTTCTCGATTAATCAGAAATTCCGCACGTACTTCTCTGCGAAATGCAATTAGGAACATCACTTTTAAATTTGAAGTAAATCGAGTAAAAATTGTTGAAGTTATTTGTCACACCAATTGGAAAAAAAAACTGTCGAGAAGTTTCGAGTAGTCAGCTATTTTGTACATCGAAAAAAAAAAAGAAATTCTAACAGCTTGATATTCCTACTAAATAAATGTGTAATTAATTTTATGAATGAATCACTTTTTCATACGAAAAAAAATTGTTAAATTCGCACACGATTTTATACCCGTTACTGTGGCCTAAGGCCTTAATTCACTTCAAAACAACCGTAAATTTCTTAAATGAAAATTCTGAAACAGTATAAACGTGTGATAATAATTTCTCTAATTACTATTGTGCCAAGTTCAATACGGTTAATGAAACTGAATTGATGAAATTTATTAAACATTTAACAAAGTTGAGCGCCCCAAGCTTTTATTTGTGGTCACATATAGGTTAATTGATAAAAAAAATAATTTTCTACTTTTTAGTACATTAAATAAAAGCGTGTTTCTAAAAGATATTTTTTTACATATAAATTATGTCTAATAGAATCGTTCACCTCTACGGCAATACGATACCCGAGATGTACAAAAGGCTGGAGCCTCTCGCGCACGAGGACGAGACGATCGTCAGGTACATGGAGCTCAAGCATCGTCTCGACGTGACGAGGATCGAATTGCTCAAGATAGTTCGCACCATCACATATCACGATATTGCGAAAATATTGGAAGCTTCGTAAGTCCCAAAAAAACAGTAGTTTAAGGTATTCCTTTCACGAACCCGAATATTTAACAATTAACTGATTTTCGTCTACAATCAAGTAAACATACATGCCAGTATACTGGTAAAATTTCAAGCCAAGTTACCGAAATTTGAACGAAAAATGACGACTGGAAAAATCGTCTTATTTATACGGCACTTTATGGCGATGACAAGCTGGCCACATTTCTATCTAATAATTTATAATCTAAATAACTCTAAACGCCTGATGAAAACTGCTCAACGCGGGTAAAAAATTCTAAGCATTCCGTAACGACAATAAAAACAACGGGTCACCGAATGTTTGAATAAAATATTAATGATAAAACTTAGAAAAATGTGTCTGGCAGAAAAATTTTCGTAGCCGCGACTTTTCAGAGAAAATGTAAACATGTCGAAATCTACTAAATTTGCGCGAAATTTTTTATTCCAGTTTATCGTTGGGTATAGTAATTGATTGTGACTTATTTTTATTAAGGGGCTACATGTACCTAGATGCCCGATAAAAATTGCCAAATTCCCATTTTTTCCTGGGAAACGGTTGGTAAAAGGGAAACGCATTTTTTTAAACACAAAGGTATATATATTGAGAGCTTTAAAAGAAAACCAACAAGAAATACAGGAAAACAACAAAAACATGGCCGCCGGCATATGATGGAATTTTTTTCGCGACGTTTGGCGGTGGACACTCTTCAGCTTAAACGGTCCATCTGAAATCTAAAACCCAAACGGGTTATTCGAGTTAACAATAAATACGAGTCGTTGACGATCGTCGATTTTGACAATCCTTTTTATTAACAATGTGGCGACGAATTGAAACTCCAGCATACACATTCTACGAAAAACGTCGTAATTTTTACGTAGCTTTTAAAAAACGAAGATCGTTTAAAAAAAAAGGGAGATCGTCAACGACCTTCAAATGTTGCTCATCACATCTTCTGTAAATTTGGAAACAATCCATCGAGTGGTTCTCGAGATATAATGTCCACCGACTTCGAAAACAGTGTTTCGAGAAAAACGCGTGTAAAGTTTAAGAGGCCAGTCTACTTTGGAGCCACGAAAAAAAGGCTATTCTCGCGATTTATTTGAGGATTTTATAAAAGATATGAATAAAAAAGTTGTTGGGCTTCATAAATAAAGTCTTGAAATACATTAAAAAAAAATGTAATTCATTTTTATTCATTTTTAAGTACAAAAAATATAGTTTAACGTAACGCCTCAAAAATACGTGGGATAGGTAGCTCCATTGCAACTCGACAACGGCTTGTCTGAAACAAAAAAATCAAAGTCCATTATATTCAGTATGACACCAGCTACAAAATGACCCTCGGATACAAAGTTTTATCAAAAAATAAGAAAATGGCAGATGAAAAACGAAAAAAGTAAAAAAACGCGTTTGTTTCGCAGTTTTCGCAAAAAAAGAGTAAAAATCAAAATTTTAAAACCATCGAGGGTGATCTTGTTGCGAATCATGTTTACAATATGTGGTTCAAATTTCAAGAGAATCGGTTTATTAGTTTTAGAGATACGATGGAGCTAGATTTTGAAAACGTTGTTTTGAGAAAAACGCGTTTGAAATTTATACTATGAAAAACTCTTACCTAAACTCAATCGGCAATTCCTGCACCGTACAAAATTCCTTGCTCATCATCGTCGATTTCTTCAAGTTATGCTTGCTTCCGATTTTTTGGAATTTTCAAAGTGGGCTGGCCCCTTAAAGTATGTTGCTGCTGCCGCTCGCCCGCCCGACTGTTAGAACCTGTAGCTCATTGAATTTTACGAGTGTTCCAATGAAATTTTCAAGGAATATAGCTGAAAGATGACACTATCGAATAAAAATATTTTTGGAAAATGCAATTTTTTGATCATGTTGAAATTTACATCGTTGGAATGCAACGAAAATTCATAATTTTTAATTTTCCGATTTTTTTTTGCCGATTTAGTGGGTGAAAATATCTGAAACGTTTTTACGTATTTTGATTACACATTTACAACGTTAATTTGCAGAAAAAAGGCTTTGTATCAACGTAAAAAAATATGACGTTGATGATGATTATTAAATGAAAATAAAGAAAAAGAAGGAAAAATATAGATGATTATTAAGTCAACATAAAGAAATGAAAAATGAACGAAAAAATCGTTGTATTCCAACGATGCAAACTTCAACGTCATATTTTTTACCCACCTAGGTGGTGGGTAAAAAATGTTTTATTTTATATCCAAAATATATTTTTATATATTATTTTATATATATAAAATTATATATTTAAAAACTATTTTATATTAAATGACATATTAATTATAATTATATATTAATTACATATATAAAAATTATTTTATAATAAATTATTTTATACCCAAAAAAATATTTTATTTTTCTTCCACCTAGATGTAGACCGTTAAGCGCCACTGTAATTCACCAATGATTCGAAAGGGCCTTGCTTATGGTACCACAAAATACGGCCCTTCGCGAAAGTAATACCTTAACCTCCGAAAGGCAAACGTAAAATTCCTCGACCCTCTCTCGAAAAAAATTGCCGCTCGCTTTTTGCAGAACTCCGTCCAAGGTGCCCGGCGCCTCCGCTCACGTTGACCGGTTCATCGACTTTTTGGACAACGCCGTCACCGAGCAGGAGTTCCTCCTCGACTACAACGCCAGTTATCCCATCGAGACTGATCTCGATCTCATTTCGCAAATTAGCAACGACGTGTATCCTTTCCTCGTCGCTTTACTATCAAACAAACAAAAAAATCGTCGCATCTCACTCGAAATTCGAGAAAATTCTGCACCTATGTATTATCACCATTTTCATTTCACATTTCTAATAATAATATTAATATAATAGCAATTTTGTTTCGACAATGATAATGACGATGGCCGTGATAAAGAGAACAAGAATAATAACAATAATTGTAGTTTACTGAATTAACGGTTGTACGTTGACCTTGACCCAGCAAGGATGTCCAGTGACCCTGTGAAATTGAATTTCATTCAAAGATCCGTGTACTCGACATTTGCGGAAGCGGACCGCAGCAAAGATGCCCAACGGCCGACGACCAGTAACGTGAACGTGAGTATACGAGAATTCAAATTAGAAAGAAAAACTTAATTCTTTCAATGTTTTTTTTTCTTCAAATTTGTAATTAATTAAATTTATGTACAAATGGTATTTTTTTAAATCTCATGTATACAGGGTGTCCCTCTTATTTCTGCCACCCGAAATAACTCTGTAATTATCGAGCTATTTAGGATGGCAGAGATATTTATATATTCTTACTTTCCATGTTTTTTTTTTGTTACGGAGTCTTATTTTTTCTACAACATTTTTCATTATTTTGTTTAAGGATAATAATCTTGAATATTCAATCGATTAATTTAATAATAATACGATCTAATAACAATTAATTTCTTAATATAATAAAATAATAATTAATGAATCAATTTAACAATAATAATCTTTAATAATTTCTTATTTTTTCAATTATATGTACATTTATAATTTCGGTGTTACAATCAACGGAGCAAAATACGAATCTCTCGTGAAATTTGTAGACAGCAGCAGCGCCGATTGCCAGTAGTTCGCAGCAGGCCCTAACGAATGCGATTTCCAAAATCGGCCCAACGAACCCAACGACAAACGGATCGACGAGCAAGAGTCCGTCGGAATTGGCTTCCCTGATAAGCGACGTCAAGGACATCCTGTGCGATCTCGGCGAGGGATTTATCGAGGTACGAAACCATCGCGCCTTCGTAACAATATTTCAACACGGGCGCATTTAGCGACGTTCTCAAACGGATGAGAAAAATGAATCCTCATCCTTTTTTCATTTCATTGTATGTGAGACAAAAACGACGTTGCAGGTTTTCTCTGTACTGGCTGTTACGCATATGGAAAACAGGGAAAACTCAGGGAATTAAGGGGTTAGGCTACTCTAGAGGCCGAAAAAATAGGCTCTGGGGATTTTTTTTTTTCAGAAAGACTACAAAATAAATCGAGATTACAAACAGGTGTTTATCATACATATCAGTGACTGTATACAATAATTTTTTTGCAGCGATTAATTTCAAAATGGCGGCTGTACAGCGTTTATCTGAAAACTGCATTTTTTAAGTTGACCGGAAACATAACACACAATTTTCAACCGACTCACTTGAAATGTTGAATATATTTTGAAAAACACATTGTCTATGGAAGTACGTGAGATTTTTTTTTATATTGCGTCGTTCATTTGTTATTAACAATTGTCTGACGATTTTTTAGGCAAATTTTTCACTTTCCAAAAATTTGCCTAAAAAATCGTCAGATAATTGTTAATTTATTTATTGGCACCGACATAAAAATGTCTCTTCATAACAAAAAACAGATTTTGTATTTTCTTTTAATATATTTTTTACTTTACAGCGTTTAAATTATTTTTCGAACGTCATTTTTTTGTTAAATTTTTATTTTAACATCTAACATTGTCATACATTTTATCTTAATAAAAATCATGTTCTTCATTTGACCCCGATATCTCTGGAACATTTGCAAAACGTGTGTGGCAAACCTGGAAAGGTCAGGGAATTTCTGAGTCAATAATGCACAACAACCATGGCAAATCGTGTGAATTTGGGAATTAAACTGTGGGAAGAATGTTGTTGAAAATCGACAATGGAAGAGATTGCGACGCGAAATTGTGACGTACAACTACCTTACGTGTTATCGAATTGCAGCGATGCCTGATACACTACAATTACAATGTAGCCAGCGTCGTCAATGCAGTTTTCGAGGATTCGTTGCCGCCGGATCTCAAAACTCTGGACAGAACTCTACCGTACATTCCGCCGGATCCAGCGGTGAGTTGGACAAAATTTGATCTTTATTATGATCGCGTTCTAATTTTTCACGTCCATTTTTCCTCGAGTAGGGTAATGCCACCATCAAAGGAACGAATAACGACACAATTTTATCGACGCCTGTTATTTTTCCCTAAATTATAGCGATTCGAGTTTTTATCGACAATTCATGTTCTTAACTTATTTTAACGGAAGATATACACCTAGGAGCCGGAAAAAAGGTCATTTTTGTGAATTTTTTCAAGGAAAACTATTTGAAATTTCGTATTGGGGTTTGAATTATCTAAAAGTATATACATTCGAAAATATGTTTAATTTTCTTTATTTAAAAATATCAAAAATATACAAGTATATTGTATGATCCTTGGAGCGTGGTCAAAAAATCTGCGTATACGGTACCCACTGGCGTTTCTTCAAAAATCATCTGAAAAAAAAACCAAAAAGATTAAATTAGATACTATAATCTAGTACTTGTCATAGCCGATTTTGAAAATATCGATTTATGACAAAATGGCGGACGTTTGAACATAAATAGTGATTTTTGGGCCAAAAATTAGTTATTATTTTGCCTATAAAACAAAAACTCAGTAACGGAAAAAAAAAGTCCTATGACAAGTACTAGATAATGGTGTATAGAATAACCGCAAAAAACCTCAAGGCAATCGGTTCATTGGTTTTCGAGAAATTTTGAGTACCGATTTGAAAAGCCTGTCGGTTCGGCGCCGCAAAACACGTTTCACTTTCTCGGCTGTAACTGGCTTATTTATCGAAATATCAACTTGCCGTTTTCACCAGATATTCTGGAGACCTCAAACTTCAAGAAAATGCAACAAAAAAATTGATTTTTTCGACCATCTAGGTGTTTATCTCCCCTTGAATTTACATCAGCTTTCGTCCATTTTCTGGTCGATTGATTAATCCGTTTATCCCATTCCTCTCCAACCCTCACGCAACAAAAAAAAATCGTCCGCTTCCTCGACATTTGATAAAGTTCGCGTCCAAGTTCACAGAAAGCAGCATGAAAAATAAACGTACCCGTCGTATCCGCAGGAAGCTTCGGCGGCGATAGATCGTGTACTGGGTACCGAGAGACTGAACGTTTTCGACAACGACGAGTTCGACATCATGACGAGAGACAGCATCGACGCAAGCCGCGTCCACAAGGGAAAACGGTGAGTTTTCCCTTTCACAATAATACGTCAATAATCCGTCGCACGCGCGGCTCGTTTTTCCAAAAACCCACGTGATATTTTTTCAGCAAAGAGAAGTACAAGAGTTTCGGCCAACTGCTGGACGACAAGTCCTACAGGAAAGCGACGAGCGACATATACCAGAGGTACAACATGATCCAGGACGAGTACGACGACGAGTACGACGACACTTACGACAGCCACGACGTGGGGCCGCGTGGCGTCGACGAGCCTCTGGACGGCAGAGCATTCACGACCCCAAGAGTGCGTATCCTTAAGGGACTATACCAGTGTGAACGCTGAAAATTTGGGTGATTTTCGGGATTTTTTTCGAAGACAAGTACTCAATTAAATGATTCGGAAAATTAAGAATATATTTGGCTATATTTGACCTACATTACATAATTTTTTCATAGAAAAATATTGAGATCCGACTTATGCGCTGCCTTCGGAGGCGCGAAAAAATAAAGTTCCTCCACTGCTGACATGATCCCGGCCGATTGAGTAGCTTAAACCGAAAAAGGAAAAAATGTCGTTAACCTGGAAGGTATTTCCTGTACAATGACGTAGGATTTTCGAAAAATATCAAAATCTAACAAAATGACGTAGTTATGAAAAAAGTCTGTTGTCTTACCTATAAAATGGTCGTTTTTTTCAATGCCAAATCGTCAATTTTCATCCAATCAAAAATACCCTACGTTATTGTAGAGTGAATATATTCAAGAGTTCTCAGTTCAAATTTCAAGTCAAACGGATAATTGCTCGTTGAGTTGCAATGTCAGCAAATTTGAAAAATCTCATTTCGAGAAAAACGCGTTTAAAGATTTAACTAACGATTTTTGCAGGATAAAATGATTACAGATACGGCCTTGAAATTTTTACAGGATATTCTTGAAGTATAAACTGTCGAAAAAGGCAAAAAAAATCGATATTTTGAAAGTGTCACACTGGTATAACCTCTTAAGGCGAAGTAGAAGATCTACCACGTGACATATGAGTGCGAGAGAGATAGCTGAAATTTACGAACAGAGATTTCTCAGAGATGAATCATATTTAGGGCAAAATGAAATCATCAAGCTCTGCGTCAGGATATTCTCCAGAGCCGAATGCTTTGTCTTTCCCAAAAAATTTAACCATCTATGAGAAAATTGGGTCGGAAAATTTGTGAGGTTATGTTAACCTTAGGACGTTGAACAAGTTCTCGCTGTTTTCCAACAGATGGCGTTACCAGAACTGCGTACGTGTAGTTCACGGCGGGCCCTAAACTATCAATTATATTGCACAATATTACGAATTGCGCAATGTTATTGACCGTTAAGGGTTAGTATTGAAGATTGCGCAATGGTTGAACAAAAGTTTGAGCGAGTTTACTCATTGCACCGTGTAGGATTAGTATTGCGCCATAGGGTCAGAGTGGGATCAGTGGCTCATTTTTTTCAGCGGTCCATAGCTGCCCAACCGTTCACACAATCTCAATGAAACCTTCACTAAACGTGAGGTGTGTTCAATGGCTTCATTTTGTTTAGACACTGAACTGCCTAACCCAATAGATATTGCGATAATAACCATTTTAAAAAAATGGGATTTGATCCTCTGAGTACTTGGGGATGTACACAGTGAAACATGCTTAATTTCACAGTCAAACAAAAATTCAAAAACAAGCAAAATTTGGAGAAAATTACCCTGATCCACTGTACACTTGTAGGTAATGAAGTGCTTTTCTCTATACAATGGGGAGTATTGTAGAGAAAACTATTAAAAAATTAATTTAAAAAAGACAGCATATTATTAGATCAATCACAATCATTTATTGAATATTAATCAACAATGAGTGCCTACCTAATGAGGTAGTACCAGTACCTATCTAAATTACAACGCGAAAATATTAATATCATGACTTACCTCTGTGTACCTCGAAAAATTGAGCCACTGTGTACCGACCCTCTCGTTTTTTCTAAAGCGGGTACTGACGAGTTTCTATTTTTGTTAGGTTAACAAACACAATGCTCAAATACCGCAATATAGCTGTATATTGCGGGAGAACAATGACTTCGAACATAACTGCGATAGGTAAAGAAGCAAAAAACATACAAACTCAGCTGGTTTTTCAACTTTTGACACCAAAAATAATATAAAATCACCTCTCACAACCGAATTGCGCGGGAGCGACTCACAGACAGGTTCAAACCTATTGGCACCCGAGGGCGGTTCTAATGTGAAAAAGACGCACATATATACATGTCCACTTCTGAGAAACAGACAAGGTTCAGTGTATCCACTGTTGCCACTGTTCCCACTTTGACCCTACTACAAGCAAGCTTGAAATTCCGCGTGTGGCATTTCGCCGAAGTATAAACAACTTTTTTTCGTAGTGTTAAACATGTCAAATTTCGTGGCAAAAAAAGACTACAGTAGAATGTCGATTATCCGAACCAATTGGGACCGAGATTTCGGTCCGGATAATCAAAAGTTCGGACAATCGAAACGTGGGCTGTTTGGGACGAGATCATAAACAACACCTCCTTGCAGAAAAACAGTACATACTTATATATTAAAATTTGACGTACATATTAACGTTGAAGTATATATATTAGCGTGATTCGGTTCAGGGTACCTTTTTTTGACCCATCGTGCCCGAAAACCTTTAGTTGGTACTCAAAAACGAAGTTTCATGAAAGGGGGGTGTTGTCAAAAAATATTTAGAGGTCGCGAATCAAAATTGAAGGTTTCCCATTTGATTAACATTGAAAAAAATGTTTTTGTCATTATTAGTGTCACCATTCCGCGAATTTTGATATCGCGATATTTTCCAAATGGGTTCTCATAGGAAATATGATACTTTACAATAAAGTTCGTTGAGCCATGTCCGTAAATTCAACCGTTTCAGCGGTATCATTATTTCAAGTGAATATTGCATGAAAATATTTATTCAAACGGCTGTAACGCCTAAGCTATTAGATATATCGAAAAAAATTCGAATGAGAACTATGTAGAGAAAGTAATTTGCTAGAAAAAAGTCTTATAAGCCGGGCCCGTAAATTCAACTCTTTCTCAGCTATAGGTGGATGGAGTAAAATTAATAGATTTTTTTTTGTTTAAAAAAATCTATTTATTTTACTACATTTGTATTATCTATATTTACTATATTTCTATTACTATATTATCTATTTATAAATAGATTTTTTTGTTTAAAAAAAATCTATTTGTTTAAAAAATTAATAATTAAAAATTATTATTATATAAAAAAATTAATAATTAATTAAAGTTTAAATAAAAAATTTGTTTTAAAAAAATAGATTTTTTTTGTTTAAAAAAAAATCTATTTTACTTCATCCACCTATAGCTGAGAAAGAGTTGAATTTACGGGCTCGGCTTATAAGACTTTTTTGTAGAAAATTACTTTCTCTACAAAGTTCTCATCTGAATTTTTTCGATATATCTAATAGCTTAGGCGTTACAGCCGTTTGAATAGATATTTACGCACAATATTCACTTGAAATAATGATAGCGCTGAAACTCCATTGAGGGCTCATGTCAGACGTTAGCTGAACTTGCAGAATCATTAGGAGTTGATCACACGACAGTTTCGAAACGTTTGAAAGCATTAGGAATGATTTTCTTTTTCAACAAAGCATCTATTTTCACGCAAAAAACCGCGAGAACTTGTTCAATATCTCAATATTCCAAAACCCAATTGCACCAAAAACGTTTTCACCGTATTTTCTTCTTTCTTTACACCGAAATTCCACGGATATTCCAACGCTGCCCACTACTTGTCAACCTCAACCACAGGTCCTACGGTGGAACGAGAAACGCGAGGCGGACGACGACGAGGAGGAGGAGAACGGCGACGAGGCGGATGTCGGTCCGAGCAGAGCTCCGAACGATCGCCTGAACTTCGTCCACGATCCGGCTGAGATGAGAGCGCGCGCCGAGCAGCGGAGATTCTCGAAACGCGGGGGCGCAGCGCCAGGGGGAAGTCGAGGACCTCAGGGAGACTTGATCGGTGAGCGCGAGATATCGATAATATTTACGTAACATTTATTTAACACAATTGATCATATATATTACAACTGTGATCATCGCGTTATCGTCGCGATGACATTTCATTCGTAATTGAACGCCTGATCAACGTGGATTAACAATTGCACGGCTGTTGCACATATGGAAAACAGGGAAAATCGGCAAAACTCAGGGGATTTCTTTCCTCCTGTAATAATCAGGGAAAAGTTTGAAAAATAATCATGAAATTCTGAAAAAATTCCAGGGAGTTTTCAAAATAACCTGGATTTTTTCAGAATTTATTTTATGCCAGAATTACGAAAAATGAAACTGAAAAGTAAAAAAATAAATATTTTTGTATATTTTTAATATTTATATTATTCTTGAATATATACAAAAAAGTTATGTCGGTGCCAAAGATTGAAAATTGAAAAAACTAAAAACCAATTTACTCTAAAGCTCTGTACATTTGCATGGTTGTTACGCATATGGAAAACAGGAAAAACTCAGGGAATTTCTCTCCTCCTGGAATAATCAGGTGAAGTCAGAGAATTTTAAAAATTTTCTGGAATTTTTCCAGACTTTATAGGGCCGGGTTGAAATTCCGAACTTTGAATGCTCCGGCAGTTTAAAATTCTTAATTTTAATGTTCCGAAATTCAAGATGGGGTCGGGTTGAAATTCCGAACTTTGAATGATCAGAACGCTCAAAACTCCTAAAGAATTTTACACGAAAAACCAAAACTCCAAAAATCTGAACACCGTAAAAATAATTCGACTATGGAAGTTATGAAAGATTCAGAATTTTCAAAAATCTACGAATTATTTCAAGAATTTTTTTGATAAAGAAGTGATTTTACGTCAATTTTGAAATTTGTCTAGACAATGTTATACGTTCTACATCATTTACAGTCAACTGTGTAGACTTTCGCTGGCATGATCTTGACATGGGGGTCGGGTTGAAATTCCGAACTTTGTCGAAATGCTCCGACGGTTTTAAATTCCTAATTTTAATGTTCCGAAATTACGAGTTTCGTCAAGATCATGCCAGCGAAAGTCTACACAGTTGACTGTGTAGACTTTAACACGTATAACATTGTCTAGACAAATTTCAAAATTGACGTAAAATTACTTCTTAATAAACATTAAAAAAATCTTGATACAATTCGTCGATTTATTAAAAATTTTGAAACTTTTAAAACTTTCATAGCCGAATTATTTTGACGGTGTTCAGATTTTCGATGTTTTGGTCTTTCGTGTAAAGTTCTTTCGGAGTTTTCAGCATTCTGATCATTCCAAGGTCGGAATTGCGAACCGGTCCCGAATTAACTTTTTGCAAGAATTACGAAAAATGAAACCCACTTGAAAAAAAGAAACTGCAAAGTAAAAAATGAATTCTTTATATTTTCAATATTTATATTATTCTTCATGATATACAAAAAAAAGTTATGTCAGTGCCGAACATTGTAAATTCTAAAAACTAAAAACCAATTTACTTCATAGCTCTATACATTTTCATTCGATTCGTCGATACACAACCAGACAATTATTATTGTAGATAATTGTTTATATTTATCTTTTACTTATTGGCACCGACATAAAAAATTCTGTTTACAATAAAGAACAAATTTTGTATTTAATTTGAATATATATTATTTTCACTTCACAGTATTTAAATTATTTGTCGAATTTCAGTTTTGTTCGAATGTTTTATTTTAATATTTGACATTTTTATATATTCGATCTTAAAAAAATATATATTTTTCTATTGAGCCTGGAATATTTGCAAAATCGGATAAATCAGGGAATTTCTGCGTCAATAACGCGTAACAACCATGATTTGTGAATTTTTCTTCGTTGTCTATTCGAGTCAGCTCGACAGTTCGATCAACACAAATCCAAAACTTCGTATTCCAATTCTTTCTCAGCTCACAAATATTTCTAATGAAGATAAAAAGTCCTCGCCGTAGCGACGATTGGCGCACTTCACTGAGAGTTTTTTTTACAGGAAAACCAAAGGGCCAGGGCAACGAAAAGAACGTGCTGATAAACAGGGACCGCAAGAACGCCAACAAGGCATCGCGCGCGAATCACAATAGACGCAGCGGCGCCGAGTACAAACGGAGGCAGGGCATGGTACCCTAAATTCTCGGCAAAGCACAAAGGCGATCGAACTTGAAAAAACACGAACGGAGGAGTACACAGTATTCTATTGTAGTACGAGATCAGTGAGTCTGTCGATTAAAGTTACACTCGTTGAATTTTTCGACGATGTTTTTATATATATAGAAAAATTAATATTATTTAAGAGAGATTTTATTTGATGGGTTGAAAAAGAAGTGTATCTCTCACGTTTCAAAGGTGAGAAGACTATCGTCGAAACTGCCAATTTTGTAACAAATAAAGTTCGTGGATTTGCACAACGAGCTGCCGCCTTTGATTTCGCGTCATTTAACACCGAGTCCGCGAGGATCAGTGTCGGTGAAGATATTTAAATGGTCTATGAACAATCGATTATTCTCGAGGGGTTAGGCTACTGTGAAAATTTTTAAAAAATCGTTCAACGCTCGAGGCGACGCAAATTGAAGAGGAAGGTCCAGGATGTGGCGCGTCAATCGCAAATTGAAGGTAAACTTATGATTACAACGATTGCTGGTAAAAGAGAAATATTCCTTTCGCGGAGGGCCGTATTTTGTGGGGGCATACGCAGGGCCCTTCTGAATCATCGGTAAATTACAATGGCGCTTAAGGGGAGGGTAGGGGTTTGCACTTTTGATCAATCGATTTTTTGTTGTCTTTTCTTATAGTTAAACATTTCAAGAATATAATCCCAAAATTTCAAGTCAATCAGAGCAAAACTCTCGAAATTATTGACTATTTAGTGCCGCTCCTCTAACACTGTAGCTCCGATTTCTCTAAACTTCAAACGCGTTTTTCTCGAAACCACTTTTTCAAAGTCCGTGTTCACTGCCATTTGAAAACTACATGACCGGTTTATTTCAAAATTGGTACACACTTCCTACATGTAAAATACCTCCCCCCAAGGGTTAGTTTGAGATTTTTTTTACATTGAGGGGGATTTCCACCCCCAAAATGGCGGAATTTTTCGTGAAAAATAGCACTTTTCACTTTACATGGCCACCAAAAATTTAGAAATGAAAACAAAAATTATCAAAGACCGTTGGGGAGAGGATTTGATGATACTTTGACTAAATTTTAATGGTACTTGATTTCAGATAATTTCTAGCTGAGATACAGTGAACACCGCAAATCGTGTTTTTCCAAAGGCGTTCTTGGAAAAGCTTTGTCACCGGCTTGTTTGTGAATATTTTCGCTTACAAATTTCACGGAATGTTCTTGGAATGACACTTAACAATCTACAAAAGGGTTCAATCAATTTACTCTATCCATATAGATGACAAAAATTCGCAAAAAAGTGTATTTTTTCACGCAGAAACCCCTACCCTCCCCTTAATAAAAATGAATGCACAATCAATTATTATACCCAACGATACACCGGAACAAAAAAGTTCGCGCAAATTTAGTAGATTTTGACATTTTGACATTTTCTCTGAAAAGTCGCGGCCACAAAATTCTTCTGCTAGTCACATTTTTCCAAGTTTTATAGTTAAGGGGAGGTACCTGAGTAAACGGCGAGAAAAACAGGTAAACTTCGGGAATTTTTATCTCAAAAACTAATGTTTTGATTGGATCCGGGTTTTTTTAAATTGGAAAATATGTACATTGAGATATGTTTAGGAATTTTTTTAAATAAATTCGTTGACTGGAAGCGATTCAAACGCGATTATCTCGAAACATAGTTTTCAAAGTCAGTGCCAGATGTATCTCAAAAACGGCTTGTCCGATTTTGTCCAAATTTGGATACAATATTCTTCGATAGTTTTTATCGTTCGCCACGTAGGATTTTTTTGAAATTTTCGTTTTTGACGGAATTGCGACCGTTTTAATTTAACATTCGTTTTTCGTTCGCAATTTCCGACGATTTTGGATTGCATACACATTGCATAAAAAAGCAATGGTTCAATCAAATGAAAAACCCCTACGTGGCGAACAAGAAAAACTATCGAAGAATATTGTATCCAAATTTGGACAAAATCGGACAAGCCGTTTTCGAGATACATCTGGCACCGACTTTGAAAACTATGTTTTGAGATAATCGCGTTTGAATCGCTTCCAGTCGACGAATTTATTTTTAAAAATTCCTAAACATACCTCAATGTACATATTTTCCAATGAAAAAAACCCGGATCCAATCGAAACATTCGTTTTTGAGATAAAAATTCCCGAAGTTTACCTATTTTACTCGCCGTTTACTCAGGTACCTCCCCTTAATATTTTTTTTTAACATTCGGTGGCCGCCTGCTTTTATTTTCGTTAAGCAATCTTTAGAATTTTTCACACGCGTGAGCAGTTACATCCGGCATCTAGTTATTTAGTGTATAAATTACTAAATAGAGATGGTTTTGTACTAAAGCTGTTGAAAGGTGTGCAAATAAAACTCGATTTGATTGATTGATACTAGATGAAAATATGGCGTGTCATTTCTATAAAGTGTCGGATAAATTACACGACTTTTAACGACGTAATTTTTCGTTAAACGTTCGGTAACTTGGCTTGAAATTTTACCGGTATACTGAAATGTATTTTTATTGAATAATAGACGAGAATCAGTTAATTTTTAAATTTTCGGGTTCGTGAAAGGAACACCTTAAACGCGTTTTTCTCGAAATTATATTACCCAAAACGGTGTACACGATTTTTCCACATCTAACGAACGAATCGACTTGAAATTTGTAACAGTAGTTTAGTCTTGACCGACGTTTCACTTCTCTACATTTATTTTCTTGAGTTATTAACAATAATGTTAGTTTTCGTAAAAAAATCGGAAAAAAAATTGTAAAATTTATTTTCGACGATTGAAACACGATGACAAAAAAGGCTCGGTCAAGTCTTAGCCAATATGATCTATTTTGTGAAAAAAAAAACTCTTTTTCGTTTCAGATGAAGCGGGTGGTCAAAATCAAGTACACCGTTGAGCCCCGCGCGTTCAAAGGTCCTCCACGAGATTGTAGCCTTTTAAGGCGGGATATACATTTAGACAGAAAAAAAATAAGCAATATTGAGGGATTTTTTAAACTAAGAAATAATTATTCTACAATTATCAAACTTTAGGTATACTTTGATAGTATATTTAAGTATACGAAACAATTTCTTTTAATTAATTCATCATCAAAATGGCGGAGCTGTGGCAGAGTGTTACAGCAAGGTCGCCGCGGGAGTTGCGAATCGGCGTGCAGTCTAGCTTCCCGTAGACTTTGGTTTGCAAAAAAGTTCAAACATTTTTTCAGTTAGAACATGTATAGTTTCTATGTGACGGTAATTAAAATGAAGAAAATGCAAATTTAAGAAAATGGCATGCATTTACCAAAAAAATCAACATTTCACGCAACATTTTTGTAAAATGTGGATTAAAAAAGTAGTTTTTATCACAATTTTTCAAAAATAATTTTCGTCAAGTAGAAGGTACCAATATTATCAATATTTCTACCAAGTTTCAACTCAATCGGCTTAATAATTTTTGAGTAATCCTGGACGCCAATTTCGATAATGCAGTTTTGAGAAAAAACGCGTTTGAAGTTCACGCCCGCTCCGAATTCGAGCGTCGAGGCACAGCGTTGACGGGCTGTAACGTTTGAAGTTTTTCGAATTTCGCTTTGAAACTTTGGGAAAATATTCTCCATATATAGTTCTATCGGTTAAAGAAAAAAAATCGATTTTTTTATCGTTGTAAATGTATATCCCGCTTTAAATTATTAATATTTAAAAATGAAATTTGGTACATCGGGGCGGGGGGGTCATTACGATAGTTACGAGCGCGTGTTTGCGACTATTTACACGAGGACGAAAAACAACCAAAAGCAGTCAGAAAAAAACAGGAGTTTCTCAAATTCGGGAAGCCGTAGAAATAAGACGCGAAACCAAGAGCCAGAAGCTTCCTATCAATCAAATTTCGTTCTTTCTTATTACCGCCAGACCTTTTTTGGATTGATTCTCCACTCCTTGAATCTCCCAATTAAGGAGAGATATACACCTGGATAGTCGAGGTCGAGGATTTAGAAGCTATGAACATTCCGTCGACCGTAGAAGTCCTACACTATGGGCCTGGTAACGATGATTCCATGTAAGTTGACAAATTTCATGATTTATTCATTCCCAAATTTTCAAACGCGTTTTTCTCAAAACCACGTTTTTCAAATCGGTACCCAAAATTTCTCGAAAACCAATAAACCGATTGCCTTGAGGTTTTTTGTGGTTATTCTCTACACCATTATCTAGTACTTGTCATAGGATTTTTTCTTTCCGTTACTTAGTTTTTGTTTTATAGGCAAAATAATAACTAATTTTTGGCCCAAAAATCACTATTTATGTTCAAACGTCCGCCATTTTGTCATAAATCGATATTTTCAAAATCGGCTATGACAAGTACTGGATTATGGTATCTAATTTAATAATCTTTTTGGTTTTTTTTTCAGATGATTTTTGAAGAAACACCAGTGGGTACCGTATTCGCTGATTTTTTTACGACGCTCCAAGGATCATACAATATCCTTGTATATTTTTGATATTTTTAAATAAAGAAAATTAAACATATTTTTGAATGTATATACTTTTAGATAATTAAAACCCCAATCCGAAATTTGAAATAGTTTTTCTTGAAAAAATTCACAAAAATGACCTTTTTCCGGCTCGTAGGTGTATATCTCCTAATCTAACTCATTCCTTCGTAATCAATTTTTGCAAAAAGCCCTTATTTTCGAGTAATCACAGTAGCCTAACGCCTCAAGGGATTGTCGCAAGTCGGACAATCGTTTACTTTCGTCTCTTTCAACAATGTTCACCAACGGAGACGGCAAGTGTCCGCGATTGCAATTCGACCCTGTTTCCAGACCAAGTTCGCGGCAAAGCCTCGCTTTCGCTCCGATGGTGAACCTTCAATCATCCTTAACAATCGTGAGGCCCTTTATTCGATTGATTTGATCGTTGACGAGTGCCTGGTAGTCGTCCTCGCCGATGGAGGCGCTCCCGTGTGCGGGCATCAGTTGGGTGAACAATTTCGTCGCGTTTCCGTAATAATCCAACTGTATCATAATGAGGGCGTGTACACTTGGCTTTATGTACTCGAGTCTTTTGTCCAGGAACCAGGGCAACTCGACGAGCAGCCTCGAGTGCATCGAGCGCAACTCTTTGGCCGCAGCCTCCTCGGCTCTTCTCTCGCGTTCCAGCTTGGCCACGTGACTCGCCGTCTTGTCCCTCTTCTCCTGGAGCTTCTTCACGCGATTGTACGAGTATCTCCACGTGCTGACCAAATACTCGCGACGGCTTATCGCCGCGGCGATCAGGCCGAACTCGTCGAGCAATTTTTTCAACGGCTCGATGAACGTTTTGTGCAACAGTTGGGTAAGTTCCTGGACGGTTTTGCCGATTTGCGTCGTTATCGAGTGATAATCCTCGACTATGCAACGAAACTCGTCGCTCAGATGGGCCAGACCGCAGACGCTCAAATTCGTGCTGAATCGCTGATCGGCACGGTCCAAATTTGCGATCGCCTCGAGGTAGCGCTTCGCCTCTTTCGTCAGTCGTTTTATCGTCTCCTGGACACTGAAAATGTCGTTGGTTCGTGAAAAAAAAAATGATATCGTTGTTGTCGCGGTTCTGCCGATAAGGGGCCGTCCATTAATTACGTGAGGCGTTTAGGGGGCGGGGGAGGGGGTCCAGCGAAATCTCACCCAATCTCACGTGGGGGAGAGGGGGGCTTCGGCAAATATCACGTAATTTTAGTAATTTTAGTAATTTTAGTAATCACGTAATTTTTATCACGTAGGGAGAGTCTCCCTACTACTTTACATGGTGGAGGAAATGGTACTACAACCGCAGTTACTTCTACTACAATTTATTTTCCGTGAACGTATGCATTTTGAAAAATCTCACGTGAGATTAGGGGAGGGGGGAGGGGGTCGAGTAAAATCTCACATCTCACCAGGGGGAGAGGGGGCGTCGAAAAATCGCCAAAATCACCTCACGTAATTAATGGATGCCCCCTAATGCGGAAATACCCTCGGCAGTTTCCAAAAATATTTTTACTCGATAGTGTCACCTTGTAGGCAGATAGGGGGCCGAAGCGAGCATCCTCCATACGGCTAACGTTTTAAGGCCTTAGGCCACAGTAACGGGTATAAAATCATGTGCGAATTCAACCATTTTTTGTTCGTATGAAATAGTCATTCACTCGTAAAATTAATTGCACAACTACACTTCGCACAAAAATTAAGGGAGCAAGAAAAAAATCCAAATGTTTGGGGGATTTTCAACAGGCTGTAACTCATACAAAAATAGTCGTACAGCAAAAAAAAAGCAAATTGTAGCTCTAAGTGTCTAGTTTTCGGATCTGAGTTTGAAAATTTTTTTTTTTGAAAATATTTTTCGAGTAATCATAAGAAAACCACCGAAAAAAAAATGTTCGAAATTTTTTTGTTTTTTTTTTAATCTACGGACGTGGAAAAAATTTTTTTGGACTTAACCTCTATATGGACCGGATAGCTTGTTTATTCAGCTTCAATTTGGTTTTTTAAAAATCTCGATACGAGCATTTCTCGCTGAGATATCGGTGTTTGAATGGAAAAAGATCATTTTGTCTTTGATTACCAATATCTCGGCAACCAATGATCGCACAGAAATTTTGAGGTTGGTTTCAAAAACTTGAATAAATTCTCTACAAGGATTGGCAATTGAATTTTGAAAAAAAAAAAAAAAATTTTTCAACATTACATGAATTTGAAAAAGCGACCAAAAAAGGGCTTTTTGTGGTTTTTTGGAAAATCAAGCGCCCAATCAAAAATATTGCGGAAACCACTAATGTTAAGTGTGCCTTTTACTGTTCAATATACCCACAAAAACCCTACGAAGTTTCAATTTAATCCAGCCAACCGTTTTTTTTTTCCCACATGATCGAATTTTTGAAAAAATTAAAGGAGCAAGAATTTCGCTCTGAAAATGTCATAATTTTTATCAAAAATGAAAAAAAAAAAAAAATTCCATTTTTCTCTCAATTCTGTATTAGTGACTTGGAAAATTTATGAAAAAAAAAAAAATCGAAAATTTTTGAAAAAAAAATTCCAAAATTTTTTAAATTTTTTTTTTTTAATTTTTTTTTCAATTGGCTAAAAACTTCAGAAAATTAAAAAAAAATTAATTACCGCCGGCATTAGCGTTACCCAAAGCGTACCACGTGGAGGTTGCACGGCGGATTTACGCTTCTTTTGTGCTTGCGCACGTATATGTGTGTGGTTTTATCACAGATTGAGACCCTGTGGTTCGTCACTTCCACAGTATTTTGTGACAGTCAATGATTCGAAACTGCATTTCGAAATGCCTGAAAGATTGCGGGCTGTTATCAGGAGCAGAGGTGGCAATACGCGGTATTAGCACACACGCACACACACACACACACACACAGACACACACACACACACACACACACACACACACACACACACACACACACACACACACACACACAATCTTCGGAGAGTGAGTTTGGAGTCACAAAATACTGTGGAAGTGACGAACCACAGGGTCTCAATCTCTGATAAAACCACACACATACACGTGCGCAAGCACAAAAGAAGCGTAAATCCGCCGTGCAACCTCCACGTGGTACGCTTTGGGTAACGCTAATGTCGGCGGTAATTAATTTTTTTTAATTTTTTGAAGTTTTTAGCCAATTGAAAAAAAAAATTTTTTTTTTTAATTCAAAAATTTTGGAATTTTTTTTTTCAAAAATTTTCGATTTTTTTTTTTCTTAAATTTTCCAAGTCACTAATACAGAATTGAGAGAAAAATGAAAAAAAAAATTTTTTTTTCATTTTTGATAAAAATTATGACATTTTCAGAGCGAAATTCTTGCTCCTTTAATTTTTTCAAAAATTCGATCAAGTGGGAAAAAAACGGTTGGCTGGATTAAATTGAAACTTCGTAGGGTTTTTGTGGGTATATTGAACAGTAAAAGGCACACTTAACATTAGTGGTTTCCGCAATATTTTTGATTGGGCGCTTGATTTTCCAAAAAACCACAAGAAGCCCTTTTTTGGTCGCTTTTTCAAATTCATGTAATGATTGAAAAAAAAAATTTTTTTCAAAATTCAATTGCCAATCCTTGTAGAGAATTTATTCAAGTTTTTGAAACCAACCTCAAAATTTCTGTGCGATCATTGGTTGCTGAGATATTGGTAATCAAAGACAAAATGATCTTTTTCCATTCAAACACCGATAGCTCAGCGAGAAATGCTCGTATCGAGATTTTTAAAAAACCAAATTAAAGCTGAATAAACAAGCTATCCGGTCCATATAGAGGTTAAGTCCAAAAAATTTTTTCCACGTCCGTAGATTAAAAAAAAAACCAAAAAAATTTCGAACATTTTTTTTTCGGTGGTTTTCTTATGATTACTCGAAAAATATTTTCAAAAAAAAATTTTCAAACTCAGATCCGAAAACTAGACACTTAGAGCTACAATTTGCTTTTTTTTTGCTGTACGACCATTTTTGTATGAGTTACAGCCTGTTGAAAATCCCCCAAAAATTTGGATTTTTTTCTTGCTCCCTTAATTTTTGTGCGAAGTGTATTTAGTAGAATATCAAGCTGTTAGAAAATATATTTTTTGTCGATGTACAAAATCGCCGACTACTCGAAACTTCTCGAAACAGATTTTTTCCAATTGGCGTGACAAATAACTTCAACAATTTTCACTCGATTTACTTCAAATTTAAAAGTTATGTTCCTAATTGCATTTCGCAGAGAAGTACGCACGGAATTTCTGATTAATCGAAAACTTTTCATTTTATGAGCAGTTTATGAGCAGTTACAGCGGAATTTTTCAGTAAAAATTCATTTCTCAAGTTCAAATACCTACAACTTTTGAATAAAACAATATTTTTTAAGTTCCGTACGACTTCTCTAGGTATTCTAATGTAGATTGACGAGAATTTTTGTTTTTTGTTCTAGGTTAAAAACTGTGAATGGTAAATGTCACGCCGCGGGGTGGGAGTCAAAATGTCGAGTGACCAAATATAGAACGACGATGGTTTCGAAACGACAGAATTATGAACTCTCAAAATAACGAAGGTTAAATTATTCGAAATTTCATCCTTTGATCGATAACGAAATCGAATAACTATTACACCAAAGGATTATTTATTCGAGAACATATATTCAGATAGTCTGCAGTTTGAGTCATACAAATACAGACGGCATGATATTGACATGAAATTCCGCAAATTCCTAATTTTAATGTTCCGAAATTACAAGATTCATCAAGATTATGCCAGCGAAAGTCTACACAGTTGACTGTAAATGATGGAGAACGTATAACATTGTCTAGAAAAATTTCAAAATTGACGTAAAATCACTCCTTAATAAAAAATCATTCTTGGAATAATTCGTCGATTTATTGAAAATTTTGAAACTTTTAAAACTTCCATAGCCGATTTATTTCGACGGTGTTCAGATTTTCGGAGTTTTGGTCTTTCGTGTAAAATTCTTTCGGAGTTTTGAGCGTTCTGATCATTCAACGTTCGGAGTTTGAACCAGGTCCCAAGCGGGCAGGGAAGAGCAAGCACGTGCCATGTGAAATGAAGTTGATACTTTATTCAAATAATTTCCCCATTTATTTATCTTTATTGTAGGAAAATCGATAACGTGCCCGCTATGCTCTAATGACCGATGACTATGTGAAATTAAGATGATAATATAAAATAGATGACTGACTTTATTTTAATAATATTCCCATTTATTTATGTACGTAGAAACCCACCAAAACGCTATTATTTATTGCAACTATGTTTTTTTCCATGTTTTAAAGTGACATTGTTACCTTCTCATAACGATATTCACTATTATTTTCAGATGATAAATGAGTATAAAAGATAGACACATCGAGCTTCTTGGGATAAGAGCCTTAAGAACGATTTGAAAACTAAGGAAAAACCAAAAAGGTCAAAAAAGAAACAAACTACAGACAAGGAAAATTACGCGTGCATTGTATGCAACGAACCATATATAGAGCCTCCCACCGAAGACTGGATTCAATGCAATGACTGTCAAATGTGGGCTCATGATGCATGCACTGCTTACTCTGGTATTGGATCATTTTACTGTGATAATTGCCAAAAAAAGTAAAGTTTACTGACTGTTAACAAGACACGTTAAGTTTTTGTTCTTTTATGATAATAATAATGATTTGTCTCCAATAAAATGTGTGGATACATTCATAGTTTGTTCCCCCTATGATTCCCTTTTTTCTTCTTATTTATGCCTCATCTCAAGAAAAAATACAGGGTACTTGCTTTACCCTCTACGTGCCCGCTTTGCCCAGAAGCCGTGCTCGCTTTAGGCGCTCCGCTGGGCAAAGCGGGCATTTCTTAAGGGGTTACCCCCACTTGCGATTTTGAAAAAATCGATATTTTTTTATTGCATTTTTTTTAAGCATACGTATCCGGGCCCATATTTCTGTATGGGCCCGGAATAGATGACTCTATGTAAGTTTACAAAAAAAAATATTCTCTTCGTGTAAACTGAAATTGAAACTTTAAACGCGTTTTTCTCAAAATGGCATTTCTGAAGTCGGTGACCAAGATTACTCGAACACTAATAAACCGATCTTCTTGAAATTTTGCAGGCTTATTTAATACATAAAAATGTAGTCTTTAATCGTTCGAATTCTTTTTTCGAAAAAAAATGGCCGTTTTAGAGCCAAAAAACGGCCGTTTTTTTCGTTAAAATCGAACCATTAACTTTGACTGTCCGCCATTTTGTGAAAAATGAATATTTTTTAAAATCCTTCGATTAAAGACTAGTTTATACTTATATTTGACTAAATCCATCCGCATTTTTTTTTCAGATGATCCACTTTGCCGCAATGTTGGTCACCGCAAACCGTGTATATAAAAACATTATTTCATTGACGGCCATTTGCCACTAAACAATGTAATATTTTTCAATAAAAAAATTACTGAAAGTTCTTCAAGATGTGTTCTTTAAGATGGTACATTGATCGATTAAAAAATTTTGTAGTTTTCTTTAAAAAAATTCATGAAAAAGGCCTTTTTTTGCGCTACAAGTGGGGGTAACGCCTTAAAGTTTTAAAATTGGTTTCATTATTTGTATTTTGAAGATTCACTGGAAATGAGTGAACGTACTATTAAACTACGATAAATTTAGCACCCGATAGCAAAACAAATTGTTTGAATATGACATTTGGTTACTGATCTTTTTTAATCTCCCTTAGAGTCCCCACTTTGGGCACTTCCCCCACCCTGAAAATTTCATTGAGATAATCCTAAAATTGAATGAGCTGCAGCTTCTAACAATAGGCCGGGCGAGCTGTAGCAGCACCATTGCAGCTTGGACTGTCGGAGCTTTTTCTATTACCGGTATTTATTTCGACATCAAGAAGTTGTAATATCGGAAGCTTGAAAGTAAAGATGGAATTTGTCGAAATAATAGTGTATATCTGTGTAAAAAAATCGCTGTCTTATTGAAATCTTTATTTATTATAAATTTCTAAACATACTCTGCTACGTTTTTAAACATAGCCAACCCAACATAAAATAAATAAACAAACTAGAAACGAAAAAGAGGAATATAAAATGCAAATAAAAATGTTGTAAACAAGCAAATGTAAAATCAGAAAGTTTTATGAAAGTCTGCGCAGTAGTAGCTACCAGAATGCAAACAAATGGCTTGTGGCAGGCAGGCAACAGCATAGTCACTTTAATTTACGAGATTGAGATTGGTGGAACAATGACCGCATATGTACCTTTGGGGGCCTACACAAATTACGTAACGCAACATTTCTCAATTTTTGATCCCCCCCCCCCCCATCCCGTTACGTAACGGGTGCTTTGTCGTCAATAATTGCGATTTTTTTCATAGACATGATTAATTATGAAAGGATCGGGTTTATACTCATTCTATGAAATATATATTCATCTAGCTTTATACCAATGCCAACACGGTAAAATTGCACGCGAGGTTTGAATTAAAAACTTGAACGTGCACAAATTTTGCTATTTCTGGCAGTTTTGAAATCGTGACGTAACGCAAACCTTGACCGAACCCCCCAATCGCGTTACGTAATTTGCGTACGCCCTCTTTGCGTTAAAAGAAAAATCCATTTCTTTTCACCAACCGTTTCCCAGAAAAAGAATCGCAATTTAGCCAATTTTTATCGCGCCTCGAGGCCGATGTAGCCCCTTAAGAGGCCCATGCAATTCGTACCAACAATGAATACCCCAAACTATGGAAGAAGACTCACTGGATGAGGCGTTGAACCGCGAGATCCAGTTCCCGGTCCTCAGATTGGGTGAGCAGAGGCTGCGCAGGCGTCGGCCTCTGGCTCAATTGATTTCGACGCAGCGGATTCCTGAACGAAGACAATCGGGAGTCAGTAAATCCAGCCCCTTGAGGATCTACGGGAGATACGTTCCCGGAAAATGGCTTTGACATTGTCAAACATGTGCCAAATTTACGGTAAAATCAATTAATAGTGTGGATTCGTTGATCGAAACTCAAATTTCTAGTCGAAAGAGTTTCTCTTTACTCACTTGCATTCAACAAATACAAGTAATAAACTTGAACATCGTCGATATTCAAGTTGTTAATCCTTTGATTAGTTAAAAAAAATCGATGTTTTTGGTACATTCGTGTTTTTTGTTAATTTTAATTTGTTATTCCAGTTGTTAATATTGTTAATTGAGTGTTTATTCAAATTAATACCTTTTCGGTTCACTAAGTCATTTTTTGTTAATTTTAGTTTGTTATTCAAGCTACTAATATTCTTAATTTGTTGTTCTTGTTCATTTTAATTTGTTATTCAAGTTGTTAACGTTGTTAATTTTATTCTGTTTAATTTGTTATCCAAGCAGTTAACATCGTTGATTGTCGTTTTTTGTTCATTTTAATTTGTTATTCAAGCTGTTAATATTGTTAAATTGGTTTTATTCTGTTAATGAGTTTGTTGTTAATGTTAATTTGTTATTCAAGTTGTTAATATTGTTCATTTGTTGTTTTTCAATCAATACGTTTTTTTGTTAATTAATATGTTCATTGTTTATTTTAATTTGCTATTCAAGTTGATAACGTTGTTAATTTGTTTTTTGTTATTAATTTATTCGTTTTTTGTCAATTTCATTCTGTTTAATTTGTTATTCAAGTTGTTAACGTTGTTAATTTGTTCATTTATTCATTTTTTGTTAATTTGATTCTGTTTAATTTGTTATCCAAGTAGTTAACATCGTTAATTTGTCGTTTTTTGTTCATTATTTCGTTTATTTGGAATTTTTAATTTGCTATTCAAGTTGTTAATATCATTAATTTGTTTTCGATGAATTTTTATTTGTTAATATTGTTAGTTTGTTGTTTTTTGTTCATTAATTAGGTATTTTGTTAATTTCACCTGTTTGAGTTGTTAAAATCGTTGATATGTTGAAAAAAAATTCTTGTTCATTTTAACTTGTTATTCAAGTTCTCAAACTGTTGTTTTTCGATATTCAATATTGTTGATATTCAAGTTATTACGACTAAACTCTGGAGAGTAAATGGGCAGGGCCTCTTGACTGCCCAATCTTTGTGCTGTTTGTTGGCAATGCTGCGTTACAGTTTGCCCTGAATGTCCAGCTCAGCCGAAACGTAACAATAAGAAAACGAATGATTGCGAAGTTTGCCAAAAAGTTTCTTCCGCATCCGAATAACCCACACCCAAAATACAAAACTCTAAGCGGAATTTCTCCATTGCGATTTTTGCTCATTGTATCCAAAGAGCAACGTCTTATAGAATAGTAATAGTAATGTAAATGAAGTAAATAAAAAAATAATGCATGGAAAAGTACTGCGAGTTGAAAGCGTTATAATTGTTGAATGAATCACTGGGCCGATACCAAATATTGCGTACAAGCTTAGAACAAACCGAGCGACGACGAATGAAATTTTCATCGCTGTAGCATTCCTGTAAGACCTTCACGCTCCTGAGGAAAAAAAATTACTGAACGAAAAAAAAAACTCGACTCACCAGGTCATTCTTTAGCCGTGTTCGACTCGATAAGCATAGCAACAGGTCGAAAAATTATATCGAAAAAAAAAGGAAGAGAAGCTTCTTATTTCGTGGCCCAGAGAAAGCGAGACGAGTTTTCAACGTTGTCGATTTTCTCTACCGAACGCTTTTCCTTATCTGTCGATAGGCGCGAGCCGTTGTATATCCGTAGATAAAAATTTTTAACGGCAATTTTTCCTCCGCGTGCAAAAACCTCTTCGCGCAAGGTGCGAAGTGTAACTGAGAATCGAACGCGATGAAACGTTATCGATTAAAAAAACGTTGAGCCAGCAACGTATCATAAAAACTGCGTGTCGCACGAATCTAAACATTTCGATGTTTACATAACCTATAAACGCGAGCTCGTCGATGAGCGCTCTCGGGATTTTCTCCACGGTTTTTCGGCTCGCAAAACATTATTGAAAAACTGCCGTGTAGCGTTTTAGTTTCATCGAATCGTGGGGAACGCAATGATCGACTCTTCGCGATCTTATTGAGCGATGTATGGAAAATCTTTGCAAAGCGCAGGTGGGCTCTACTGCTTCGGAGATTACGGCTGATTGATACCACGTGAGGATTGATCTCAAGGCCGCGTGACCAAACATACGTGCCAAGTGTCAAACAGGTTGCACGTCGAATTTAATTGCATCAGAGGTTTTGAGGTTATACACACTGCACTGTCATTTTCCGACAATTTGTCGGCGGTCTTGCGAAAAACCGATTAAAAATTCGACAAAACCCTCGGCAAAATTTATAATCCATCCGGGCGCTCCGGGAATTTCGCACTTCGAAAGATTTTTTTGAGGTTATGGACGCGATGTCGCGTACATTCTTGTATTTCGCATACGGCAGCAATTTGCTCACGAAACGCATTCGCATCAACAATCCGAGCGCAGTGAAGAAAGATATTGGACAATTGGAGGTACGTAGACGAGGAAAAAGAAATTCGCGAACCTTCCGAGATATTCGCGTAATTTTAATTTCCTCTAATTTCCCGTACAAAACGCGCCGATATTTCCATCTCGTAATTACTCTTGCCGCACGAACGTTTTTCGTATAAAATTATCGAATTCTTAACCTCAAAGGAGATTTTTCAATTGTGGAGAATATTTCCTTGTATGAATGTACCGGAGAAGGCGGAAAATTTCTGTAAAAGCCTCGAGACGATTGAGTATCGTCGAGCAGAAAAATACCTACGAATGAACAATGTCGTTAGAACTTCCGTCTCGACTTCAACACCCGCTCGAAGAGATGGAGAGGCGCATCGGCGACGATTGTACCAACGGAGAATTCTCACGTTTGGGGTGTCGTTTGGGAAATAGATAACGCTAACCTGCACGATCTAGACAAGCAGGAGGGCGTCGACGAGAGCATATACTTTCCGCTGAGCGTCAAAGTCCAGACTCCGGCTGGACGAGTCTTGGAGTGCCGCGTTTATCAGCAGTGCAACAATCCCGCGCAAATTTGCCCACTGGCCGCCCTGCCGGAAGAGCGAAGGCCTTCGCAAATTTATCTGTACGTTTTTTCAAAAGATGGATAAACAATTCCTATTCTCGAGAATCTTTATTTCAGTATTAAAAAAAGACAATCTGCGAACTGAAAAATATGTGGAAAAAAAAAGCTAACGGTCTATGTAATTAAAAAGAAAATGATGATTTTTAGAAATGAGGAGCAAAATCAGAAAGGCAAGAAATGGAAATACTAATATAGAGCTGAAAATAATCAGAGTACAAATATTTAGATATTCCGTTCTCTATGGAAAACATCTTCGAAAAAACACTAAAATACTGATGGGAAAACTTAAGTCATCAATGCGACATGAGGGTCTTTAAAGCGGGATTTACTTTAAGATGGTAAAAAATTCAGCAATTTTGGAGGATTTTTTTAACTCGGAAATAATTATTTTACATTTATAGAACTGAAGGTATACTTCAATAATGTATTCAAGTATACAAAACAATTATCGAAAAATTTATTGATCATCAAAATGGCGGCGCTGTGGCAGTGTTATAGCAAGGTTGCCCAGCAGTTGAAAATCGGCGTGCTGTCTAGCTTCCGACGGACTTCGAATTGCAAAAAAATTCAGGAATTTTTCAAGCTAGAACATGTATAGTTTCTATTTGATAGTAATTAAACTGCAAATTTAAGAAAATCACACGCATTTATAAAACAATCAAGATTTCACGGAAAATTTATGTAAAATTTGGATTAAAAAAGTAGTTTTTTGTTTCTACTTTTTCAAAAACAATTCTCGTCGAGTAGAAGGTAGCAATATTATCAATATTTCTACTAAGTTTCAACTCAAATCGGCTTAATAGTTTTTGAGTAATCCTGCACGCCAATTTCGGAAATGCAGTTTTGAGAAAAATGCGTTTAAAGTTTACATAGAATGTGAATTCCATTTCACTAGGTACTTGTTGTAACTAATTAGTTAAGTAATCTGTTACAAAGTAATTCGAAAGTGTGTTATTAGGTTTAAAAAAATGTTACTCTCATTTTTTTTGCCAAATTTCAATTTTCTCAATGCAGAAAAATTATGATTTTGATTTTTTTTCGATAAAGCGGAAAAAATAAAAAGTTTTTATTCTTATGTTTTTTGTTGTTTGATGAATATTTTTTCGGATACAGTGTTCGTAATGAAAAATTGAAAATCCTGAACGGGCGCTTAAAAAAATCTTTAAAAATATCACAGACGTTCCTTTTGACTAATATTTCAAACTGGCCGATTTTGAAAAAAAATTGGAGAGGTTGAAAAAAAAGTGCCCAGTTGATGAAGAATGCCTCATATGTAGAATATTATCCTAAAGTTTCAAAGCGAAATTCGAAAAACTTCAAACGTTACAGCCCGTCAACGCTGTGCCTCACCGCTCGGATTCGGAGCGAGCGTGAACTTCAAACGCGTTTTTCTAATCCACATTTTACGGAAATGTCGCGTGAAGTGTTGATTTTTTGTTGTAAATGCGTGCCATTTTCTTAAATTTGCATTTTCTTCATTTTAATTACCGTCACATAGAAACTATACATGTTTTAACTGAAAAAATGTTTGAACTTTTTTGCAAATCAAAGTCTACGGGAAGCTGGACTGCACGCCGATTCGCAACTCCCGCGGCGACCTTGCTGTAACACTGTGCCACAGCTCCGTCATTTTGATGATGAACGAATTTAAAAAATTGTTTTGTATACTTAAATATACTATTAAAGTATACCTAAAGTTTGATAATTGTAGAATAATTATTTCTTAGTTCAAAAAATCCCTCAATATTGCTTATTTTTTTTCTGTCTAAATGTATATCCCGCCTTGAAAGTGTATACAAGGAATAAATACTACCACCACCACAATTTTAAAATTGCCATAATTTCCACGTTTTTCAAGCTAGTCAGTTTTTCTTTTTCCGATGTATTCATCTCGAAATCAGCTAACTTTGGGTGAAATTGCAGCTATGAACTTCCATTCGGAAAACCGAAAGATACTTCGCAAACGCGTTGATGAAAAAAAATTATTTACATTGCCAATAAGAGGCCCCCTCCGAACCGTAAAACATTTGTGGGAGATATTTTTTTCTACGTCATCTTCTCGAATTATTTCGATGCTTTTTAAAAATGGATGTTCATTGCATCGCTTTTGCCACAGTGGTGCCCCCCTTGGTCGAAAAATCCAAACTCACCGAACAATTTTAACGCGTGATTCTCCCATTATTGTCAAGGAACACGATCCTGAAGGGCGCGACCGAGAACGGATTGCCCAAGGACTACGTAGACTTTTTGAGCACCATAAGGCACAACGGCTACAACGGCGAGGTCGATATAGGGTGAGACCTCGTTCATTTCTGTTCGTCAACGTCAATTTATTTGATCAACATTTCACTCGTTTATGGAGCTTTGTTTCTTTGCCTTTGGCTAATCGCTCAACGCTGAACTTGATGCTCGCGTCGCAGCCTGGCGTTGAATGAAATTTGAAGCCGTAAACTTTGCGATCGCCGATGTGATGGAGGTAATCCGACGACTGTGCGACGAGACGAAGAGCCTCCTCGGTCCTCATCTTGTCCAGGACGTGGCGGGGCACCTTCAACGAGAACACTTCCTGCCCGTTGATCTTCTCAACGGGACGAGGGATTTAATAAGAATAGGAAAACACTTGGCTTCGGCAATTCCAGGCAACCCTGGAACGTCACATCCTGATCTGGCGACTGCCGATTATCGTTAAGGGGCTACATTTATTTGCAAGGAACATCCCTCAGGTGACACCCTTCGATTTTGTTGAAATTTGGATATGTTATAAAGCACCGAAAAGTAAGCGATACCTATTTTTTTATCGGCGGGAAAACGCTTCTAAGGGGTGAAACCACCCCTCGAAAAAAGGCATCTCTAGGGGTAATATAGTAGTTTCACACACAAGTAGTCCACCGGTTTTAATGAAACAAAAACGAAAATTCTTCTAATCCGAAGCAATGGAAAATCCACTGTAGTGACATTGCAAAAAAAATTAAGGGGTGGTTTCACCCCTTAAAACCGTTTTTCCGTCGATAAGAAAAATACGTATCGCTTACTTTTCGGTGCTTTAAAACATATCCAAATTTCAACAAAATCGAAGGGTGTCACCTGAGGGATCTTCCTTGTTAGAGGCCTGAAAAACATGGTCAAATTTCGACATTTTCTGGGACACGGTTGGTGAGAAAGAAATGCATTTTCTTTTAACACAAAGGTACAGTGAAATCTCGTTTATACGTTTGGCACTTATACGTTTTTATCGAGAGACGCGGCAGCGTCTTGACGCCAAGTAATAAAAAATAAAAAATTCGACGCCACTGACCGACTGACGAACACGCGGCGACTCTTTATACAGTAAGATGGGCTTTAGCAGACGACGGTTTAACTTTGATTCGATATTACGCGAAAATGCGGCGACGAATCGAAAATTGAATGACATTTGACCAATGAAATATGATTTTCTTCTATCGATTTTGTCTGGGTCATTTATACGTCAAATTTCCCTAGCCCCGGCAGATTCTGTTCATAAAGATGGTAATGAAGTTTCATTTCTACGTTTTTCACTTATACGTTTTTCGCGCGACTCAAGCGGCCACGAGTGCGAGAGAGATAGCTGATTTATAGATTCCCAGTGTTCTCCTAAACAGTTGATTGTTTGGAAAAAAGAAAAGAAACACCTTCCACTATATTGAACGACGAACAACGTCTTTCTCTTCATTTGCCTGAAATGTGGTCCGGCTGAGAGAGCAACTTGGCAATAGGATTTTTACCGACTGGACGTGTGAGCCATGTCCTTAACATTTAAGGTTAAAAAGAAGACTTTTCTAGTTAACCAAATAAACAAGAGTATTTTTTAAAAATCCGGGTCCAAAAAAGTTATCGTTTGTAGAAATGGCATGCGAAGAACCAAACGCAGGTGATTTTTATCTCGAAAACCGTGGGACTTTTACTAAACTGAAATTCCAGCATATAGTGGGACATGATCTGACCTATCGACGGTTGCAGAATTATCCATTCATAACAGGAAACCCTGTATATTGGCAGACTAAAAAAAATCACCAAAAATATAGAAAACCGACAAAAACATGGCCGCCGGCAGATTCTACTGCTTTCACAGTCGGTGGACATGATATCTCGAGAACTTGAGTGCCATTTGAGAACCACCTGATGCATTGTTTCAAAATTTACAAAAGATACGATGAGAAACATTTAAAGGTCGTTGACAATCTCACCTTTTTTAAATCGATGTTCATTTTTTAATAGTTACGTAAAAATGACGACTTTTTTCCATAAATTTTGTATACTCGAGTTTCAATTCGTCGCCACGTTGTTAAAAAAAAATTATTTTAAAAAGCGACGATCGTCAACGACTCGTATTTATTGTGAACTTGAATAACCCGTTTGGGTTCCAGATTTTAGATAGACCGTTCAAGCTGGAGAGTGTCCACCGCCAAAGGTCGCGAAAAATTTCTCATCATCTGCCGGCGGCCATGATTTTGTTGTTTCTTCTGTATTTTCTGGTAATTTTTTTAAGGCTCTCAGTATTTACCTTCGTGTTTAAAAAAATGCGTTTATTTTCACCAATCGTTTGCCAGAAAAAAAATCGGAATTTGGCGATTTTTTCGGGCCTCTAGGTAGATGTAGCCCCTTAAGCAAAGTCAATATTCACAAAAATTATCAAAACACGCGTTTTTTGTGAGTAAGGAAGGAAATAAAAGCCGTGGGCCAATCGGACACGTGTGTGACGACCCAAGGTGCCAAAAATACGATAAATAAATACTTACAAATACATCCAAATCCAGATTGTAACTCGTGTCCACCTCCGGCCATTTTTGCTCGAGTACGTCGAGCTCTCGGCGAATACCGGAATCCTCATCGTCGTCGATCAAGTGATAAGGCGCCGAACAATATCCCGACCACAATTCCGAGGCGAATTGCGGCGCGAGAGGTGCGAGCATTATTATTTGCGTCGCTAGAGCTCTCTCGTACTCGCGACTGTGCGTTATACAATGGAGCGAGACTTTTCTTATGCTGAAAGATCAACAGGTATTGAGCTTGAGGTATTTGATGGCGGAGGTGACTACTTTTCAGGCATCGCCTGTGAATGTAGCAAATGCTAAGGGTAGTTCTGTTTATTTTAACCGGAAAGCCATTGGCGTATTCTTATTAGAAAAAAAAAAGATAATTGATGGAGGATTGTTGTTCAAATGAAGTGAAAAGAAACGAAAGTTATTGGTTGCTTTGATTCTCAAATGTGATTGCCAAGCTGGAGAACACTTCATAGTGGAGTGTGTCCACATAGATGATTCTTCCACTCATCAATTGATTTTTAATAAACGGTTGACTATTGTAGACTCTCTATACTTTGAAGTATCTTAAAAAATTATTGTTAACTATATTCTTCATACTTGGAAGCATCTTTAAGGGCTACACCCAATTGGAATTTATGGACTGATTGTAAAAATATAACATTTGAAAAATATTCTCTGAAAATTTCAAGTCGATCCATGCAAAATTGAGGGAGTTTTGGACGGGAGTTTGGAAGCTAAAACTGCTCGCAGGGAAAAACGAGCTGCAGAAAATGATCATTTCGAACGTCGAGAAAGGTACACTTTACGAGGCGGGAATGACCGATAATGTAAGCACGGGAAATGACCGATAATGTAAGTACGAGGCGGAAATGACCGATAATGTAAGTATAAGATGCCATTATACCGCTTACAAGGAACATCCCTCAGGTGACACCCTTCGATTTTGTTGAAATTTGGATATGTTATAAAGCACCGAAAAGTAAGCGATACGTATTTTTTTTATCGGCGGAAAAACGGTTTTAAGGGCTAAAACGCACCTTCAAAAATGTGTGTGTTTTTCGTTTATCGTCGACAACGTTTTAACGGTACGAGATATTAAGAGGTTACCCCCACTTGCGATTTTGAAAAAAAAAAAAACGATTTTTTTTTATTGCATTTTTTTTAAGTGCAATTTGAAGTGCAGTTTTTTTATGCCCGGAATAGATGACTCTATGTAAGTTTACAAAAAAAAATATTTTCTTCGTGTAAACTGAAATTGAAACTTTAAACGCGTTTTTCGCAAAATGGCATTTCTGAAGTCGGTGACCAAGATTACTCGAACACTAATGAACCGATCTTCTTGAAATTTTGCAGGCTTATTTAATACATAAAAATGTAGTCTTTAATCGTTCGATTATTTTTTTCGAAAAAAAAAAATGGCCGTTTTATAGCCAAATAACGGCCGTTTTTTTTTTCGTTAAAATCGAACCATTAACATTGACTGTCCGCCATTTTGTGAAAAATGAATATTTTTTAAAATCCTTCGATTAAAGACTAGTTTATACTTATATTTGACTAAATCCAGCCGCATTTTTTTTTTTTTCAGATAATCCACTTCGCCGCAATGTTGGTCACCGCAAACTGTGTATATAAAAACATTATTTCATTGACGGCCATTTGCCACTAAACAATGTAATATTTTTCAATAAAAAAATTACTGAAAGTTCTTCAAGATGTGTTCTTTAAGATGGTATATTGATCGATTAAAAAAGGTTTGTAGTTTTCTTTAAAAAAAATTCATGAAAAAGGCCTTTTTTGCGCTACAAGTGGGGGTAACGCCTTAAAAAATTCAAATTGCAACAATGTTTATTTTTTTGTGCACTATACATTGGAGATGAGAGCGATAACGTTATCGGGGAAAAACGAAAAACACCCCCATTTTCGAGGGTTCGTTTCACCCCTTAAAACCGTTTTTCCACCGATAAAAAAATACGTATCGCTTACTTTTCGGTGCTGTATAACATATCCAAATTTCGACAAATCGAAGGGTGTCACCTGAGGGATGTTCCTCGTTAGATAGTTACGGTTGTCCGAAATTGTTTTCAAAAGTTTAAACGCATTTTTCTCGAAACTACTTTTTTCAACCTACCTGACATAACATCTTGAGTTCAATTTAACTAGGGATGTAACGACACGAGGACCGCGGCCATGTTTTTAAAAATCAATATTTTATCAAATTCTTCGTCCAAGCACTAGATAATTTCTCCCAAACAAACTCAATGCGTTTGATATATTTTATTTCGGATGATTTGCTTCCGAGCAGCAGTGGTCACCGCGAAGGAATTTTTTTTTAAAGTACAAACCATTCTATCTACCACATTTATGAATATTTTTTGATGCCAGAATTGAAGAAGATACTTAAAACCATACTCTTTCATATAAACAGAAAAAAATTGAAAACCTGCACGCGTTCTTCCAGAAACAATTCACGAAAATTCTTCTTTTTCTGGCCACGAGGTGTAACCCGTTAATAAAAATGTAATGCAAAGGACCGATAAACAATGCATCACGGATATTTGTCCGTTTTCTGTTACGATTTACCCCTTGACAAAAAAACCCAAAAAATAAAATTTTACGTTTTCTTTTACGATTTACCCATTGGCAAAAAAATTCCCAAAAAGTCGCTCAAAAAGCACAAACCATGGTATGTACCACATTTATGAAGACTTTTCACTACCAAAATTGAAAAAAATACTTAAAATCATACTCTTTCACGTAAATAAAAAAAATTGAAAACCTGCACACGTTCTTCCAGAAAAAAATCACGAAAATTCTTCTTTTTCCGGCTACGAGGTATAACCCGTTAACAAAAATGTAATGCAAAGGACTGACAAACAATGCACCACGGAGATTTTTCCATTTTCTTTTACGATTTACCCCTTGGAAAAAAAATCCCCAAAAAGTATATATTCCGTTTTCTGTTACGATTTACCCCTTGAAAAAAATCCTCAAAATAGGATATTTTCCGTTTTCTGTTACGATTTACCCCTTGAAAAATCCTTAAAAAGGATATTTTCCGTTTTCTGTTACGATTTACCCTTTGAAAAAAAAAAATCCCAAAAAAAGAAAATTTTCCGTTTTCTTTCACGATTTACCCCTTGAAAAAAAAAATTCCCCCAAAACTCGCTCAAAAAGCACAAACCATGGTATCTCCCAAATTTATGAATACTATTCACTACCAAAATTGAAAAAAAAACTTAAAACCATACTCTTTCATATAAATTTTAAAAACTGGAAACTTGCACATGTTTTCCCAGAACAAATTCACGAAAATTCCTCTTTTTCCGGCCGCGAGGTGTAACCCGTTAACGAAAAATGTAATGCAAAGTACCGATAATCAATAAATCATGGATTTTTCTCCATTTTCTTTCACGATTTACCCCTTCAAAAAAAAAAATTCCCCAAAAATGTTGATTTTCAGGCTGGAGGTCAAACTCAGCTCGCTCACCTGTTCGTGAGTCCCTGCATTTTCGAGATAGCGACGCTGAGCTGTTGCGACTTGACGAGATTGAACGTGACCCCTTTGACGTAATAATTTCTGCTGTCGAACATGTACTCGTCGTCGCGGATAAATTTCTCGTCCTCGATCTTCGTCGCGCGTTTCTCGGGGCTGATGGCCGTGCGATTATTAATAAACGTGCGAACGGTCAACCAGAGTCTCGACTGCCAGTTCAGGATACCCGGAAATGCTGTGAAATTGAATTTACTGAAAACGTTGCAAATCCGGGTTGAAATTCCGAACTTTGAATGATCAGAACGGTCAAAACTCCGGAAGAATACTACCCTGAAAGATCTAAACTCCAAAAGAATTTTACACGAAAGACCAAAACTCTGAAAATCTGAACACCGTGAAAAAAATTGGGCTATGGAAGTTTTAAAAGTTTCAAAATTTTCAATAAACCGACGAATTATTTCAAAAATTTATTTAAATTAAGAAGCGAGTTTACGTCAATTTTGAAATTTGTCTGGACAATGTTATACGTTCTACATCATTTACAGTCAACTGTGTAGACTTTCGCTGGCGTAATCTTGACGAACCTTGTAATTTCGGAACATTAAAATTAGGAATTTTAAACCGTAAGGTTAAGATTTTCGGAGTTTTGATCTTTCGGGGTACTATTCTTTCGGAGTTTTGAGCGTTCTGACCATTCGAAGTTCGGAATTTCAACCCAGCCGTATCTTGAATTTCGGAACGTTAGAATTCTTCATTTTAAACCGCCCAAGAAGCAATTGTCAAAAAGTTGTCCAAAAGTCGGCTAAACGGGTGCCAAATGTCCGCCCGGAAGTTATCTTAGAGTCAACAACCATCCAAAAAGATAACTGTGGGACACATGATAACTTATAGGTTACCTCCAAGCGGACATTTGGTACCCATTTGGACAACTAATAGACAACTGTTTCGAAATTGCTACCTGGGCGTGGGAGCATTCAAAGTTCGGAATTTCAACCCGGCCCCAACGTTATGGGAACTGAGTCACTTGGCAACGAAAACAAACAAAAAAAAGAATTCTATTATTTACTGTCGGTCGTCCAGTGTCTGTGGGACGTTGGGGCAACGTCGGCCAAAATTATGAGCCTCGTTGTGTCAGCCCCGTACTCGCCGAACATCTCCAAAGGATCGACGCCGTTGTACTTGGACTTGGACATTTTGTCCCAGGACGTTACGACCTCGCTACCCGTCTCTTTCTCCACGAACTTTTTGCCGTCAACTTTGACGACCTCGTGCTCCGGCAGATACTTGCCGCTTCCCTTCACCCTGTACGTCTTTCCCTTCACCATGCCTTGGACCAGCAGTTGCTTGAAGGGCTCTCGCGTCGGCACCAGACCCAACGAATGGAGAAAGTGACTCACGAAACGAGCGTAGTACAGATGCAACACCGCTGAAATTTTTAATAATGTTAGTCTCGCGAAAAATGAATTGATTTCTTATTTTTATTATTATCCTATTATTTATTATATTTACTATTATTTATTATATTTATTATAGTTACTATATATTACTATTCCTATTATTTATCATATTTACGAATTGATTTTCTATTTTTATTATTATCCAAAATGGTATTTTGCAAATTTAGATCGTCGATCTGTGAATAAGAATCCTTAACAATTTTTGTTCGTAATTTCCGAAGCTTTAGCCTGCCGAAAGTAATTTTCATCTCGTTCCAGCGCTGCAAACTTTCACCTCATAGAACCGAGCCCAATTCCGATATGAAGCATAGATTTTGAACGATTACAGTTAAGGGATCAGGCTACTGTGAAAATGATGAACACTCGCTCGTATCTTGACGCAGTGCCAACGTATGGTGCAGGAATCGCAGATTGAACGAAAATTTATGCTTACAACGATGGAACTGCTAGTTAAACTTTAGCCTTTTTCTCGAAATTATGTTTTTCAAAACGATGTATACGATTTCTCGACATCTAATGAGCGGATTGACTGGAAATTTGGTACACTTAATTAGGGTAGCATGTCATAATATCACACGACAAAACATCACGACCATAAAATATCACAATCCGATTATTTTCCCGCGAGAGGGGGTTTCTTTGGGTTTGTTTTGTCGTGTGATATTTTGTCGTGTGATCAAGGCACATGGAATCTTATTTAGTATAATAGTAGTTTAGTCTTGACCGACGTTTTTCTTCTTAAGGGGTCTTCTCACTTGAGACGCTAAAAAATGCTATTTTCATGAATTTTTGATAGGGGTATATTATAGATATTGATATAAAAGTTGTTACACTTAATAAATACATTTTTTTAAATATATTTATTTAAGTCACTATTTATAGACGAAAATGGAAGTTAAAAAAATGTCCTTAAAAAATTGTTGGTCTGCGCTGTTGATGAAATCTCGGAGATGGATCATCCGAAGCAAAAAAAATCAAACGGTTTTAGATTCAGTATGTTAATGGCTATGGCGCATATCATACGATTTTTGATATATGCAAAAATAACAAAATGGCGGACATTTTTCGAAAAAACAAAACAAAAAAACGTGTTTTTTCACCGTTTTTGGCAAAAAAAGTAAATATTAAAAAAAAAAAACCTAATTAAATATCTAGTTAAGGTAATCCTATCGCTTCACACTAGTCATACCACATCATACTTGAGACTTGTACAATTTATATTTGTAACATATGCAAATTAAATAATTTGTAATAACCAAAATTTTCTATGTGTAAACTGTTGAATAAATGTTCACATTTAATTAGAAAAATGAAAAAAATAGTTATTCCAACGATTCGCGTAGTATTTCTAGGTTTCATTTTTGGCCACATTAGTTCTATCTCCGTTTATTTTTACTCAACCAGGCGAGTTGAACCTCCATGCGTTTTAACGTCGATCCGTCAAAACAATGTCAGGTGCGGGAAATATAAAGCATTGTATTCGGGCCACGACTGGTAAAAAGCGTGGAAAATTAGTGTCGGCGAAATACGTCGGTTAAAAATGAAATATGTGTGGAAATTCGAATGAGTGAGATGAGGTTAGAACTACAGTCAGCTGTTGCCTTGCTGTCACGTCTCTTTATCGTAGCCAGTGGTAATAAATCCAATACCGGAAGTTCAAATTAAACTTGATGTTACATAAAAATTAGGTCAATAAGCGTAATTTTTCTAAGAGCATTGGATTACTACAAGTGTTAAGTATGTAAATCTGATTATTTATAAGAATCTGACGGATTCCTACTATTATTTACACTTTTGTAGCGACCGGAAATTGGGTTTTTGCACGGCGTCTCGGAATTGCTTCACAAAAATACGCAATTTTAATATTTTTTTTTCTGTATTTAGGTGGATAACCGACCTGAAATTTTACAGAGACGATTATTAATATATTTAGTGAAGGTAAAAAAAATATGAAGATCCTATGGACCCTGGCGATAGGATTACCTTCAAAAAAAAGTTAATTGGCCATACAGTACCGGACAAAAAAAAAAGTACGCACCCTTAAATTTCCATTCATGTGCTATTCTCATTCCAAATATCATCAATAAACCAGACCTTGAGCAGTCATGACGAAAGTTCATTGTTTTGCCTTTACGCTGCCGTTGCAACAATGTTACAAATATTTGAAGCCAGAAAGAGAACGATTTCAGCGCGAAGAGTGCGTGTTATATGCTGGATAAAAAAAAGTACGCACCCAAGGTTTATTTATTCTCCTCAGTGACAACAAAGCGATTTTCTCCCAACGAAGCTTAGGAAGGCAAACGGAATGTGAACATATAATTTGACGATTGTTAGGCCAGTTATCGATTTTCTGTGTTCGAGTACGGTAGCAACAAATCGGCGATGTCGAAAATTGAAATTCGAGTGCGAGAACTGGTAATTAAAGACCAAAAAAAAGGTATTTTTAAAAGAGAAATTGGTCGAAAATATGACATAAGTGAAGGTGCAGTGAGAAAAATATGCGAGAAGTTCAAGGAATTAGTTATAGTCGGTGATAAAAATGAACGAGGTAGAAAAGGAAAAGCAACTGCATTGGACGATCGCAAAATTGTCAGGGAGGTAAAGAAAAATCCGACTATTACGAGTAATTCTCGAAAATACAGGCCCGAACATTTCCGACCGAACAGTCCGTAGGAGACTTCGAGGAGCATGCTTAAAAAATATGTTTGCACAACGTCGCCCTCTGCATCGCAAAGCAAATAAGATCAAGCGCCTCGAGTTTGCAAAAAAATACGTGAATGAGCCGATTTCGTTTTGGAAAAAAGTTGTTTGGAGTGTCGAGAGCAAGTTTGACTTATTTGGGCATAAACGACGATCACGCGTTTGGATTAAGCGGGGAGAACAGCTTCTTGAAAAAAATATTCAAAAGACTGTCAAACACGGAGGGGTAAGTGTTTTAGTGTGGGGCTGTTTTGCGCGGTCAGGCGTGGGAAATTTGGTTCCAATCGACGGTATTATAACTGCCAATGTTTACATTGATATCATAAACAAAAATCTGGAGGAATCACTGCTAAAGATCGGTCTGCGGGATGAATTCATCTTTCAACAAGACAACGATCCTAAACATACAGCTCGAAAATCATTGGCCTTTGTCCGTTCTTCGCAGATCAAACTTTTGGATTGGCCAGCACAATCGCCAGATTTAAATCCTGTAGAAAATCTGTGGTCAATTTTGGACCAAAATGTTAATAAAGGCGACGTAACGAAGAAAAGCTTTTTGATGTTTTGCGAGAGACCTGGGACAATATCGACGAACAGCAAATTCACAACCTTGTAGTTACCCTAACAGCAAATACACACAACCAAGTATGACTCGGCGTTACAGGCTGTTAACGAAGCAAAAGGTGGTCACACAAAATCTTAGATGCGCGATGTGATGACATTTTTTTTTCTTAGGGTGCGTTGGTACGCGTTGAAATTGTTTTCGTTCAGCTTTCGAATATTTTTATGATGTTTCAGTTAAAATGTAAACGTGAACTTATAAAGTATCGTCGAAACATCTGTGGAAGTACTCCATTAACTATTTCCGTAAGTATAATAGCACCGATATTGAATTTTGAACGGTGCGTACTTGTTTTGGTCCGGTACTTTATTTACGGAACGCCATCGAATAGAGCAAGGCCCGACTCGCACTTGGCAGAGGTTTTTTTTTGGCTCACCGTGTTCCTTCCCCCCGATGTAAATATCGACAGGCAAGCACTCGCGGGCCTTCTCCTTCGAGAACATTTCCCGCTCGTTTCTCGGATCGGCGTATCTCATGAAGTACCAGGAGCTATCGACGAAAGTGTCCATGGTGTCGACTTCCCGAGTAGCGGGTCCTTTGCACTCGGGGCAGCTGGTCTCCAGCCAGGCTGAGGCGTCGCGTAGCGTTTTCGTCTCCCCGCTCGAGTCCCGTGGAACTTCGGGCAAAAGAACCGGCAGTTGATCACGGGGTACGGGACGTGGACCGCACGTTTGGCAGTGCACCATGGGAATCGGAGTGCCCCAATATCTCTGTCTCGATATCAGCCAATCGCGAAGCTTCGAGCTGACAGGATATCCGCCGATGTTGCGGTCTCGAGCCTCGCGCATGATCAACTCGCGCCCCGCGACCGCTTCCTCCCTCGAGAGTTTCGCGCGAGTTTCGTAGCCGATCCCCAGGGCGTCGCAAAACTCCGCGTCGCTGGCGCAACGGCTCGGAATTCCGAGATGATTGTCGCGAAAACGCGTGAACTCGATCGCGCTCGTGACGTAAATCGGTAATTCGTCGCCGGTGAAGGGATTTCGAGCTTTGGCGTTGATCAGCCAACTGGTCGATTCGGAACTGGGTTGCAACTTCGCGAGAAAATTGTCCGGAGAGACTGCGACGAATTTGGCGTCCTTTATGGACTCCGGCTGGTCCGTCCAGAGGCTCAGAGTCTCCGGAGTGTCGGGCATCTCCGTTACCAGGTCGAACTCTATCGACGTCCCCGTACACTCGCCTATCCAGTGCCTCTGCAGCTTTATTATGTCCCACCATTCCTTCAAACCCGGATCTTCCAGACCCTCCAGCAACGATCTGCAAACGTGGCACGAAAATTATATTTTCATCAACGTACAGTTGCATGCAAACGTGTCCGGACAAATATAATTTTATGATGGAGTAACGCTTAAAGAATGCAAAATGGAAACACAAACATATCGTAAAGTTCTTTTATTGTGCAATCGAAACGTGTTGTTGAATAATTATATAGAACTATTCATAATTATTTATAACCAAAATAACAATTTTCGCTTTTTCATAACTATCCGGCCAAGTACGAATTACGCACTGTATACAAAGAAAAAGTATAGTGACTCAAGAAAAAAAAATTGAAAACTGTATTAAATGTAAGATTTTCATCAATACTTGGTAGCCATGCCCTTCGAAGCTATCGCGGCAGCACATCGATGAGGCATCGATTCAATAAGTTTGATGATTCTATCTTGAGAGATATTTTCCCACTCTTCTTGAACTTTTCCCCACAAAGCAGCTTTATTGGCACAATGTTCAGTTCCTACTCTTAGTTTTAACTCTTGCCATAAATGTTCTATGGGATTCAAGTCCGAAGATTGACTCGGCCACTCTAAAACTCGAATATTTTTCTTGCTAAAAACCTGCTGAAGGAGCTGTGATCGATGTTTTGTATCATTATCTTGCTGAAAAATCCATCCTCGTGGCATATTCTGACGAGCGTAAGGCAGAATTTCTTTTAATATAATATCTCTATACATAGCAGAGTTCATAGTGCCTTCAATTTTAAAGATTGGTCCGACGCCTTTCCAAGAGAATGCACCCCTAGCATAATGCTACCTCCACCGTGTTTCACAGTTGGTGTTTGATATGGCGAATCATTTCTAGTTCCTTTTGGTCGTCGAACGTACCTTCTCCCATCATTTCCAAAAAAATTAATCTTAGTTTCGTCTGAGAACAGCACTTTTTTCCAATCTTCAACAGTCCAGCTCTGGAATTTTTTCGCGAATTCTAATCTGGCTTTCTTATTTTTTTTACTGATGAGCGGTTTTTTAACTCCAACACGTCGAAAAAATCCCACTTCTGTCTACGTGAAACAGTACTTTGGCTAATGTCAGCCAAATTTTCTTCGCGTGATTCGCGTGCGATAATTGCAGTATTCTTTTTTACGTCTGCGAGAGCCTTTCTTTCGATCACTTTATCGACACGATTAGTTGTTTTCCTAGGTCTCCCAGGACAGTGTTTATCTCCTAGAGTACCTGTAGTCTTGAATTTATTTATTATATCATTAACAGTCGATTTTCCAATCGCCAAAATTTTAGCTATTTCACGTGAAACTTTTCCTTCGTTGTGCAACTTGATAACCACTTTACGTATATCTAAAGACGTGCGTTTCGACATCTTGACTGGGTTTTACTGATCGTACAATGCAAAAGGAACAGAGCTCTCAATTTTTACATGATTTCGCGACTGATAACGTAAACAAAGCGAAGCGAATTGTATCTTCTTGGAATTTGGTCGGACATTTATGAAGCAGCAAAACGTGTTATTTTTCTTACAAATAATTGGTAATCGTTATGAACAATTTTTGAATTACATATTTTGATTGCATAATAAAAGAACTTTACGATGATATATTTGTGTTTCCATTTTGCATCCTTTAAACGTTACTTAATCATAAAATTATCTTCGGCCGGACACTTTTGCATGCAACTGTACGTGTTGATTGCTCGTAACTCGTCGCAATTTGTGCTATATTTACTGGGCGAAAGCTGTCGTTCTTAGGAACCATTGATTCAACAATTTTTTCTCGACTTTCGCACCCGAACGCCAGGAACGGCCGTCGCGATCTACCTGCTCGTCAGCCAGTACCGTACAATCTACCGGGTCCCAATTAACGAAGGATTTTCGCTGATAAGCGAGACCACGCTCGTGAAGCTTCAAAAACAACTCTTGCGTCCATCTGTAGTAGTCGGGATCGCACGTCGCTATCTCGCGATCCCAATCGAACTGACAACCCATCCTATCCAGTTGCTCACGCATGTTCGATATGTTCTTTCGCGTCCACTCGCTCGCGGGAATCTTCCTCTCGATCGCAGCGTTCTCGGCCGGCAAACCAAATGCGTCCCAGCCCATCGGGTGGATCACTCTTTTACCTGCGGGACGATCACGTGCGGCTTTCCTTTAGAACATGCGGGAAGCAGAGGCGTCCGAAAAAGGCACTCTCGTCCTTTCGACAGTTAGGCGCAAGGGACAAAATGAAGTGTTACTCTTAGACTCATGTCTCAACGCCTGAGCTTTCGTTTTTCCTCGTTGGATTCGTATGGAATATTCCCGTCTTACCGTCACCCTTGATATTGTTGCTTTTGCGCGGATTACAGGTGCCGAAATCGAAAAAAGGCACTTTGAAAAAACTGTAATTTGTGTAAGAATGATATAGAGATTTTTTTAGAACTTTTTTTGCGGGCTTACTGGTGGTTGACATTTTTGACAATATCGATTTTCCGTTTTCGACCCATTCTTGACATATAACGTTAGAAAATATTCTGTGAAAATTTCAAGTCTGTCAGTTCAAAATTGAGGGAGTTAGGGGCATTTGTAGATCGGTTCCGGGAACCGGCGAACTTTAAACGCTTGTTATGTATTTTTTTAACTTACATTTTTTTCTCAAATTAATTTTTCTAAATCGACAACCATGATATCTCAAAAATTACTGCACGGTTCAATTTTAAGGGGAGGGTAGGGGTTTGCACTTTTGGAAAATCTATTTTTTTTTGTCTTTTCTTGTAGTTAAACATTTCAAAAATATAATCCCAAAATTTCAAGTCAATCAGAGCAAAACTCTCGAAGTTAATGACAATTTAGTCCCGCTCCTCTAACACTGTAGCTCCGACTTCTCTAAACTTCAAACGCGTTTTTCTCGAAACGACTTTTTCAAAGTCCGTGTTCACTGCCATTTAAAAACTACATGACCGATTTATTTCAAACTTGGTACACACTTTCTACACATAAAATACCTCCCCCCAAGGGTTAGTTTGAGATTTTTTTTTAAATTGAGGGGGATTTCCACCGCCAAAATGGCGGACTTTTTCGTGAAAAGCACTATTCACTTTACATGACCACCAAAAATTTCGAAATGAACAATAAAATTATGAAAGACCCTTGGGGGGAGGATTTGATGATATTTTGACTAAATTTTAATGGTACTTGATTTCAGATAATTTCTAGCTGAGATACAGTGAACACCGCAAATCGTGTTTTTCCAAAGGCGTTCTTGGAAAAGCTTTGTCACCGGCTTGTTTGTGGATATTTTCGCGTACAAATTTCACGGAATGTTCTTGAAATGACACTTAACACTGTACAAAAGGTTTTAATAAATTTACTCTATCCATATAGATGAAAAAAAATCGCAAAAAAGTATTTTTTTTCACGCTGAAACCACTACCCTTCCCTTAAATTTTACAAGCTAATTTTACATATCAAAAGCAGCGCTTGAACGAGGGAATTTTTTTCTCAATGTATGTTTTTTTTTATTACAACCAAAGAGTGTACTTTTCACCGGAAATCGATACTTTCACTTTGGAGTACGACCATATTATTTTGAAAATCAATGTTTCGTTAAATCCCTTGTTCAAGCTGTAGATAATTTCGTGCAAAAACGCAATGCGTTTCATTTTTCGAATTTCAGATGATTTGTTTCCGAGCAGCAGTAGTCACCCGAAGAACGTTTTTCAAACAGCTCTGCACAAACCATTTTCTCTACGATATTTATAAATATTTTACGGTACAAAAATTGTAAAAGATACTTAAGGGGTCTTCTCACTTTAGACGCTAAAAAAAAGCTATTCTCATGAATTCTTTTGATAGGTTTATATTATAGATGTCGATATAAAAGTTGTTACACTTAATAAATACACTTTCAAAATACATTTTAAAAAAATGATTTATTCAAGTCACTATTTATAGACGAAAATGGTAGTTAACAAAATGTTCTAAAAAAATTGTACGTCTGTTGATTCAGTATGTTAATGCTGTAACGCGTATCATACGATTTTTGATATAGCAAAAATAACAAAATGGCGAACATTTTTTGAAAAAACGTTTTTTTTTCACCGTTTTCGGCAAAAAACGTAAATATCAAATTTTAAAAAATCCTTGATATGCGCTATATCTATAGTCGTAAAGAATATTTGGATAGAATTTCATAAGGATCGGTTCGGTATTTTCAAAGATTTTATCAACAAGCCTTCGAAAAACGTTGTTTCGAGAAAAACGCGTTTAAAGTTTGTTTGTGGTGCATAAATACATTTAAAAAAATTTTTAATGTATTTCGAAAGTGTATTTATTAAGTGTAACAACTTTTATACCAATATGTATAATATAAACCTATCAAAAAAAATCATGAAAATAGCCTTTCTTAGCGTCTAAAGTGAGGAGACCCCTTAAAACCATACTCTTTCAAGTAAAAAAAAAAATGAAAACTTGTACACGCTTTCCAGAAAAAGTTTTCGAAAATTCCTCCTTTTAAAGCCATAAGCTAGGTGTAACCTGCTAGGCTGTAAGGATCAACTTGAAGAATCTTCAATCAGATGTGACGAATATCAATTACTTGTTCCATTGGCTTCCGAACCAAAGGGCAAATTTTAAATATAAATTCGAAACAGGCAAAAATGATCAAGCGTCCGAGTCGTAGCGCTTGGTAATTTTTTGTTTGTTAACCCTTAACAGTCATCGGGGGTTGAATCAACCCCAGCCGTTTTTTCAACCTGCGATAAATTCCAGAATTGTGTTTTATATTCAAAATCATACGACTTGAAAATAATCGACATGGTCTTACACACAAGGGTTGAAAATGCATTGTATTTTTTTTCTTCTATTTTTCAATTATTTATCACTCTCGAAAGTGAGTAGGGTTTTTTTACACCCCCAATGACTACTACGTCACAATCTGGAGGTGTGACTGATTAAGTTAGAGAGCCAAAAGTGGCGTCATTTCTCTTAATACCAAATATTACTGCAAACGATAGAAATGCTAAAGAAAAAATTCCCGATACCCAAGTGGGTTTTTTACTCCATCCCAAGAAAAGAGTAATCACAAATTCTGAAAAGAAAAACATCCAGCGTTGCGAATCCAAGACGTTTTTGGGAAACTGGGTTGCTACATCCACATTCGAGTTTGTTTGGGTTTACGTGAGATAATAACGCGTAGCGAAGGCTTCTCACCCTTCATTCTGTAAAACCGAGCAACGGAATCGCTGATGGCGTAGACCCTGACGTGCCCCATGTGAAGGGAGCCCGACGGGTATGGGAACATCGACAGAACGTAAAATTTCTCGCTCCCGTTGTCGCTCGTTTTCCTGCCGGATGTGCATACCTTGTCTTTCCAATGACTCTCGATCTTATGTCTGATATCGTTGTCAATGTTGTGTTCCTGAAATTTTTCAAACACGTAGATAAAGTAGTCGGCCGGAGTGTTCCTAACCTCGAAAAAAAAGAGTTGTACCCATAGATTCAGTCCCGTCGAAGCGCATCTCACTAGGATGCATTTTGCGCTTCGTTGGTTGATCAATCTCGTGGATAGTTCGAGTGCGCGAAGGTACTTCATTTTTAACGCGAATAAAACCGGCTCCCACGTTCAGCGATCGATTGTTTTGTACGGTTTTTCGCGACCCTGGACGCGGCCATATTGCGTGACTATGCGAGTCAGATAGCGACACTTTTGATCGAAGAGTCGTTCGATTAAACGATCTTTGCGAGGCTCTCGACGTTAAAAGGATATTTAGTCCTTTTTTTTCTATAATCCGCAAGAATTTCCGGGACAACATTCACCCGGGAAAACGTGAGAGAAATCGTTTTTGGCGTGACTCGAGTGTTGGACTTCCGGTCTTTCGTTTACGCTCCTTTTCCGGTGTGCATCGCATAAACAAGCTGGTAAGGGATTTATCCCGGATAACAATCGTCTTTGATCCACGAGATCGTCGACGATCCGAGTGAAACGAAACGACGATCGCATCGTGCCAACGATTTTCGCCATTTTCCGAACAATATATATTTCTCGTACGAGTTAATTGCAGTTTGGAGATCGAAGTTTGCGCGACGCCGAAGAGAGGTTAGGGACGTCGTCGGTCCCGGGACTGCCTTTGATTGCTCGAAAATTCCGTACAACCTAACCTTTCAACCAAAGTTCCTTCAAAGTCAGCCGCGATTATTTAAAATATTCGAAGGTTTTTTTCTTCGTGAAGTGTCATTTTAGAAATCGAAGTACGTCGTTCCGTGGGCCAGAGTGCGCACGCGATAATTTTTTCATTTGACGTCAAAATCACGCGGCGATTGTTCGGTATCGAGCGCGCTCGTGCTGTGGATCAGAACTCGCGTATCGCCAAACGCTTCTAATCTATTTCTTGTTTCTCAGCTCCAAAATGGGTAAGCGCAACAACATGATCCCCAACGGGCACTTCCACAAAGACTGGCAACGCTTCGTCAAGACGTGGTTCAACCAGCCTGCTCGCAAATACCGTCGCAGGACGAATCGCGTGAAGAAAGCCCGCGACGTTGCTCCCAGGTGAGAAAAAGGAAGTTTGCCAGGAGCGTTCGAAACTCTAATTTCTAAACGTTAGTTTTTTTCGATAGTTTTTCGTTAAAAAAAATTCTTGCATAGCAAGATGAAGAATAGCGTGACGAATGTTGTGTCAAAATTTGAGATGGATAGCTTGAAAATTCTTCCTTTGAGAAGGAAGAATTTTTTTGTTTTTATGGCCAAGGGACCCTCGGCCATAAAAAAAGATGAAAAAAAACGTATTTTCCAAATTCCAAGGTTACACAGACCCCTCGAGGAATAAAAAAAATGTCCTCATTTTCTTTACCAGGCCGGTGAAGCTTCTGAGGCCGATAGTCCACTGTCCCACATTCCGCTACCACACCAAGGTACGCGCCGGCAGAGGGTTCACCCTCGAGGAACTGAAGGCCGGCGGTCTCAACAAGAGATTCGCCAAGACCATCGGCATCGCCGTTGACCCGAGGAGGCGCAACAAGTCCGTCGAGTCTCTACAGACGAACGCGCAGCGCCTCAAGGAATATAGGGCCAAGCTCATTCTCTTCCCGATTAACGAAAAGAAGGTTTGTACACTCCTTCATGCAGCTTTTACTTCTTACCTGCACTACCGTATCTATGGCTGTTACACACATGGAAAACAAAGAAAATTCAGGAAATTTCTTTCCTCCTCGAAAATTCTCTGTACTTTTTCCAGAATTAACTTTTCGCAGGAATTACAAAAAATGAAACCGACTTGAAAAAAAAACCTGAAAAGTCTAAAAATAAATATTTTTATACGTTTTTTAATATTTACATCATTCTTCATTATGTACAAAATAAACGTTACGTCAGTGCCAAACATTGAAAATTTAAAAAACTGAAAACTAATTCACTCTAAAGCTCATTTGCTTTTCAGTTGGTCATTCACAACCACACAATTATTGTTGTAGATCAGTGTTTATATTTATTTTTTATTTATTGGCACCGACATACAAATTTTTGTTTATAAAAGAGAACAGGTTCTGTATTTGCTTTTAATAGATATTTGTTTTTAATTTACAGTTTTTAAATTATTTTTCAAATTTCAGCTTTTTAAAAACTTTTTATTAATAGTCAAAAGTTTTATTTGCATCGCCTTTTCGGCTTTTACACCGTTTAACATCGTTCTCTTACAATCTAACTTATATATTTCCACTTTTATTATTTTTAATTTTCGTCACACTGCATTCTCCCTCTCTCTCTCTCCCTCTCTCTCTCTCTCCCTCCCTCCCTCTCTCTCTCTCCCTCCATCACCACCGTTTCTTTTTTCTTACACTCTCTTTCTATTTCCCTAAAAACCGTACACATATTTACATCTATCTTCCACCTCATTAACCCTATTAATTTATCTTCTACTCCCCTCTTATTCCTTTTTCCCTTTACCTACTCCTCTATATATGTTTTTGTTTCCTGAGATATTGCCCCTCTATCTTTTTCACAGGTAATCAGATGCTCCATTGTTTCTCTTTCTCGTTTACATGTCCTACAAGTCCATTCCATTTCCCCCTTTTTCCATCCCTCCCTGTATTCCCACACCTTATCCACGCCCACGTTTCCTTATCCTTCCCTTTAAGGGGCCACTCTAGAGGCCGAAAAATAGGCTTTTGGCGATTTTTTTTTTTTTTTTTTTTTTTTTTTTTTTTTTTTCAAAAAAACTACAAAATAAATCGAGATTACAAAAAAGGGTGTTTATCAGACATATCAGTGACTGTATACAATAATCTTTTTGAAGCGATTAATTTCAAAATGGCGGCTGCGCAGCGTTTTTGCGATGACGTCTCCGTTTTTCCAGCCTCCACGGCCAGACAAACATCACCTGTAATTTTTGAATTATAATGAGCCAATGAATTTTTTTCGATTATATGCGTAATAACTGCTATGGAAGTGCGTAGGATTTTTTCGATATATTGATTTTTGGCCAAATGGCTCACTTCTAAAGTGGAAAGCGAAAAATTTGTCGAAAAAATCAGATAATTGTTAATAACAAATGAACGATGCAATATAAAAAAATCCTACGTACTTCCGTAGACAATGTATTTTTCAAGATATATTCAACATTTCAAGTGAATCGGTTGAAAATTGTCTGAGTTATGTTTCCGGCCATCTTGAAAAATGCAGTTTTGAGATAAACGCTGCACAGCCGCCATTTTGAAATTAATCGCTTAAAAAAAATTGTTGTATACAGTCACTGATATGTATGATAAACACCCGTTTTTGTAATCTCGATTTATTTTGTAGTTTTTCTGATAAAAAATTCCCTAAAAGCCTATTTTTTCGGCCTATGGAGTGGCCTAAGGCCTTAAGGAGTTTCGATACAGAAGTCAAAATGTTAAGAAATTCATCAAATTTGGTGATAATGTTCTTCAACATCAAGTGCGAAAACACACATTTAAAAAAAAAAATTTCTATTTATTTATCGAGTAATTAAGCATTAAAGCAGATTTCTTATGCCCGGAACGTATACCTACATATATGGAAACGCTATGCTTATACACGCTATGCCTACACTCGATAACTGTGCAGAAGAAAAATCTGAAAAAATTGTATTGTCAAATTTGGCGCTAAAGAATATGTGCACCAAATTTTTTGACGTTTTTAACATGGTTTAGCATGGCAACATTGTATCGCCTGTACCGAACATCCTTAATATCCTTTTGCCGCCCGGTACTTCCACAGTGCTTCATCGTTTTCTACTATCGCATTGTATAAACTATTAGTCGATTTTTCATCTGTTCTTTTTCTCTCTCTATGGTCTTTTTTAAGTTTTTCAACCCCTTGTCTATAAAATTCTCCACTATTTTTATTTCTTTCCCCTATTTTATCATATCTACTGTTTCCTCAAATTCTAATTCCCTTGATACTTTCACAAAGTCTTTTCCCCGTTTCGAAAACTTCCTGTTCGAGGTTCCTCTTATTTTCTCTCTCAAACAAATATTCGGCCATCTATTACTTTTCATTCTTATCACCAATGTTATATACCTAAGCGCTTTTTCCTAATTTTGTACTCGAATGTTGGTATTCCTAACTCCCTTCTGTCGATTCCTAACGCCATTTTGCAATACCTATTTTACTTTTTATTTTAACATTTAACATTGTCATATGTTTGATCTTAAAAAAATGATGTTCTTTATTTCACCCTAATGTCCCTGGAGTATGTAGAAAACCTGGAAAAGTCGGCGAATTTCTGAGTCGATCCGTAACAACCATGCTATCGCATTTACACATTTTCACTATTCTTTCACGGAGTGTCAGTCGCGTTACTTTTTTTTTCCTAAAGAATACCGCGACCCCACAAAGGGTTGGCCCCTCCCGATAGTAGGCCGTTCCGATCAAGCCATTGTTGGGTATCCGTAATTATCTAGAAGCTAAAGAACTCTCGTTGCCCGCAGCCGAAGAAGGGCGACGCCACGGAGGAGGAGCGCAAGGTCGCGACTCAGCACAAGGGCGAGGTGATGCCCGTCCGCCACCAGGCTCCGGCCAAGGCGAAGGCCCGCGTCATCACCGACGAAGAGAAGAAATTCTCGGCGTACATCACCCTGAGAAAGGCCCGCGCCGACGCCAGGCTCGTCGGCATCAGAGCCAAGAGGGTCAAGGACGCCGCCGAGAATCCCGACGACGTTACCAAGGTCGCTGCCGCCAAGGAGACCAAAAAGCCCAAGAAGTAACTTAACATCGTGCTCATCGATTCGTCCGCTTATTGAATAAAAAGAGAAAAAAAACCGTACAACGTTTTTACGATCGCTTCTCCCTGAGAGATTCGCGGCCTGCTCCGCTGCATGAAAAGTATCGGAACTTCGGACGCAAAAGGTGACGAATGTTACGAGATCAGCGGGGTGGAAGAATCGATCTTCCTGTCAAAATTCAAAGATGGATTTTTTTACACGTAGATACAGGGTAGGTCAGAATGCAGTCACTGATTTGAAGGGTGAATTGAAAAAAACGCTTCAAGATACATAAAAAGGTTTTAATTGCTCATGATACCGTTTTTTTTTCCTGTTTTGAAAATGATATCGTCTAAGTGGCGGCCTAGCGAGCAATACACATATTGAGCCTCTCAAAGAAGTTTTCGGCCATGCTTCCCAGCATATCTTGCGGAATTCCAGCGATGATATCCTCAATCGCCTCCTTCGGACCTTCAAGGGTTCGAGGTCGAAGTTTGTATACCTCAGCTTTAGCGTATCCCCACAGAAGTCACACGGGGTCAAATCGAGGGCGCGAAGGGGCCATGGAACATCCCCCCGCAAAGAGATCAGGCGACCGGGAAGAGCTCTTGCAAAATTTCGCGTAAACGATTTGCAGTATGGACCGTGGCTTCATCTTGTTGAAACCAGAAGGCTTCTGTATCGTGTTCCTTGCCACACTCTTCCATTTTGGGGCGCAGAAGGTTCTTCAACATCTCACAACCGGATACGAAAAGCCTTCTGCGTAGCCACAACGCTTTCTCCGTTTTTAAAGAACGTCTCTACAACAAAGCCCCGCTGCTCACATGACCACGGCATGGTGACTACTGAGAACGGTATTGTTCCCCCGACCCTCTACTCGGTCTGGGGGCCCCTCAGTGATTTTTTGAAACTAGGCACCGTACGTAAATTACGTAACGCAAATGGGGGGGGGGGGTCGGCCAGCCGTTACGGTCTACGTATGTAGGGGGCGTCAAGGTTTGCGTTACGTCACGATTTTAAAACTGCCAGAAGTAGCAAAATTTCTGAATGTTCAAGTTCTTAATTTAAACCTCGAATGCAATTTTACCGTGAACAGCTCACAGCTTGTCAGTTAATGGGGACGCAATGCCAGTTAAGGGGGAAAATCACTGTGCAAGAACTTGCACAGTAGCTTTCCCACATCCCCCAAAAAAATTTGAAGGAAATTTTTTTTCATAATTCTTGATAGTACATGTATTGAAAAGTATGTTGGCAACATTTTTATTCACAAGTCCGAAAATTGACGGAGTTATAGTCACTTTAGTGAAAACAGGTAGCGCGACCGGTTAGTGCTCTCAGTCCCTACAGGTGTGGAATCATTTACAATAGATAAAGTACAGGCTCTTATTATTTTGTGAACTAGAAGAACCGTCATACCGCCCGCGACTAGATACTTCAATGAAAGTATCAATATTCTAGAAAAAATCGTAACTTTATATCAAGAAACACGGAACGAAAACTTTGAACGCGTTTTTCTCGAAACTATTAGGTGCGCAACTAACTTCTCGCTGTTTTTTTTTAATGAAAATGCCACTTTATTGTGAAAGAATGGTTACACATGAATCATTCAAAATATTGCCCATCGCTAGCGACAACTTTTTCCCATCTTTCTGGCAGAGCTCGAATACCGTCACGGTAGAAGTGTTTGTCTTTTGAGGCTATCCACGAATCAAGCCATTTTGAGATGTCTTCATATGAGCGGAACTGCTGATTAGCCAGACCATGTGCCATCGAACGGAACAAGTAATAATCGGACGGCGCAATATCTGACGAATATGGCGGGTGGGGTAGGACTTCCCATTTGAGCGTTTCTAAGAAGGGTTTTAACGGGTTTGGCAACGTGAGGCCGAGCATTGTCATGCTGTAAAATCACTTTTTCGTGCCTCTGCTCGTATTGTGGCCGCTTTTCGCGCAGTGCTCGGCTCAATCGCATCAATTGAGTTCGATACCGTTCCCCAGTGATGGTTTCGTTCGGTTTCAACAGCTCATAATAAATAACACCGCCCTGGTCCCACCAAATACACAGCAAAACCTTCGCAGCGTGAATATTCGGCCGAGCCGACGACCTAGAAGCATGACCGGGCAGTCCCCATGATTTTGTTCTCTTTGGGTTGCTGTAATGAATCCATTTTTCATCACCCGTAACGATGCGATGAAGAAAACCCTTCCTTTTTTGCCGCTGGAGCAGTTGTTAAAAGGCGAAAAAACGACGCTCAACGTCTCTCTGCTTCAAATCATAAGGAACCCAAGTTTTTGAATCATTCCCAACGCATGCAATCGCTTGGAAATGGCTTCGCGGTTAACTCCTAATGCTGAAGCGAGCTCTTTTTGCGTTTGGCACGGATCCTCATCGAGCAATGCCTCCAATTCAGCGTCTTCGAAGGTTTTTGGCCTTCTTTCACGTGAACGGTCGTCAACATCGAAATCACCGTCTTTGAAGCGACGGAACCAATCACGACACGTTGTTTTACTTAGAGCAGCATCTCCGTAAACTTTTTGGAGTTCTCGATGCGCTTCAGCCGCCGTTTTCTTCGAATGAAAGAAGAAAAGCAACACTTCCCGCAAATGACGATTATTCGGCACAAAATCAGACATTTTCACACAATCAAAAGTATACGACGCAAAAACAAAATCACCAATGTGTCAAAGCGGTTTGTTTACCATATGTCTAAGCTTGGTTCATGACGTTTTGGTTATGTCACAATCGACCAGCACTTACTAGTGGACCCATCTCTTGAAAAACAGCGGGAACTTAGTTGCGCACCTAATAGTTTTCTCGAAACTAGTTTTTTCGACCTTGTCCGAGCGAATACTTAAAAACTTATCAACCGATTTTCAATTTTTTTAAAAACATTTTTGTAATCCCAGTGACTAAAGCTGTACGTATTCGCGTTTTTAACATTTGATAATGACTATTTTTAAACACTGCTTGAATACAGAAAAAGGGCCTTGAAAATAGAAAAAAATGTTCAAACTGTCGGCCTTTTGTAAAAAAAAACTAAAATAAAAACGGCTACGCATAACGATAGCTACATTTGTATAGATATCGATAAATTGTTGACTTTTGATTTACAGATAATCTTTCATAAAGATATCGATAAAGATTTTGTCATAAAAATTGGTATAAAACTAAATGAATATAGACTTCATAAAATGAGTATAAACCCATTCCTTTCATAATTAGTTATGTGTATGAAAAAAAAATCGCAATTGACGACAAAGCACCCGTTACGTAACGGAAAAGGGGGGGGATCTCGCCAAGCGTTACGGTCCCGTTACGCGAGGGAGGGGGGGGGTCAAAAATGGAGAAATTTTACGTTACGTAATTTGTGTACGCCCCCCTACGGACTGCATTCTGCCCCACCCTGTACTTTTGAGTTTTCTTCACCCTCCGTATCCGACTGCCCGTTCTGTTTTCCACATGTTCAATGCACTCACTTTTGATTACTTGAAAATCATCAAGAGTTAAGAGGGTAGGGCTCGTTATCCCAAGCGGTCTCTTATATCTGCCCCGCGCTCTGGCTAAGCGATGAGGTGCGTCACACTCGCAAGCAATAACTTCGGTACAGCTACGAATTTCGGTTTAAAAACTTGACCACCGTATTCTCGAAACGTAAATTCTTCACGTAAATAAAACGTCGATTTTTGCATGCCTTCGTATATTATACCCCTTGAGGGGTTGTACCTAGTTGTAAAAGTCGAAAAATCACTTTTGTCAAAACCAATACATTTTGACAGTATATCATCTTATAAATGTTCCCTGGACATTTCAAGGTGATCGGATCAAAATCGACCCATTTATAGGATGGCATGCTGACGTCCGTCGGAACGCTCGGAGCGTCGTTCGAAACTTAAAACGCTTTTTTCGCGAAAGTGTGTTTTCAAAGTCGGTGAGCAAAATATCTCAAAAACTCCTGCATAGATCTTTCCGAAATGTTGAGGGCTTATTCTACAAGTAAAAATATAGAATTTGATCGAAGGTTTTTTTTCTGGGGTGTACTTTCGATTTGATGAACGAAAATGCCCATTTTTTTGCAACTATTAAGACTCCCGTTGAATACGCGGTAATTTTGTTTAAATTTGACATTCCGGAAATTGCTTCGATTAATCATAGGATAATTCAGTTCATAGTTCAGGGCATTGCTCACTGCAAAATACGTTTTTGAGAGATGCTTCCGGACACGCCCCTAAATCGATTTTCATTAAATATTTTTACACAAAAAAAATACACTGTTCATCGGATGATACTTATTCAAATTATACTGTTCTTCAGATGATATTCGTTCAAATACCTAATTTTTGTAGAAATTTATCATCGCAATTTTCTTTTAAGAAATCCCAAGCATAAACTGTTTTCGACTTACAACTAGGCATAATCCGTTGAGGTTATCCTACCGCCAGGCTTCAATCCATAGGATTTTCATTTTTTGTTTAGCTTCACTAAATATGTAAATAATCGTCTCTGTAAAATTTCCGGGTCGGTTATCGACCTAATTACAGAGAAAAGAAATATTAAAATTGCGTATTTTTGTGAAGGAATTCCAAGACGACATGCAAAAACCCAATTTCCGGTCGCTACAAAAGTGTATATAACAGTGGAAATCCGTCAGATTCTTAAAAAGAATCAGATTTACATATTTAATACTTGTAGTAATTCAATGCCCTTAGAAAAACTTACGCTTATTGACCTAATTTTTATGTAATATCAAGTTTAATTTGAACTTCCGGTATTGCATTTATTACCAATGTTACCACTTGTTACGATAAAGGGACGTTACAGCAAGGCAACAGCTGACTGTTTTCCTAACCTCATCTCACTCATTCGAATTTCCACACATATTTCATTTTTAACCGACATATTTCGCCGACACAAATTATTTACGCTTTTTACCGGTGGTGGCTCGAATACAATACTTTATATTTCCCAAATCTGACATTGTTTTGACAGATCGACGTTGAAAAGCATGGAGGTTAAACTCGCCTGGTTGAGGAAAAAGAGACGGAGATAGAACCAATGTTGCCAAGTATCAAACCTAGAAATACTGCGCGAATCGTTGGAATAACTATTTTTTTCATTTTTCTAATTAAACGTGAACATCCATTCAACAGTTTACACATGGAAAATTTTAGTTATTAGCAATTATTTTTTTTTGCATATGTTAAAAATATGAATTGTCCGAGTCTTAAGTATGATGAGTGGTGTGACTAGTGTGATGCGATAAGATTACCTTAAGGGGTTTTTTTTCGCTAAAATGGTGCTTTATCATCATAAGAATAAGTTACTATTCGATCTATACCTAAACTTTAAACGCGTTTTTCTCGAAACAGCTTTTTCCAATTGGCGTGACAAATAACTTCAACAATTTTCACTCGATTTACTTCAAATTTAAAAGTTATGTCCCTAATTGCATTTCGCAGAAAAGTACGTACGGAATTTCGGATTAATCGAAAACTTTTCATTTTATGGGCAGTTTTATACAAAAATTTTCACTGAGAATTCATTCAAATACCTCCAACTCAATTCAAATACCTACAATTTTTTAATAAAACAATATTTTTTAAATTCCGTACATACTTCTCTAGGTATTCTAATGTAGATTAACGAGAATTTTTGTTATTTGTTCTAGGTAAAAAATTGCGGATGCTGAATGTCACGCCTCAGAGCGCCTAAAAGAAAGATAACAAAAGAAAATATTAGTAATCGGACATTTTGTACATCGAAAAAAAAATCTAACAGCTTGATATTTTATGAGTGAATCACTTTTTCATACGAAAAAAATGGTTAAACTCGCACATGATTTTATACCCGTTACTGTGGCCTAAGGCCTTAAGGGGAGGGTGGGGGTTTCAGCGTGAAAAAAAAAACACTTTTTTGCGAATTTTTTTCATCTATACGGATGGAGTAAATTTATTGAAACCTTTTGTACATTGTTATGTGTCATTTCAAGAACATTCCGTGAAATTTGTACGCGAAAAAATCCACAAACAAGCCGGTGCCGCGTTTTTCTCGAAACCACTTTTTCAAAGTCCGTGTTCACTGCCATTTGAAAACTACATGACCGATTTATTTCAAACTTGGTACACACTTTCTACACATAAAATACCTCCCCCCAACGGTTAGTTTGAGATTTTTTTTACATTGAGGGGGTTTTCCACCCCCAAAATGGCGGAATTTTTCGTGAAAAATAGCACTTTTCACTTTACATGACCACCAAAAATTTAGAAATGACAACAAAAATTATCAAAGACCGTTGGGGGAGGATTTGATGATACTTTGACTAAATTTTAATGATACTTGATTTCAGATAATTTCTAGCTGAGATACAGTGAACACCGCAAATCGTGTTTTTCCAAAGGCGTTCTTGGAAAAGCTTTGTCACCGGCTTGTTTGTGGATATTCTCGCGTACAAATTTCACGGGATGTTCTTGAAATGACACTCAACAATGTATGTTTCAATAAATTTACTCTATCCATATAGATGAAAAAAATTCGCAAGTGTTTTTTTTTCACGCTGAAACCCCTACCCTCTCCTTAAGTCATACCGACCGAGCACTCACGAGTGCGAGAGATACAGCTGATTTGCAGATTCCCAGTGTTCTCCGACACGGCTGATATTTCGGAAAAAAGAAAAGAAACCCCTTCCGCCCTGTTGAACATCGAGCAGCTTCTTTCTCTTCGTTTGCCTGAAATGTGATCCGTCCAAGAAAACTCGGCTGTATGATTTTTACCGACCAAACCAGTGACCCATATCCTTAAGGAGGGGAACAATATGATCATCAGGGACTTCAGGCTAAACCTAAAAACAATACACTTCACGAAACTCGCGCCTGTCACAAGAATGCTTTCAGAAATGATTTAATTCGTGTTCTTTTTTTCCGCATCTATATTACACTTTACATATTCTGCTTGGCGGATCAAAATCGGGGAAATCAAAATTTCAAATGGCATAACAAAAAATGGCCGTGAGCCGTGTGAACGTGAAGAGAAAAAAAAAGGAAAATTGTCGAGCCCGACGAATAGCCATTGACACCCTAGCACGATGATCGGAAAAAAAAACCGTCCGCAATTCACGCTCGTCCATTGCATAATTTCATTATCTTCGGCCCTCGGCTCCGAACATTGTAGCGTTGAATCGGCCAATCCATGTGTCCTTTCGCTCGAGGTCGCTTCGCCGCGCGCCCCCCCAAGAACGTTATAAAGCAGAAGAAAGAGGAAATCGTTTCGCCTCCGAAATGCAGCGCGAAACGTACAATTTCCGTCCGCCCGTGTGACTATATTTTCACGTGTAAAAAAAACGAGAGACAAGCACACAGGCACGTGTGCATTATTTCATGCACTTCCACTTTAAGGCACGGACATTCATCAACGAAACGTTTCTTTTTTTCTCTCTCCTCCCGGCCAATATCCCGGTGGGAGTTTCAATGGCTCTCGCCCTTTTTGCCCGCGACCCTCTTGAAATCGCCCATGTTGGTCGTCGATATCGGCGAGCCTATGACCGCCAGATGATCGATCTGCGTCGTGTCGCCACCGCTCTGATTGTCCTTCACGAAGATTTGCAGGTTCAGCACGTTTTGGAATTTCACGTAACGAAGCGGCACGGGATTTCCCTCCTCGACGTCCTTGGCCGTAAATCTGCGAGACAATCGGCGCTCGTTTATCGCCCAACGAACCACGAACAAAGAGCAAATCGAGCAGAGGCCGCGCCCGATGACCCAATATCATTCATCATCGAGCAGCTCAGTGGCAATGGTTGTCACGCATTATCGACTCGGAAATTCCATGACTTTTGCAGGTGTCGCGAATATTCCAGGGAGATTGGAGCCAAATCAAGGACGTTATATTTTTTTTCGATAAAATATATTAAAATGTTAAATATTATTAGGACGATGAGTTAGTTCTCGCTGTTTTCCAACAGATGGCGTTACCAGAACGACGTGCCTGTGGTTTCAGGCGGGATATACATTTAGACAGGATAAAAATAAGCGATATTGAGGATTTGAAAAAATAAGAAATAATTATTCTACAATTATCAAACTTTAGGTATACTGTGGGAGTATATTTAAGGGGCTATACTAGTGTGACACTTTCAAAAATGGATTTTTTTTGCCTTTTACGACAATTTATATTTCGAAGAATATCCTGTAAAATTTCAAGGCCGTATCTCTAATACTCCCGGAATGTTCGATCGATAGTTAAATCTTTAAGGCGAGAAATTCCTTTAGAATAAAAAAAAAATCGATTTTTTTACATTTTTCGAAAGTATGATACCCAAACAATATACTGGCCAAAGGAAAACTCGAAACATTGAATATTTGCGGAGTTATCGCATATAGTCTAGAGCGCGGGGACAACATGCGGTCAGGTAGCGGGTAAACTTTAAACGCGATTATCTCGAAACTACTTTTACAAAAACTGCTCGTGTTGTAGCTCAAAAAGTTATCGACCGATTTGGATGAAATTTTGGGAGGTTACTCTCAGTAATATTATCGGAAGGATGTACCTAAAGTTTGAAAGGTAGCGTGTAAATAAATAATTTTTTTGGGTTCAAATATGTCGAAAAAATGGTCGAAAAATCGAACTTTGGAGTAGAAAGGCTCCCAAATTTTAAATTTTGCACTTTTTCATCATTTTTTAGGTATATCCTTCCCCTTGATATGTCAGTAAACGAATAACACTTATCAAATCTTTTTCAGATCAACTGAAAAAGAGTGACAACTGCAGCACTTTTCGATGTCGCGGAAAACAGGCGTCCGAAGACCCTTAATAACGCCGCCATTTTGTTGGTCATCCCAAATTTTTTTTTAACTTGACAGTTATAATAAACTCATGTCCAAATTTGAAAATGATCAGATTATTTTATCCCCTCTAAAAAAATTCCCGAAAAATACCTATTTTTCACGCTCCTAAAGGGACTTCTCGCCTTAAACGCGTTTTTCTCGAAATGAGATTTTTCAAATTTGCTGACATTGTAACTCAAAGAGCAATTATCCGATTGACTTGAAATTTGAACTGAATACTCTTGAATATATTTACTCTACAATGACGTAGGATATTTTTGATTGGATGAAAATTGACGATTTGGCATTGAAAAAAACGACCATTTTATAGGCAAGAAAACAGACTTTTTTCATAACTACGCCATTTTGTTAGATTTTGATGTTTTTCGAAAATCCTACGTCATTGTACAGGAAATACCTTTCAGTTTAACATTTTTTTTTTTCGGTTTCAGCTACTCAATCGGCCGGAATCATGTCAGCAGTGGAGAAACTTTTTTTTGGCGCCTCCGAAGGCAGCGCATAAGTCGCTTGGATCTCAATATTTTTCTATGAAAAAATTATGTAATAGCCAAATATATTCTTAAATATATTCTCAAATATAGCCAAATATATTCTTAATTTTTCCAAACATTTAATTGAGTACTTTTCATCCAAAAATTCCCGAAAATCATCCAAATTTTCAGCGTTCACACTGGTATGGCCCCTTAAGTATACGAAACATTTTTTTAATCAATTCATCATCAAAATGGCGAAGCTGTGGCAGAGTGTTACAGCAAGGTCGCCGCGGGAGTTGCAAATCGGCGTGCAGTCTAGCTTCCTAGTAGACTTTGATTTGCAAAAAAGTTCAAACCCTTTTTCAGTTAGAACATGTATAGTTCCTATGTGACGGTAATTGAAATGAAGAAAATGCAAATTTAAGAAAATGGCACGCATTTACAAAAAAAAATCAACATTTCACGCAACATTTCTGTAAAATGTGGATCAAAAAAGTAGATTTTTTCCAATTTTTCAAAAACAATTCTCGTCAAGTATAAGGTACCAATATTATCAATATTTCTACCAAGTTTCAACTCAATCGGCTTAATAATTTTTGAGTAATCCTGGACGCCAATTTCGATAATGCAGTTTTGAGAAAAACGCGTTTGAAGTTCACGCCCGCTCCGAATCCGAGCGGTGAGGCACAGCGTTGACGGGCTGTACCGTTTGAAGTTTTTCGAATTTCGCTTTGAAACTTTGGGAAAATATTCTACATGTATAGTTCTATCGTTTAAAGAAAAAAAAAGAAATCGATTTTTTTATCGTTGTAAATCTATATCCCGCCTTAAGATTGTAATGCATCTATAAAATCTGGTGATGAAGCACAAAGAATTTTTGTTCAGACTTCCACCAACCATGCTCTATCAGAAACAACATGCAGAGATTGGTTTAGACGCTTTAAAAAAAATGATTTTTACGTGTTGAATTGAAGGCATTACTTTATGAAGACTCATGTCAGAGAATCATTAGGAGTCGATCACACAACAGTTTCGAAACGTTTGAAATCATTAGGAACTATCTTTTTAAATGAAGCAGTAATTTTCACGAAAAAACAGCGCGAACGTATTCAACATCCCAATAAAATTAAGAAAAGCTTTATAATTTTTAAACTAACCTCGCGAAAACTCTAGCCGGCCAATGAATATTTAGTGGTCGCTGAAAAGCTTCAAAATTTCCAATTTTCGCCCATTTTGTTACTATTCTCACTCATAAAATTGCCGCTTTGTAAAATTTTCACAACAATGAATCTTTTTTTCTTTAGAAACAGATTTTTCAAATTTACCTCACTCTTCTAACCCAAGAATCATAATCTTCGTTCTCATAAAATACTTCTTGAAAGCTTTTGTTCGTAAACAAAATTGTAGGTCGTTTTATTCGTAAAACTGACTAGCTGTTTATTTTGTTTTCATGCTACAAGGAATTATAGTGCATGCGACATTTATTTTTTGCCGGAAATAGTAAATTTCGAAGACCTTGAGCGACCACTCAATATTCATTGGCCCGTCAAAGCTTTCGCGAGGTTAATTTTAAAATTATAAAGCGTAAAATTCATAGGTGAGAAGTTGACGAAAAAAAAAAACGATTTTTTAATGAAAACTTGAATTTTTGGGAGGCTTGAGTGACCTTTAAATATTTTTCAACCGCGCGCAGCTTCGGCGGCAATTTTTTTTTTTCTTTAAGAAGATAATTGGATGGTGCGAAAAAGGGAAAAACAGAACTCAAATGTGTGCCACCCTATTGTGTATCGAGAAATTGATTGCAAATGTATAAGCTTCGGAGTAAGTTAGTTTTAAGTTTTTGACATTATCAACGTTTAGCACTGACATAACTTTTTTGTACATAATGACGAATAATATGAATATTAAATCTATATAAAAATATTGATTTGTATACCTCTCGGTTTTTTTTTCGGGTCGGTTTACTTTTTCGTAATTCTTGCAAAAGAAAATTCTGTAAAAATTCCCTGACTTTTTCCGGATTATTCCAGGAGTAAAAAAATGCCCTGTTTTTCATATGCGTAAGAGCCATGCAAGCAGCATACGAGAATTGGACACTTCCGGTCATCAATGATCGAATGGGATTGGATTGAAGAAGGCAACGAGATACGCACGTGAGATCCTGTACGCTGGTGTTCGAATCGGCCATGTCGAAGTCGATCGTTCGCGGCTGATTGATGAACAATTTGACATTCTTGGGGCCCGTGTCGGCGGGTCCCTTGATTTTCAGCGAGTGGATTTTGACCGGCTGTCGAAACGCCAGCGACATAATGAGCTGCTCGTCGCAATCGCTCTGCAGATAACCGTCCTCCGATGTCAGACAATGCTCGAAGCAATGATCGTCGGCCTCGTTAAGACACTCGCATTCCCCTTTGACGATGAACGTGGCGAGATCCATCTGCGGAAAGGACGGATCCGTGGGATAGTAGAGAGCCCGCACCGGACGACCACCCCCCAATCAACAGTCTTTATCCACAATTCGTCATCATTTCTATCGCATTCCTCTGGACTTGCCGAAGTGAAAATCTGAATCTTCGACGGAACGTACGCCCTCCGCAGGGTATTGAGAAAAAAATTTGAACTAAATATCACCCGACGAAAGATATGCACAATTTATAGTTATGTAGGGTAACAACCTTTGTTGGAGGGGAATTAAAAATAGTTGCTGAGAATATTTGTGCAAGGCTAGGGACGATGAAAATATTGAGCGTGAGTTTATTGGAGGCCATTGAGGTCTAATGAAGTAACCAATTATTCAAGTAAATTATTTTATCGATATAAAATGTGATATATATGTGTGGGGATATTTAATCACGTTTATACTTTGGAAAAATGCATTTAGATTGTTGTCCATACTACGGTATATAAAGGGTGACGATTATAAGGTGGCCATATGCTTTTTAAGGGTATTGATTATGGGTTTGTTTGGGTTGAAATTTTTGTGGAAATTTTTGCTTTTTGAAATGCTTTTTAAGGGTCTCGATTATGGGTTTGTTTGGGTTGAAGTTTTTGTTGAAATTTTTGCTTTTTGAAATGCTTTTTAAGGGTCTCGATTATGGGTTTGTTTGGGTTGAAATTTTTGTTGAAATTTTAAATGATTGATAGTTGAAATTTTGTAAATGATTGATTTTTGGTTTTCGACGGATCCGCAAAATATAACATTTGAAAAATGTTCTTTAAACATTTCGAGTCGATTCGTTTAAGATTGAGGGAGTTATGAACGTTTATAGGTAGGTTCGGCGAACCGACGAACTTGGAAGGCGTTTTTCTCAAAATGACTGTCAAAATCCGCGACCACGATATCAAAAAAATCACAGCACTGATCAACTTCAAATTTTACAAGCTTATTTAACACATCAAAGAGCAGTGCTTGAATTTCATTTTTTCGATGCATATTTTTTTTTATAAACGAAAGTAGATAGTGTTTTCACCGAAAATCGATACTCTCACTTTGGAATGCGGCCATTTTTTTTGAAAAATAAATATTTATTAATTCCTTCGTCCAAGCACTAGATCATTTTATGCGAAAACTAAATGCGTTTGGTTTTTGTTATTCCGGATTATTTATTTCCAAGCAGCAGTGGTCGTCATATATCTCATTTATCAATATTTTTCAATACAAAAATTGTAAAAAATACTTAAAACCATACTCGTTAATGTGAAAAAATAATCATTTGAAAATGCGCACACGTTTTCCCAGAAAAAAATCACGAAAATTCCTCTTTTTTCAGGTCGCGAGCTGGGTGTTACCCGTTAATGGTTTTGCAAGTACTTTTCGAAAAAAAATGTAGTGTATTTTTATGACGAGCAGTATTAGCCAAAAAAAACTGGACGTACTGGAAACATACTCGAGAAATATCGGAAATTCATTGTGACGACAGTAGAGTAAAGATCATTAAAATCCGAATACGAAGCACTCCTGAAAAACCTTTTTTGTGCATTCAGTCATCGAGAGAAAAATTATCAAAGATACATTCTGAAGTTGAAGAATATGATCCCACTTGAAAAAAGTTTTTAGTCATTTTTCGCATTCGGAATTTAGTATCTTCATTCTGCTGAACTCAAAATGGAAATTCTCGAATCGGATTTGAAAAACCATTAAATATCATAGTATTCTCGGTGACAAAGTCTTCGCGCCCGACACTTTAAAAACCACATGGCCACCTTATAATCGTCGCCCTGTATAATGCGAACATGATTCTCGTACGAACGTCTCCGCACCGATAAATCGCGACTGTCATATTCTCTCGTTACACATTGTCCCCGGTATTGCATAGTTCCAATTTTTGCCATTGTGATCTGATCAGGCGATACTTAGATCGCGATCGCATCACCAAATTATTTTTGCTACGCGACAAAAAGAAAACCTTCCTCCCGAGTCCCAGAACGACAAAAAATCGATAGAAAAACATCCATGAATACGCGCTTTCGATTCTACGATAAAGAGAGAGAGGAATGGATTCTAGTGGATCGCTCAGAGACGGATAATAATCAATAACTACAAACTTGATAAATATTATTTTCTTATTTTTACCACGGCGATAAATTCCCACAGAGTTTAAGTATAAAGACTATCAGAGAAAGCGCAAAGATAAAAAAAAAGCTGATCTCAATTAAAAACTGGCATAACTCGCATTCGCATATTTGTATTTTGTTTAATGCAACAATCACGTTACGATTTTACTGATCGCTGTAACAGACGAGGCATCGTTCTGTATCTCGTTTTTCTGCTCGCGAAATAGTGCGCGTATAACGAGGATTCTATTTTCACTGATTGTTGTTCTTGCTCCAGTAGTAGAGCATCAGAGCGAGAAAGATCATGCCGAAAACGTGATAGTAAACGTTATCTTTGCTCTCGCGTACGTGTCCCGCGACCGGTGCCTCTCCGGTGTCTCCCTCGCCGGAACCGTAGAACTGTACGATCTTGGCCTCGAGGCCGGCGGCGTCCGCGCCCTGACACGAACCCAGCTTCGTTTTGTTCCGGTAAAATATGAACGTCGGCATCGCGCTCACACCCTGGCCGGCCGCCGTCTCCGCGCATTTGTCCACGTCGACTTTCAGGAACAGCGCGTTGCGATACTTCGTCGACAGCTGCTCGTATATCGGCGCTATTCTCTGACACGGCCCGCACCTGCATCCACGCCGAGAACAAACAAAAGCGACGGAACGAGACTTTACGTTGTATTTCGCACAGAGAACTTTTTTAAACGGCCGAACAATCTGAATGGGAGGATCTCCCGGCTCGAAAAACTTGTGACCTGAGAGCGTCGGAATCGGAGTGCTCTGAAGACGCAGACGTTCACGGCCTCTGGAAATCGCAGACTTTCGTAATATCGAGTATCGCGTCATGGTCAACATAACCTCACAAATACTCCAACCCAGTTTTCCCGTAGTTTAGCTTTTTAGAATCTTTGTTTAAAAATTCTGACTATCGCACTCATATGTCCGTCTTAAGACGGAAGTGTACCGCGTGACATGTGAGTGCGAGAGAGATAGCCGAAATTTTCAAACCGAAATTTCTCAAAGACGTATAATATTTGCGACAAAAGAAAAGCATCGAGCTCTGCGTCGGAGAATTCTTCAGAGTCTGATGCTTTGTATTTGCTAGAAAACTCGGCCGTCTGTGAGAAAAATGGGTTCGAAAATTTTGGAGGTTGTGTTGATCGCGTATGCGCTCCAGAACTGAGAAAGCCTCGAAGAGAAAACAATTTATTTGACTTTCAAAGATAATTACTGTTATCATTATTATTACGAAAACATTCGAGACAATAATTATGTGGCTCTTACAGATATTATTACGAAAAAAAAAGAACTTGAGAATTCACTATTTAGCTACAAGATTTATGATTATTGCGAACAAAAATTACTTGGGAAAATAATTATCGATTTGGCTTTCAACGATAATTACTGTTATTATTATGATTACAAAAACAATTATTCGACTCTCACAGGTAATATTATCATTATTACTATTACGAAAAGAATTTACTATTTAGCTGCTAAAATTAATAAATATTTATAATTATGACGAAAAAAATTACTCGAGAAAAGAATTATTTATATAGTCCCCCACAGGCGATTTTAATTGCGATATAAAATGAAAATTACAGGTTTAACCTGCAATAATCAAGTGCGTTCGAATGACAGTATAACCTCGATCGGGTGCCACGAATATCTAGATGACTTACCATGTTGCAGTAAAGTCAACGACCACGAGTTTCGTTCCGGCGCTCACCAATTCACCGTGGAATTGGGCGTCATCGTTGACCACTCTTACCAAGCCCATTTTCTCGCTTCTGCACTTGACAATGCGAAATCGTCGTAAACAAAAGAAAAAAAAAGCAAAGTGCAGGAATGAACAGTGTAAATCGTGATCTCGCAGGTATATTACTTTTGTCCGACGAATGACTGGCAGTTTGTTTCGGCTTGAAGATTTTCGCGACACGAATGCGAGGGCGCGCGCAAGCGCGACACAACCGGAAGTCGAGCTACGATTTGGCGGATCGAAGGATTTTTTTGTCGCCCGAACGATGATTTTCAGGTTGCGCGCGCGGGAATGTGGGAATATTCGAACGGTGGAAAAGAAGTTTTCAGGTCGGGACCGGAACTTGGGTGGTTGAAGAAAATGGCCGCTACACGGATTGCGGTATCGTACGATGATTTTTCGGGGAGAACATTATTTGGCAAGAGACAATTTATTCGATCGATGTGAGAAATTACACGCGAAAGCTTCAGTTAGAGATAGACTTGCGGTTTTTTCTTCTCAGAGATGTCCGTTTCCGGCGCTCCGCCGCTTAGTCATCGTCGCTTTGCGCGAGCGAAATACTCGAGTCGGATTGCTCGGACGAGGGCCTTCGATCCAAACCTATGTCGGTCGGATACTTTGGCTGATATTGCTCCACCCTCTCCAATAGACTGTCCGGATATCCGGGCGAATAGTACCTGAAAATACGAACCGGAAGCGAAATTACGTTAGCGCCACGGGCACATCGCGGTACATAGGGTGTTCAAGAGCCTAGGGAATTTTTTCAGGAATTTTATAATCGTGACACTAAAATGCCGTATAAAATGGAGAATTCTGTAATGTTAGGTAAAGTATGGAGGCAGTCAGCAGAGTTTGATTCGAAGAGTACTCGAATTACCGACTGAGTCGCGGCGAGAGTTTCGAAAAGTTAATTTTTGAGTTATCTCCCGAACGAATGATGCTTCGAAAAAGGAACGATTTTGTATTGCATCTCAAGCCGGAGAGAATCGCTCCTTTCTTTTTCCGGTACGATCATTTGGCGGAAAGCTGGGACGGGAGATTGTTATCGACCGAGCGGCTTTTCCACTCCCTCGATGCAATTACTCCATTGCTGATAAGCAGTTTTAAATTCCAGAAGAATGTCAACCGTATCAGAGGTTGGCGCCGTCTAGTGAGTCAAATGACGGCTTAGGATTTTTTTTCAATGAACCTCAAAAAATGCATACGAGGTATAGATTTATTCTGTAGATGCTCATTTTTCATAAATTTATAATTAAAGGGCAAAATTATGCATTTTTTCTATTTTTATTATGTAAAAAAGCAAAACTTTTTTGTTACTACCAACTTGAAAAAGCATAACATTATTCATGATTATTGTGAAAAAAACTGCGTTGCGAATGTTTTATGCAACTCAGAATGAAACCTTGAGTAATTTGTAATTATGCCTATTTATATTCATGTCACGACATTATTTATTGTTAACATTAATTAATATTAAGTGTTGCCGAAATACGGCAACATCGCGCACGTTGGGGTTGGCAGCAATGCTCTTCATTCGCCAGCCAAGATTCGTAATTTTCATCAAATCTTGAGGGTTCAATATCGAATATTTATGGTTTACGATAGGCAAGATGGGGTTTTTTCTAAATGTTTACAAAGGTTTAGTTTGTGTTAATCCGTTGTTAGAAATAGTTTACCCTGGTGCTAAATAGCCAAAAATATACATCACCCGTAGCGTGAACGTCTTGCTAGACGCACGTAAAATTACATACATTCAACTTTTTTATCTCTGGTGTTTTGTGTTAAAACATTTTCAACAAATCCGTAAAGGTTCAGAATAGTCTAAACAATAAAATATATTTTTTTCAAATTTTATCTTGATATGTGGCTAGGGCTCCAAGCTCCTTAAGGCGTTAGGCTACTGTGATGATCTGAAAATCAGGATAATTTAAACAAATTATTTTTTAAGAAATAAGCCAGGTGATTCAAAAATCGCTTGGACGTTTATTTCTATGTACATTAACAAAGTTGTGTACCAAATTTCATCAACAAATATTAATAATTGAAGAGGTTATAAACAATCTCGTCAAGGACCTTTGAACGCGAGGAGCTCAACGGTGTACCTGATTTTGGCCACCCATTTGATCTGAAACAAAAAACACGAGTATGTTCTTGAAATAGATAATATTGGCTAAGACTTGACCGAGATTTTTGTTGTTGTCGTATTTCAATCATTGAACAAAAAAGTTTGAATTGTTTTTTAGATTTTTCGAGGAAAAATGACATCATTATTGTCAATAACGAATGAAAAAAAATGTGAAGAACACAAACGTAGGTCAAGACTAAACTACTATTACACTGAATAAGTGTACCAAATTTCACATAAATCCGTTAATTAGATCTCGAGAAATCGTGTACACCGTTTTGAAATACATAGTTTCAAGAAAAACGCGTTTAAAGTTTTACCAGCAGTTCGATAGTTCTAATCACAAGTTTACCTTCAACCTGCGATTCCAGCCTCATACATTGGACCTTCCTCTCCAATTGCAGTTGCTTCAAGCTCCAAACGAGCGTTCGTAATTTTCACAGTAGCCTAACCCCTTAACAATTCGTCCTCCGCATCACAACCGAGATGCAGCATAGAATAGAGCTATTACCACGGTCGGTAAGTCAGGGACCTTTGCAAGCCGTGTAAAATCGATTACCGACTCTCGATAACTCGACTAAAAATGCCTCTTCCGGTCCTTCGCTTCGTTAAGACGGAATGACACCTCATCGCGGTCGGTATGGTAGAGCAATTGTAGATACCCAAAAATCTCTGAAACGGCTCTTCAGATCCCGTCGAAACTTTGCCAAACGACGTCAAATAGATAGACGAATAGCTTCTAGCCCCTCAAATTCAGAAAATTTGAGGGGCTAGAAGCTATTCGTCTATCTATTTGACGTCGTTTGGCAAAGTTTCGACGGGATCTGAAGAGCCGTTTCAGAGATTTTTGGGAATCTATAATACCGACCGCGATGAGGTGTCATTCCGTCTTAATCGCGACGAAACGACGTTCCGAAGAACGGTGCATCTCCCAAAAAAAAAAAAAAACAACAACCACCGGACTTTCGTTATTTCCACGGTCTTACATACAGGTCTGGAAACGACGGTGGTGGTACGTCCGCTTAATGGTCGCGCTTTTCATTCCGATCACGGCCGCGAGGTGCGTGACGATAGATAGGTATGCTGTGCAACGAAGACAACACAATACAGAGTAGCATTCTGTCTCTCGTTCTACCATATAAAGCATAACCCTAACCCCATTACTCGTATTTTTTCCATGTTTCGTAAACAATATTTAATTTATGCACGAAAAAATACAAGTACATGTTCTACACGATGAAAGATAGCTAATTAACGTGTCATCGGTTTTAGGTTACAATGTAAACTGAACACTTGAAAAATTTAAGTGATTCTGATGAAAATGAATGGCATTTCGTTCAATGCTGACACAGGTGATTTGGCCAAGTGGATTCGTTCTGAGTTTACACTTACAGTATTTTGTGTTCAATTCCCTAATCGGCGTTTTTTTTCTCCTAAATTTATTTAGGAGAAAAAACTTAATGAAAGTATAGAAGAAAACCCCGAGCAAATATGTGAATCGATTTCGCTGTGGTACTCAGGTTATGTCCCACACCGGGTCTCACCCACGGTCTTACATACAAGTCTGGAAACTCCGGCGTTTTTGCATGGTGCAAAGTGTCATCGTTAGCGAGGCAAAAACGTAGTTCCTCATTTACCCACTGGAAGCGCTGTCAAGTAGAAGTAGTATTGTAGATATAGATATACAGCAATGGAACAATAAGCTCCTTCAAGCCAGTACACGTGTTCACAACGTTTCTATAAATCTAAACTACCTGAAACACTCCGGCAGAACCGCATAGTGTTGGACTCGGCCTTATCCTTCGCTATATTTTATTAGATTCGATTGAGGATGCGACAGTTCGCATATCAACAAAACCAAAAACGGCAAGAACCATTTTTTATAAACACCAAACTCACCAAACTGACAAATCAACAAAAACGGTGCCTTTTAAACATGCACAATGGGCTCATTTCTTTTTTTATTCCTCTTCCATTATATTTATTTTCAGGTTCTTATTAACATTGTTAAAAAAGCAAAAGAAAAAATAAAAGTTGTAGAAACAAACAAGGAATGCAATATACTAAGAATAAACATTAATTATAAGGAACAAAAATTTAGACTGCACAAATTTGTTCATACCCCATCTACTCAAATGGCGAAAGACCAAATAAAAATATTACAGAAGTTCGAACATACGAGAAATACAGTCTACTGAAATAATAATTCTCATTCTGCCCGGGGGTTCAGGAGTGAAAAAATACTCACTCATTTTCCATTTAAATCGCTCTTACAAATATTGGGTCTGTTCGTTTTGGCTACACTTTTCTACACTTCTTGCACCTTCTGATTACTTTCTATTACTGTATCTATTGAAATTGTAGAAAGTGTAGCTAAACCGAACAAACTCTATGTTTATTTCGAAAAATCTGCGCTTTTGCACAGCTGTTCAGATCTGCGTTTGATTACCTAACTTCTACCTAGCAGCGCTTCGGGTTGCAGGAGCAATAACTGCCCGTTTGCCTCATTATCTGATGAGTCACTCCCACGGTCTTACATACAGGTCTTGCAACGAAGCTAAATTTTCGTGGTGGGGGTAGGCACGCTTATCGGCTTCACTTGTCCATTCACTAGGCGCCGCTACGCGTCGCTAATAGCAAGGGGAAGTAGTTTCCCCCTTACCTCTTACCGGCGAATGGGCGCAAGGTGTTTATGTATGTTTTTGTGGCGTGATTGTCGAAATAACCTTTATTCGCGACCATATGCCAGAAGGTTCTACGCGATTTACCGTGGGACAGAAGAGCTATTTCTCTCTTCGTCGCACCACTACTTCCCCTTGCCGTCACGCACCAAGCGGCAGAAATCGGAATAAAAAACAAAACCGCTAAGGGTGCCTATCCCCACTACAGCCGTTTCCAGACCTGTATGTAAGACCGTGGTCTCACCGTACCGATCGATAGCAGCGACGCGCAGTGGCGTTGAGGCGAATAAAAAGATCGGTCAATAAGGGTACTACTGGGTACTACCACCGCCGAAATTCGCCTTCATTTCCAGACCTGTATGTAAGACCGTGGTTATTTCTCCAGCCACGACAAAATGTTCCGTAAATTCGACCAAAGCGTTGACAGCTTCACGCCGCTAAGTGTGAACTGCCCACAAGACTGAGGGCGTTCCGCGGTTCAGGAACGCGGGAACGAATCGCAGTGATGCCAACTTGGGGGTTTTGCCCCCAAATTTAGGGGGAAACAAAATGTGAAGGGGTTTTTCGGGGGTAAATTTATTTAGGGGTATTCTTTAGGGGGATTTTTTAGCGGGTACATTAGTTAAGAAACTTTTTTTAGGGCGTGAAAGTAAAGTGTATATCTTGAAAAAAGTGAAAAAAAAAAGAAAACAATGTATCTTCAATTAATTCGATCGGAAATTGAAGTAGGTCAATTCGTTCGATCGTCGAAATTATGTGCGCGATAATATATTTTATATATTCGAAATACATATTCCTGCGAAGAATCTTCCATTCGCAATAAATATTTCTTATAAACTAAACGTTAAATTTAAGGATCACTTTTCTTTTGGCTCAATTATAATCGATTGCCTTTCAAAATGTTTTACACCAATGCCATACTTCATGTCTTGTACTAGCAACACAAGTGGCGCTGGTGGCTGAATTTCGCACTACGACGAACAACAACTTGCAGGTCAAGATCAACGAATTCCGTTTTCACTTTTACTGCTTTTACTGTTCGACGTTTTCACACTGTCACGTTGAGGTTATGTCCGTTAGTTTATTGTCTCATTGCGTATTTTATTTCAAATTTTATTTCGAATTTCGAATTACGACCAACAACTTGCTGATCAAGAGAATTCCGTTTTTACTTTTACGGTTCAACGTTTTCACGTTGTCAGTTGTAACGTTAAGGTTGTGTCCGTTAGTTAGTTGTTTACTCGCGAGTTTTATTGGATTGCAAAGTAAGTCAAGTACTCAAACAGGGTGTACAATGAAAACTTTAGGGGTTTTTCAACCACATCTAGGGGGATTTGAAGTTGGTCCTAGCGGGAACATTCTGTAGGAGTTGGCATCACTGACGAATCGTCCGCGGGGGATCCCGGGCCACGCGGAGTTGCAGAGCTCCCGCGTGTCTGCGGGCCAAGTTGAAATATTGATCGAACGTGCCGAGGGTGATATTGAGGGCTCGAGGAGGCGGCCGTTGGCGATGGAGGGGGAACGTAGGGGGCGAGCTGGAGGGTGGAAAAATGAACTGGTAGTGAGGTCGTATTCATCGGGGGGGAGGATGAAAAGTCAGCTGAGGCAAAATGGCGTTTACACGATCACTCCGACAAATCTTCGATCTCAATGATCCCTTGTGACTTACGATGAAACAACGCGTTCTCTCGCTCTAACGAAAATCAACTTTTCACCCACGTCGCGCGGCCCGTTGTGTCGCTCGTTCTTTCTCATCGGCCAGTTAACGTTTTGACGTTAGGATCGGTCGTTTTGCAACGAACAAGAGTGAGTACGTACAGATTCGTATCTTTCGTCCCCCTCGAGCAACTAGTGTTTTCGTGTCCATCGATCGTTAAATTATCATCCCCCCACGAAAAAAGGCAAATCATTTCACGTTTCAACCCCTCGAGGCTGCTTAGGGGTGGATTTTTTTTTTTCAAATTCCTTCTCAAGTTGCGTTTTTCCGTCTCCCGCTGCTACGTCTCTTCCTTTTTTATTTTCATCACCATCAAGGACCAAAAGTGGCGCAGTCAGGTCACAAAATTCTCGGATTTATATGTGCGTGTGTGTTATATGTAGTGCTGAGTGAGACGCTGTCGCGTGAAATAGCGCGATAAGGAAACGGCTCAACAGGTGCACGCAAAGTCGAATCACGTTTTTTTCCTCCCTTCATTCGAATGCTCATCACCAACGATGACTATGAAATCGTTGAGCTGGCCCTTAGTTAGCTCGTTTAAGTTATTGTGAACGGGGGAACGTGCGAAAGCGAGAGGAGGGGGGTTTAGTTATTCCTTCGGAATATTTGGCTATGCAGAAAAAAAAAAATTCGATGCGCAAACCATTTTAAGTAATATTACGTTGATTATATATAGGTTATCATATATTTTGAAATGAATTAATCGACCTATACTTCGCTAAATGTTTCAGCACTCATTTCTTTATGACGCGATTACTCATTTTTTTTTCTGCACGCATAATTGGTACGCATATGTTATGCGGATGAAAATCAATTTTATGGTATAGTAATGTGTAGTTATAGCATAGTAATAATCTGTTATGTATAGAATGGTAGTATATAGTAATAGCATAGGGATATTATATAGTGATAGCATTGTAAAATTAGCAATGGCATAGTAATATTCTGTGAATAGTATAGTATAAATATAGTATAAATATATAGATAAGTATAAACACTTAAAAATAATGTACACAATATTACATTATATATTGTAACGCAACGTTGCAACTCGCATATATACAACATAATATCTTGTAAAGTGTTCATTAAGAGTTTTCTAATGGACATTGTACAAAATATTACACTATATATGTATATACGCATATATACAACATAATATTTTGTAAACTGTCTATTAAGAGTTTGCTAATAAACATTTTACAAAAGCTGTTTAAATAAAAAGTTTAGTTAATAAACATCGTACAATATATTATGTTATATAGATGCATATGTAAAACGTGATATTTGTAAACTGTTTATTAAGGCCTTAGACTACTCTAGAGGACGAAAAAAGTCTTTTTGGGGATTTTGTTCTTCGGAAGAACTAAAAAATAAATCGAGATTACAAAAAAGGGTGTTTATCATACATATCAGTGACAAACACCCTTTTTTGCAATCTCGATTTATTTTGTCGTGACTGTATACAACAATTTTTTTTTTAAGTGATTAATTTCAAAATGGCGGTTGTGCAGCGCAAAAAATCGTCAGATAATTGTTAATAAGAAATGAACTATGCAACATAAAAAAATCCTACGTACTTCCATAGACAATGTATTTTTCAAGATATATTCAACATTTCAAGTGAATCGGATGAAAATGATCTGAGTTATGTTTCCGGCCAACTAAAAAATGCAGTTTTGAGATAAACGCTGCATAGCCGCCATTTTGAATCTTGATTTATTTTGTAGTTTTTCTGAATAAAAAAATCCCCAAACAGCCTACTTTTTCGGCCTCTAGAGTGGCCTAACCCCTTAACGGATTACACCTATCTAGTGGCCGAAAAAAGGGGACTTTTCGTAATTTTTTTCTGAGAAACCTGTGCGGGTTTTCAAGTTTTTTGTTACATTGAAGAGCATGGTTTTGAGTATCTTTGACAATTTTTGTAATTAAAAATGTTTGTAAATGTAGTAGATAGAATGGTACGTGCAGAGCGCTGTTTGAAAAACGTCCTTCACGGTGACCACTGCTGCTCGGAAACAAATAATCCGGTATAAGAAAATCAAACGCACTTAGTTTCTGCACGAAATCATCTAGTGCTTGGACGAAGGATGTAATAAAATATTGATTTTTGAAAAATTGCTCGCAGTCCACCGTGAAAGTATCGATTTTCGGTGAAAAAAGGCTCTATTTTTGCAGATAAAAAAAACTATGCGTCGAATGCTATGCTTCGTCCAAGAACTGCTTTTTGATATGCAATACAAGATTGTGAAATTTGAAGTTGATGGGTGCAGTGATTTTTGAGATATCGTGGTCACTGATTTTGAAAAAGTAATTTTGAGAAAAAACGCGTTTAAAGTTTGCCGGTTCGCGGAATTCTAGTTCGCCGGTTCCTATCTATAAACGCCCATAACCCCCTCAATTTTTAACGGACCGACTTGACATTTTCAGACGATATTTTTTAAATATTATATTTTGAGAATCGAAAACCAAAAATCGATATATTCAAAAATGTCAACTTGGTGTAAGCCCATAAGCGTTTATTATATTATACATATATCCAGGGTGTCCTGTTACGAATGGATAATCCTGGAACTGTCGATAGATTAGATCATGTCCTACTATATGCTGGAATTTCAGTTTAGTAAAAGTCCCACGGTTTTCGAGATTTTGGGCTTTACGTAATTTTTTGAAAAAAATCTATTATTAGATTAGACGCAGGCTATTAAAGTCAGATGTTCGAATTGGTTTGTATGAAAATTCTGCATAAGATCCTTTTTCAAAAAGTTTCCTTAACATTCAAGGTTAAAGAGAATACTTTTCTAGATAAAAAACCAAAAGCAGATGATTTTTATCTCGAAAACCGTGAGACCGAACTTTTACTAAAGTGAAATTCCAGCAGATAGTGGGACATGATCTGACGTATCGACAGTTGCAGGATTATCGATGCATAACGGGACACACTGTATATACACATAACAGTACTGGTCGAAAGTTTTCGGTCATTATGGACAATCGCAAAATTTTCAATACCTTTGGATAATTCGAAATTATATTAGAATAATATAATTCATGTTTTTTCTTATTTAACGAACTTACTATATAGCTCTATAAAAAGAATTATATCATTACAATATAATTTTACAATTATCCAAAGTGATCAAAAGTTTTTCAACTATCAAAATTGATCGATAACTCTTGACCGGTACTGTATATACAGGGTGTCCCAGAAGTAACGTACGCCCTTCTAGCATCTGGTAGGAAAAAAAATTCTGAGACGAAAAGTCCTTAGTCATTTTTTGATCAGACGCATAGATAATTAATTACGAATTAAAATAAATAGCCAATCAGGTGTGCGCTACAGCGAAAAGGCAGCGTAGAGGGGAGGGATAGGGGAATGCGTTGTAATAGCGTGCGCCTGAAAATGTGTGCGGAGGGACAATTCCGAAAGCATTTGTGTGTGTGTGTGTATGTGTGTGTGTGTGTGTGTGTGTGTGTGTGTGTGTGTGTGTGTATGTGTGTGCGTGCGCGTGTGTGGGTGTGCGTGCGCGTGTGTGGGTGTGCGCGTGTGTGTAATTGAGAGAGTGTGAGTGTGCGTGTGTGCAAGTGTGTGTGTGTGTGATTACGTGTGTGAGTGTGCGTATGCAAGTGTGTGTGTGTGTGTGTGCGTATGCAAGTGGGTGCGTGTGTGCAAGTGTGTGCATGCGTGTGTGTGATTAAGCGTGTGAGTGTGCGTATGCAAGTGTGTGCGTGTGTGCAAGTGTGTGCATGCGTGTGTGTGATTAAGTGTATGAGTGCGTATGCAAGTGTGTGCGTGTGTGCAAGTGTGTGCATGCGTGTGTGTGTGTATGTGTGCAAGTGTGTGCAAGTGTGTGCGTGTGTGTGCAAGTGTGTGCATGCGTGTGTGTGATTAAGTGTATGAGTGTGCGTATGCAAGTGTGTGCGTGTGTGCATGCGTGTGTGTGTGTGTATATGTGTGCAAGTGTGTGCAAGTGTGTGCGTGTGTGTGTTCTAGTGTGAGTGTTCGTGCGCACACGCGTGTGTGTGTGTGCACTTGCACACAAGCTTTCCGAATTTCCCCTCCGCACACATTTTCAGGCGCACGCAATTACAACGCATTCCCCTATCCCTCCATTCTACGCTGCCTTTCCGCTGTAGCGCGCACCTGATTGGCTATTTATTTTAATTCATAATTAATTATCTATGGGTCTGATCAAAAAATGACTGAGGACTATTCGTCTCAAAATTTTTTTTCCTACCAGATGCTAGAAGGGCGTACGTTACTTCTGGGACACCCTGTGTGTTGTGTGTGTATATATATATATATATATACACACACACATACACACACATATATATACACAGGGTGTCCCTCTTATTCCTGCCACCCGAAATAACTCGGTCATTATCGACGTCACAAAAAAATGTTCCAGACAAAAGTTGTAAGGTGTGAAGGGGGCCATCAAATGCGACCAATTTTTTTTATTTCCCTGGTGACCCTGACGCACAGTGAAGGTCACCTCCACTTTTTTAAACGGAATGGTACATTTTTTTGTCAACCATCTTGTGGAGCACCTCAAGCAGCATAAAAAACATTAGAGGTCAAAGTCGTTCAAGGTCATTCAAGGTCACCTAGTAAAATCAAATACAAATCTAAATATCTCGGATCACTACCGAATATTTGGCAGTGATCCGAGATATTCAGATTTGTATAATCGATACTGACCTTGAATGACCTTCCACTTAAAAAAGTGGAGGTGACCTTCACTATGCGTCAGCGCCTCCACCGAAATAAAAAAAATTGGTCGCATTTGATGGCCCCCTTCACACCATACAACTTTTGTCTGAAATATTTTTTTGTGACGTCTATAATTACGGAGTTATTTCGGGTGGCAAAGATAAGTATATCCCTGTATATCCCTGCTCAGTCACTAGAAATTAGACACCGGAACTCTCCTATTAATAGTGACCTTCAACGAAAGAGCCAGAGACAAAACTTAAGGGCTTTTTCAGGATTTATGTTTCGGTTGCCGCAGTTTTTTTAAAAGTGGAAGTGTCAAGCTCATTTCAAGGTTTCGAGTTGTCGAGTATTAAATTTCTATAACTCAGCAGCTATAGTGTGTGTGTGTGTGTGTATATATATATATATATATATATATATATATATATATATATATATATATATATATATATATATATATACACTGAGCTCTCCTACAAAAGTTCCTGTCTGCATTTATGCACTTACACTTTTATGGCTTAGCGTCCACGTGCCGTGGAATTGTCTATTTTTTATCTCTAGAAAAATGCTCCACAATTTGTTCCGCAACAAATATTTCGATTCATATTTGATCGGTACAAAAATCAATCGCCCGGATAATTGAAGGACTATGCAGTCCTCGAATCCGAAAACTTTCATTAGATTTCATACATAATTGGAAGTCGTCGGTACGATCAAAATGGGGGCGGGGGGGGGGGGGGTGAAAATAATGTGTCGCTCACCTGACGATCTCCTCAGGAAAGCAACAATTTATAATTTTGATGTAATCGGCGAGTTTCGAGGCTGGCTCCGCCTGAATCTCCTGCACTTTCTTGAGTCCACCGCTCGTCACGAAAACACGACGGGATCTCGGATCGTTGGGAAGAATCTGTAATACATGAGGGCAGATAGAATATAAAAATAAAAAAATGTTAAGCACTTCGAGAATTTTTTTCATAGATTAAAAAATCGAAATCTATTTTAAAAAATCGAAAGAGGACAAAATTTGCAGTAACAAAAAATGTCCAGCGATAATTTTCGTCCGGTGGGAAAAAAACCGAAATAACGCTATAGTCGAGTCAGCAGGCATGCAAATGCAGTGGACTTTTTTTCTGATTTTTCCTCTCGAAAAAGTTTATTCTTTTGTTTCTAATATTCCTATGCCCTTGCGGACTCTTTTGACCCTCATCGTCCATCCCTCGTCCTTCCACGAGGGCACAGGGAAACTGTGGGAAACCTGTGCTGATAAATGGATATTTTTTTACTATTAACTGCCTAATCCCTCACTAATTGAATTATTTTCTAGTCCTCCAATTATTTCATAACTCCTAGTGTCTCAATTCAAATTATCATTAATTTCTCGTAATAATTAAGGCGTTACCCCCACTTGTAGCGCAAAAAAGGCCTTTTTCATGAATTTTTTTAAAGAAAACTACAAAACTTTTTTAATCGATCAATATACCATCTTAAAGAACACATCTTGAAGAACTTTCAGTAATTTTTTTATTGAAAAATATTACATTGCTTAGTGGCAAATGGCCGTCAATGAACTAATGTTTTTATATACACGGTTTGCGGTGACCAACATTGCGGCGAAGTGGATCATCTGAAAAAAAAATGCGGATGGATTTAGTCAAATATAAGTATAAACTAGTCTTTAATCGAAGGATTTTAAAAAATATTCATTTTTCACAAAATGGCGGACGGTCAAAGTTAATGGTTTGATTTTAACGAAAAAAAAACGGCCGTTTTTTGGCTATAAAACGGTCATTTTTTTCGAAAAAAAAATCGAACGATTAAAGACTACATTTTTATGTATTAAATAAGCCTGCAAAATTTCAAGAAGATCGGCTCATTAGTGTTCGAGTAATCTTGGTCACCGACTTCAGAAATGCCATTTTGAGAAAAACGCGTTTAAAGTTTCAATTTCAGTTTACACGAAGAAAATATTTTTTTTTGTAAACTTACATAGAGTCATCTATTCCGCACTTCAAAAAAATGCAATAAAAAAAGTCGATTTTTTCAAAATCGCAAGTGGGGGTAACCCCTTAATCAAATTTTCGATGGTATCGAATGGAAGCTTGCATCGTTGGGATGCAACGAAAACATTTTTTTTCCTGTTGCCCAATTTTCTCTTGCCACATTTAGGGTTAAAAAAAGCACAAAAACATTTTCGAACATTCTTATTCGCGATCCATAACCTAAATCCGAAAAAAACGAGTTTATATAGTAAAAAAATTAAGAATTTTCGTTGCATTCCAAGGATGCAAACTTCAACACCATAATTCTCGCACGTAATTAGCTAATTGTGCGAGTATAAATAATCGCGATGAAAATTCATGATTTCTCGTATTTTTAAATTCTTCACAGACAATTTTGCGGTTTGACGTGAACCTGTCATAAAATGGCTTATTAACGCAACACATGTCGCTGGCAGTGAGAAAAAGAAAATTTGCGGTACAAGCGCATGTCCATTAAGAACAATAAGGTTTCGGAAACCCGACGATCCGTTGACGAGAGTTGAATTACTATAGATACGAGGCAGGTGAAAATCCCCGTTATCGCATCGCGTTGACCTTGCGAGAACAAAAAATAATCATCTTATTCGCGCATCATTCGAGCGACGAAACTCTTTCCGGTGTGAATTATTTTCTCCGCTGCGTCATTGGGGCTGGTCAATTTTTTTTTAAACCATTGCACCATTCGCGAGACGCGAATGCAGCGAAGATATATATACATATCTCGAAGTCCATTTCCTGCGAAGCCTGCGGGCTAAAAATATTCTCCGAAAAAATGTCTTGAAAAAGGAACGCGATTGAGTAAATATACGTGGGAGGAAAAAATTAATATACAAAGGAAGACTTTGAAGGGAGGAGGAAGATCGACGTCAATTGGATTGCTCGGTTGATCCGGTTGGAGGTGTTGCGTAGATGTTCGACGAAAAATCGCCATTTGTTACAAACTTTTTTTATTTCGATAGGGAGAGGGAGAGGGAGAGGGGGGAAGAAAAAGGGAGAGAGGAATAAAAACAATTGTCACCGCTCGTTCCAATTGTCACGACTGATTTGATTAACCCTTGAAGGGCACCTCTCCCTACCGAATCGCAGACTGCACATGGGGTCGATCTGACTTCAAACTCAAAAACATTTTTTTCAGCAAATTCATTCAACGGGTTACGCTTAGATCGTGCATTTTTTTGCAATTTTTCTTTTCTTGCCATTTTTCCATTTTATTTGCAATTTTTTTGCCATTTCCATTTTTTTGTGTCATTTTTCTTTTTTTTTGCAATTTCTCATCCTCATTTTTCAATTTTTTGACATTTTTCAATTTTATGCAATTTTTCAATTTAAAAAAATCAGTTTTTTCGCACTTTCCGTACACTTTTTCAAATGTGTGCAGGTTTTTCAATTTTTTTTACACTGAAGAGTATAGTTTGAAGTATCTTTTACAATTGTTTTATTTAAAAATATTTTTTAATTCCAATTTTTTGCAATTTTTCTTTTTTTGCCATTTTTCCATTTTATTTGCAATTTTTTTGCCATTTCCATTTTTTTGTGTCATTTTTCTTTTTTTTTTGCAATTTCTCATCCTCATTTTTCAATTTTATGCAATTTTTCAATTTAAAAAAATCAGTTTTTTCGCACTTTCCGTATACTTTTTCAAATGTGTGCAGGTTTTTCCATTTTTTTTACACTGAAGAGTATAGTTTGAAGTATCTTTTACAATTGTTGTATTCAAAAATATTTTTGAATGTGGTAGATCCAATGGTTTGTGCAGAGCGCAGTTGAAAAACGTCCTTCGCGACGATCACTACTGCTCGGAAAAAAACCATCCGAAATAAAACAAATCAAACGCGTTTAGTTTTTGCATACAATGATGTAGAGTTTGGACGACGAATTTCATAAAATATTGATTTTTGAAAAAATGACCGCCGTCCAAAGTAAAAATGTCGAATTATGGTGAAAAAATCGCTTTAGTTTTGTTGGTAAAAAAAACTAAGGACCCAAAAACAAGTCCTTCGGTCAAGTACTGCTTTTGGATATGTAAAAAAAGCTAGTAAAATTTGAAGTTGATCGGTACAGTGATTTTTGAGATACGGTGGTCGCTGATGTCGAGAAAGATTTTTTGAGAAAAACCACGTCCGAAGTTCACCGGTTCGCGGAACCTACATATAAACGCCATCACTTCCTCAACTTTGAACGCATCGACTTGAAATTTTCAGAGAATATTTTTTAAATGTTACATTTTATGAATTCGTCATAAACCAAAAATCCGAAAACCCACGGAAACCCTTAACATCCGGACTGCACAGATTCTGAAAAAAAAAAACATTCATCGAAAAAGATCGCTGGAATTCGAAGCCGCGAGATCAAGTTGGGGTAAAATGACCCCGTGGGGTCTCGACGAATTAACGAAATATTCCGGTTATCCTCGGCAATCGATGCTTCCACGTATGATTGTACGTGGAAGCATCGATTGTTTGTTTTAAATAAATTGAATTGAACCAAAAAAGACATTTAACACAAATCTGTTCGTGAAAAGATCGAACACTCCATTGTCTGTCGATTTTGTAATCGACAGAAAAAAATTGTAATTACTTGATAGAGTGAGAGTAATGATAGGAAAAATGGGGAACCAGATTTGAGGGGTCGAGGGTCAGATTTTTTTCAGATTTTAGGGTTTTTGTCAACCATGATAAAAAAAAATCGAAAATTACAAAATACACATTAGAAAAATCGGAGAAATTTTTTAAAAAATCTGCTATTATGCATACAACATTTGGAGAAACAGTCTACAGTAAATTGACCGCTGCTTCTTATTTTTTTCATTTTTTTTGCTCAAAAAGCTAAAAAACGGGTTGAAGCAAAAGCCCAGACATTATGAATTTTACACCAACATTTTTTATATCAGATACTGTATTTTTGGGAATTTTTTCAGATTTTTCGATTACGGCCATCGAGGTGTCCGAAAAAAAAAATTCAAAAATTCATGACGCGCTCAAATTGATTTTGAAAAATCTGAAAATTTGTAATTGCTTGATAGAGTGAGAGTAATGATAGGAAAAATCGGGAACCAGATTTGAGGGGTTGAGGGTCAGACCCAGGTCGAACTGGTATGGAATGCCCCATATATATATATATATATATATATATATATATATATATATATATATATATATATATATATATATATATATATATATATATACCGGGTATCTCATTTTAACCTTACACCTGATTTATCTTAATAAATACTGCTTCGATCAAGTATTGAGTATAATAAAACCTTTACCGTTCAAAGGGAGCGGTTGAAAAAAAAATCTTCTTTGGTCCAAGGTCCAAAATGGCGACGTCAAGATGGCCGACATGTTTAAAAAAATGGGATTATGATTGTTTTTCACCAAAAAAATTTGTCGGGCTAAACTAACAACTTTTGTAGGAAAAGTTTTTTGATAACGTTTATAATTTTTAGGTTAGAATGCCATTTTTTAACACTATTTCTGCGCTCTCCAGAATGCACCACGGGGAGGTAAAATCTTCAACATCCCTAGTGTAAGTGTGCATGTGTATGTGGGTGTGAGTTTGTTTGGGTTTTTTGTTCTAACCTAAAAATTATAAAGTGATAAAAAACTTTTCCTACAAAACCTTTTGGTGAAAAAAAATTCATCTACCCACTAAAAAAACACGTCGGCCATCTTAACGTCGCCATTTTGAATCTGGACCAAAACAGATTTTTTTTAACATCCTCCATTAAATCCCAAAAGCCTTATTATACTCAATACTTGATCGGAGCAGTATTTTTCGAGATAAATCAACTGTAAGATTAAAATGGGACACCTGGTATATAGAGGGCGGGACGAAAAGTGACGTCCAAAAGAAAAATCTAAATGCCTCGTATCAATACCTATCCAAATTGCCCTCGTTTACGTTCAATGATCTTTTTTACTGTTTGAGAAAAAAAGCATTTGTCAATATCTTTTCCCAGTTTTCCTGTAGCATAGGTTTAATAAGGTATAAAATCATGTGCGAATTGAACCATTTTTTTCGTATGAAAAAGTGATTCGCCCCTAAAAGTAATTACACATCTATTTAGTATGAATAACAAACCGTTAGAATTTTTTTTTTTCGATGTACAAAATGGCCGACTACTAATATTTTTTTTTATATCTTTTTTTAGGCGCTCCGCGGCGTGACATTTAGCATCCACAATTTTTTACCTAGAACAAAAAACAAAAATTCTCGTCAATCTACATTAGAATACCTAGAGACGTACGCAC
>OX101787.1:6195006-6387506 GCA_944452715.1 Ophion slaviceki | reverse complement strand
CGGCCATTTGCCACTAAACAATGTAATATTTTTCAATAAAAAAATTACTGAAAGTTCTTCAAGATGTGTTCTTTAAGATGGTATATTGATCGATTAAAAAAGTTTTGTAGTTTTCTTTAAAAAAATTCATGAAAAAGGCCTTTTTTGTGCTACAAGTGGGGGTAACGCCTTAAACTATTTTTCATCTCTGGTGTTCCTGGTGAAAAAATTTCAAAAAATTCGTAGACTTAGTATAGTTTGAACAATAACATGTATTTTTTTTAATTAAATTTAAATTTAAACTTTGGGTTGTGTTTAACGCACCAACCTCCTTAACCTAGGTTACCTTAGTCCAAAGTCTAAGGATTTCGAGTTATCATGGTAAGTATGATTTTTGGAAAATTTCCCAAAATTAGGTACTAACTCGTTCATAATGTTCAAACAGAACTTTATGATTTATTTTTATATTATTATTTTTTTTATATTATTATTTATATAAAAACTTATAGTTATTATATTATAAAAATTATAGTTTTTATATTATTATTTATATAAAAACTTATTTGCGTCAAGTGTATTCAATCGACGAACACCAATACAATCATCTGTATCAACACAACTAACTCAATGGAACGTGTTGAATAATTAAAAACTTGTCAAAAAATGTAAATACCTCTTATGTTAATGCTATTTTTAAAAAATAGCAATAGATAGAATGAATTGATAGTATGAATGAATAACAATAGATCGATGAATTATTGTACTGATTCAATATCCATCGAAATAATTGTTACGGAGCAAAGTATGGAGCATTTTTCTAGAGACAGAAAAAAGAAAATTCGTTGCCACGTGGACCCTAAGCCATGGAAGTTTAACGGGTTACGGGCTCGTGACCGAAAAAAAAACAGGAATTTTCGTGAATTGTTTTTTGCCAAAACGTCGGCAGGTTTTCAATGTTTTATTTTTACATTAAAGAGTACGGTTTTAGGTATCTTTTGTAATTTTGATATTGACGAATATTTATTAATGTGGTAGATACAATGAATCGTGCAGATCGCTGTTTGAAAAACTTTCTTCGGGTGACCACTGCTGTTCGGAAACAAATCATCCGAAATGAAACAAATCAAACGCATTTAGTTCTTGCATGAAAATAGCTAGTCCTTGGACGATGGATTTAATAAAATATTGATTTTTGAAAAAATAGCCGCCGTCCAAAGTGAAAGTTTCGATTATTGTGAAAAAAATGCTCTGCTTTCGTTAATAAAAAAGAAAGTATGCACTGAAAACAAAATTCCTCCGTCCAAGCAGCGCTTTTTGATATGTAAAAGAAGCTTGTGAAATTTGAAGTTGATGGGTGCAGCGATTTTTAAGATATATCGTGGTAACCTCCCTCCCTCTCTCTCTCTCTCTCTCTCTATTCTTCCTCCTCCTCCTAATCACTGATTTTCCGCTAAAAAAATATTCTCTCTGTCTCTGTCTCTACTAAACCATGGAGTATGACTAGCGACTCTGAGGAGTCCGACGGTCCCCCATCTCGTTCGTGGTTTTACAGAGCTATATAGTCTTTGTAAAATAAGAAATAACATTAATTGTATTATTCTAATATAATTTTGCAATTATCCAAAGTAATCGAAGGTTTGGCAATTATCCAAAGTGATCGAAAACTTTTGACCAGTACTGCATATCTATATATCGATATAAAAGAATTAAGTGCATCATTACAAAAAAATAAAGTTTACTGTTTATCAGAGACAGTTACCCCTTTTATCGTTACAACCAGACGGTAATTCAATTAAATGTGTTTACCGAACTCCTGTACGTCCTCGAAACATTGGGCGTGCCTAAAGTACTGTGGAAACTTTCATTGAATCAATGGTATCGAATTAGACACGTGTTTTACGCTCCCTCTCTCTCTCTCTCTCTCTCTCTCTCTCTCTATCCCTCTCCCTCTCCCTCTCACTCTGTTTCGGCATCTCTCTAAAGTCTTGTAATCAAGGATCATTACATACAATATGAATGAAGTTCACGTAATGGACAGGTAATGTTATATCAGACAATCATACGGGGTGCTGAATCAATTTTCGGACAATTTGTCCAGGAGTGACGTTTTGTCAGCTGCTTGTCTATCATTTGCAAGTTTCAAGATTTCGATACTTCATAATATTGACAGGGATAACGAGGTCAGTATAGATCATGAAACTAATCATATTATTATTTATTCTTACTGTAATTAGTTTCGAAAAAGATCATAGTGAATTATTATTATTATTATTATTATTATATTGGTATCAACATTTGAATATGAGAATATACAAATATGAAATACAAAAGTCACTTTAAATATATTTTGTAATTGTTTTTTTAAATTATTAAATGTGTTATTGATAACAGAGCACGATGGGAAAAGAAGAGTCACGGGAACGTTATTTCTTTCTGGGGTAACGAGAATACACGTGCTTTTTGAGTAGAAAGAATTGAAAAATTTATGAGGCAAGAAGGAAATATCACACACTCGTACGAAGTCTCGCTATGTTCGCGATAACCGAAAACACACATAGGTTCTTCGTTATATCCCTGAATAGACACACTTTGTCTTTATTATTCCCAGACTCCGTTAATCCATTATCTGGGAAATATATGGCGGAAATGTTTATCTAGACTGTCACGTTAACTGGAGGCAGTGAGCAAATAAAATCACTCAGTCTCTTCCGAATTTCTCGTACATCTCTCGTGTTTTTTTTTTCAAACTTCTCACGAACGATAGAAAATGGCCGTGTGGCAAAAATCTCAATGCAACGTGTATTTTGGCATACGATTTTCTTCGCATATCTTCTCGTCAAAATTCGTGCGATACAGTGTGACGTTTTGGTGGATTGAGGCAGTGTGAATTTTATTGTTGCAGGGTCGCGTGCCTCTCGGGTGGGGGCAGTTTTTCGCGAGCTACCCTCAGCGCGCTTGGTGACAGCAACGGCCTTGAGGGGCAACCTCGCCGGGATCGACGACGTAGACGAGGAAGAGGAAAAAAGAAGACGTCGATGAAGAGACAGAAGAAGCAGCCGAAGACGTGAAAGAAGAAGACAACCCGGTGGAAGTAGACGACGAAGACGTGGAAGAAGCACAAGACGTGGAAAAAGAAGTGGTAGAAGCAGAGAAACAAGTAGAAGAAGCAGAAGACACAGAAAGGCAAGAAAAAGAGGACGAAGAAGACGAGGCAGCAAAAGGAGAAGCGGAAGACGTAGAAGGAATAGCAGAAGGCGACTAAGACGTGGAAGAAGCAGACGGAAAAGAAGGGGCAAGTGACGAAAATAAGGAAGAATACGAAACAGCAGACGTAGGAGCAGAGGAAGAAGCGAGAAACCAAAAGAAGAAGACATTTACGCAAAACGAGCAGAAGACACAGAAAGAGAAGAAGAAAACTCAAAAGAAGACAAAGACGCATAAGGAGCAGAAGGCATAGGAGAGGAAGAAAACGCGGAAGAAAACAAAAACACAGAAGAGGCAAAAGAAGAAACAGAGGACGAAGGAAAACCGGAAGAAAACAACGAAGAGGTGGGAGAACATGAGGCCAAAGACGTAGAAGAAAAGGAAGAAGCAGAAAAAGCAAAAGAAGAAACTGAAGACGCATAAGGAGCAGAAGGCATAAAAGGAGAAGAAGAAAACAAAGACGAACAAAAAGAAGACGTAGAAAATAAAGGGGCAAAACAAAAAGCAAAGGACGAAAAAGCACTAGAAGACAACAAAGACGTAGAAGAAGAAGACATAGCCAATAAAGAAGGAAGAAAAGAAGAAGCAGAGGACGAAGAAGACAACAAAGAAGACATAGCAAATAAAGAAGGAGCAAAAGAAAAAGCAGAGGACGAAGAAGACAACAAAGAAGACATAGCAAATAAAGGAGCAAAAGAAGAAGCAGAGGACGAAGGAGCACTAGAAGAAGAACAAGAAGCTGAAGACATCGACGAAAAGGAAGAAGCAGAAAAAGCAAAAGAAGAAACTGAAGACGCATAAGGAGCAGAAGGCATAAAAGGAGAAGAAGAAAACAAAGACGAGCAAAAAGAAGACGTAGAAAATAAAGGGGCAAACCAAAAAGCAAAGGACGAAAAAGCACTAGAAGACAACAAAGACGTAGAAGAAGAAGACATAGCCAATAAAGAAGGAAGAAAAGAAGAAGCAGAGGACGAAGAAGACAACAAAGAAGACATAGCAAATAAAGAAGGAGCAAAAGAAGAAGCAGAGGACGAAGAAGACAACAAAGAAGGCATAGCAAATAAAGGAGCAAAAGAAGAAGCAGAGGACGAAGGAGCACTAGAAGAAGAACAAGAAGCTGAAGACATCGACGAAAAGGAAGAAGCAGAAAAAGCAAAAGAAGAAACTGAAGACGCATAAGGAGCAGAAAGCATAAAAGGAGAAGAAGAAAACAAAGACGAACAAAAAGAAGACGTAGAAAATAAAGGGGCAAAACAAAAAGCAAAGGACGAAAAAGCACTAGAAGAAGACAACAAAGACGTAGAAGAAGAAGACATAGCCAATAAAGAAGGAAGAAAAGAAGAAGCAGAGGACGAAGAAGACAACAAAGAAGACATAGCAAATAAAGAACGAGCAAAAGAAGAAGCAGAGGACGAAGAAGACAACAAAGAAGACGTAGCAAATAAAGAAGGAGCAAAAGAAGAAGCAGAGGACGAAGGAGCACTAGAAGAAGACAACAAAGACTTGGAAGAACAAGAAGCTGAAGACATCGACGAAAAGAAAGAAGCAGAAAAAGCAAAAGAAGAAACTGAAGACGCATAAGGAGCAGAAGGCATAAAAGGAGAAGAAGAAAACAAAGACGAACAAAAAGAAGACGTAGAAAATAAAGGGGCAAAACAAAAAGCAAAGGACGAAAAAGCACTAGAAGAAGACAACAAAGACGTAGAAGAAGAAGACATAGCCAATAAAGAAGGAACAAAAGAAGAAGCAGAGGACAAAGAAGACAACAAAGAAGACGTAGCAAATAAGGAACGAGCAAAAGAAGAAGCAGAGGACGAAGAAGACAACAAAGGAGACGTAGCAAATAAAGAAGGAGCAAAAGAAGAAGCAGAGGACGAAGGAGCACTAGAAGAAGACAACAAAGACTTGGAAGAACAAGAAGCTGAAGACATCGAAGAAAAGGAAGAAGCAGAACAAGACAAAGTAGAAGAAGACAACGACACGTAAGGAAGACATAGACGGAGAAGAAGAAATCGCAGAAAAAGACGAAAAAAAAAACGAAGAAACAGAAGATACAGAAATAAAAGAAAGGGCAGGAGTCGCCGGGGGCGCAGAAGAAGACAACAAAGACGTGGAATAACAAAAAGCAAAAGACGTACAAGAAACGAAAAAAGGCAGAAGAAGAAAAAGAAGACAAACACGCTTAAAGAGCAGAAGATACAGGAAAATCAACAAGCGGACGAAAACCGTAGCAACACCAAAGCAGAAGACGTAGAAGGGAAGGCAGAAGCAAAAAGACAAAGCCACGAAGAAGAAAAGCCTCGCGAGGAAGAGAATTAAGACGCAGAAGAAGTATCCGACGACGCAGTACAGTTCATTGCCACAGAAATAAATGATATTCGTTCCAAAGCTGCGAACTGCGAAATAAGAATAAAAAAAAACAAATACGATATCCTCCTCCTCTATCCCTTCTATTGACCGATCATTCGGCCACCACACGACAGAGCGTGGGACTCGAGAAGTTTCCTCTCGACCGCAAAAGCCACGGCGTTTTATTCGACCGACGGAATTCAATGATCGTGGACGTTTTCGCGCTTCACTTGCGCATCTGCGAATCTCCGTAAAATAACAAAAAGTCGAAAACGAGCCGAAAAAAAAGACTGTGGAAAAAAGACGAAAAACATGTCTCGGATCCGTGGAGAAGAGGAATACGGGAGGAAAATTCGAGCCGGTCACCCAACATCACGAGGATGACGAGGTCCGAGGCGATCGATCGGGAATTTCGTATCTTGGAGAATAAGTGAGAATCGACGGGCTCGTTTGGTTGAGAACGCTCATCGGGGAACGTCGATCTCGAATGTGCCGGTTTTTCGTCTCGTTCGGATAGGCGCCGAGAGAGATCGACAGCGGGAGGAAGGGAGTTGGAAGTGTTGATCGCGACGAGGCGAACGGCTCATAAAGCGTCCTAAATTAAAAGCCACTCGACAGCGCCAAATCTCGTCGTACCTTTCGTAGAGCGAGATAATTCGTCGTCTGGACCGAGAGGGTGATCGAGGAGGCGAGAAGAGAGGGAAGGAATAATCAAGATACACAAAAGCCTGACAATTTAATCACGACGTGCTCCGAGTGTACGAACAAGTGAGAATCTCGTGCGAGGATAAACGAGAGATTTGCCAATCAATCTTCGCAGCTCGCTCGAGCAACAACGAGACGAAAAACGAAGCTTTCTTTCTTCAGTGACGCGGAAAACACTTTTCTTCACTTCCGGTTAGCGACGTCGCGAAGTTCCTTGCGAATGCGAAAAAGAGACATTCGGTGACTTTTGGAAATCGCGCGCGAGAAAATCTACGCGATTTTCGGTGGTGGGTAATTGGAGAATTAAAAAAAGAAAATCAAAAACAATGATTAACAATCAGCAACGAGTGATTTTGCCGACTGGAGAGAATCACGGACATCATCAACCGATCTCGGCGAAGCCGTCGGTCGTGTCCGTCTCGAGCATCGACTCCGACGTGAGCGATCGTCGTGACGTCCGCGAGGCACTCTATTCCGGAATCTTTCGACGTCACAGAAAGACGATACTCGTGCTTGGGAGCTTTCTCAAAATGCTCAGGGTGAATAGAAACGTCAACAACTACGCTAGCATTAAAGCCAACGACGAGATAGACGAGTGAATCTTTCGAATTCTTTTTATTATTTTTTTTTCATTGCTTTTTTTTTTTTTTTTTTTTTTTTTTTTGAAATGCGGAATGAGGCTGAGTTTGAAATTTTCGAGAATGTGGAAAATATTGCTTTTCAAGGCTTTCGGAAATTTTCGCGAAGCATGGACTATTTGAATTTCCCTTTTGAGCTTTTGTCCTCTCGCGGAAGCTCTCTTCCCAAAATACGAGATTTTCGGTAGTCGCGACTGCGCGTTATCGCTGTTTTCTTCCTTGGTGAGAAAAAATAGCATCCACGATTTTCCGTCACGTGGGAATTTTTTTTTCTCCCGGGAGAGCAGCCCGATGAGTTATTGCACGTGGGATTATGGGCGATAACGAGGGTGACGACGATTCGACGATAAACGAGGAAAACGCGTGCGGAGATTGAAAAATGATTGCTCGTCTTACCGGGTCGCGGGAAATTAGATTTTATTCCTCGTCTTTTTTATCGCGAATTTTTTTTGTAATATTGACGTTGGTTGATATTTTGGAGAATTTTTGTTTCGTAGCAATTTTGTATCGACATTGTGACTGGATGACGGTGAGGATGATAATTCCGAACGATTACTTCCCTTTTTTTATCGAATTTTAATTGAGGGCCTTTTGATTAATTTTATTAAATTAATCAATGGAATTTTAATCAATATACTTTAGACAATCAATGGGATTTTAATCAGTTAATTTAATTAATCAATGGGATCTTAATGAGTTAATTTAATTAATGGGTTTTTAATCAGTTAATTTAATTAATCAATCGGATTTTAATCGATTTAGTTTTATCAGTCAATGGAATTTCAATCAAAGTGACGTTCAATTCTGTTTCTTCCGATACTCCAAATCTCCCTCGTCGTTTTTCGCCACTCAGCTCCGAAAAATCACGACCAAAAAAAAATATTAAAAATAAACATAATTTACGACTTTCTCCGAGAGAAAATACGAAGAAAAAAAATTCGAAATAAAAAAGCCTTCTTTTTACGAAAGCTTGCACAAGCGAATTTCGAACGAGGAAATGCAGCAAGCGCCACCGGACGCTAGAAATATCCTCGTGACTCGGAGGATTCCGCCCTAAATACCATAACTCATTCGGCATAAAACATCGTCGTACAAAATTATTCGTCGACGAGCAAAAATAGCTGGCAAAGAATACGAAAATAACGAGAAAAAGAAAAACTAAAACCAAAATCCCCTTCCGCCAGTTCCTCGTAAATCTCATTTTTCTTTTTTCTACGTTTTTGTTTTGTTTTTAATTTCAGAAATACTTGAACAAATTGCATGCACTGAGCCGTTTTGTCGCATTGATGGCTTTGAGATTCGAAAATGTCGCTGGACCAAAATATTTTTAGGAGCTCCACCACGACCTCGCTATCTCGTCGAATAAAATCTGTTCCTCGCATGCGAAAAGCGACACGAGACTTGAGGAAATTGCGCGTTTCTGCACTCGGCGCACGTTGTGTCTGCGTGTGTGCGTTTCGGTAACGTCGTGTTTTTTTTCTTTTCTTTTAGCCAAGACGCGCGGAAAGTATATATAAGAGTTAAGAAATCTTCGACGTCGGCGGAGAGAGAGAGAGAGAACAAAATTGCGAGCTATATAGATCGAAGAAAACGAGCGATTTATCGAGCTTAATGAAAAATTAAACAAAAAAGAAAACAGAAGGGAAAAAGGATTATTGAACAGTCGTGTAAATAAGGGAACCGTTCGAAAAATCGTTCTCACCACCTGAAAAACGTTAAATTGCATAATTAAATAAACACGAGTGTAAAAAGGAAGAAATTCAGGCTAATCGATTTTTCCCAAAAATTCATTTGTTAAAGAGAAAAAGAAAAATAGACGATAAAGTACGGGATGAAAGAAAGAAAAATCTGCAGATATCAAATGCAATGCCTTATCCGTCAATACACTTCGTATCCAATTTTGGTATAAAGAAAACGATTGAGCCAGAGGGAGAAGAAAAAAAAACTAAAATATCATACAACGACGTTTCGTTGTTCCGCGGTGTAACTCGAAACCTTTATGAGGTTGAAGTTTCCATCGTTGGAAAACAGTGAAAATTCATATTTCCGAATTTCTTTAATTAATTTGGCCAAATTTTGCCTACGAAAATTCATCGACTATTTTTCGAGATTTTCGCGACCTACGATATAAATTGATTAAAAAAAAATCGGTAATTCTTTAGATAAGTGACTTCCGAAAAATGAGCCTAAAATTATTTTTTTGCTATTTTCTCATTTATTAGGTTAAAAATGATGATATTCAGTCGGAGGAATCTGACATTCACCCCCACCCCCATAAAAAATTATGGGGTTTTGGAATTCGCGGAAACACGTGATAAAATAGGGCATTTTTGAACATTGCGACGCCTATGTTGAATTTCTTTAGGTTTTTGAAAAATTCGAAATGATTTTTAACGATGTTTTGCTCGTAAAAAAATTGTTAATGAAAAATATTTTTTATAACCCAATAAATGATATTTTATCGGAGAAATCGGATAATATTTTTCGGAAAAGTCACTTATCTGAAGAATTCCCAAAAGTAAGAAAAATAAAATGTGAAAAAAAACTTCTCGTTGCTTTCCAACGTTTCAAACTTCAGCACCGTAAACCTTTTCCAAACCACCCACGTTTTTGCCTCCGTTTTTCGTTCTCCGTTTACATTGGAGTACCCGTTTGTAACGTACAACTGCCAATAGAGATGGAAAAAAAGCAAAAAAAAAAAAATTTGACACAACTATACGACATTGAATTGATCGTGCAATAGAGTTAGAGCCTATCCGGGGCAGAGTCGCTCACAGTTCCAAAACCTAATCAGTAAAAAAATAAGAGTATAAAAAAATGGCAAAAATTTCGAAAGCCGAGAGAGGGAAACGAGGGGAATGGCAATGAGAAAGAAAAAAATATATAGACGATGTACAATCAACTTCGAATCGAACTAAACGTAACTCGAAGACTGTGTGTGTGCGTGGGTGTTTATGGAGTCGGGAAAAAAAATTTTTTCGAAGACTTGCGATGCTGTTTAAATACGAATATGTAGATGGGCCATTTTACCCCGACTCCAACATCGAAAATTCCTGCATATTTTTTCAGGCCATAACGAAACTCTGACGGATATGCACTTATTTATTTGGATTCCTCCACCTCGTGTACCGCCACGAAAAAATTCTTTCGCAGACTCAACAGCCGCAAAAATAAAAATAAAACGTCAGCGATCACAGAGCTTTCGGGGGTAATGTTCGAGCTTGTCGAATTCAATTGAATTATGGGCAATTCCCAGTGACTTTGAGTTCGGTACGAAAAATGTGGGAATTTTGGCGTTCGTGTTGGAATGAAATTTTCCCTGTGCGAGTGTGTGTGTGTGTGCGAATGTGTAAAGCATTAAAAATAGAAAAAGAAAATGTATAGGATAATAAAAAAAAAGTAGGGAGCTTTTTAGTTTACATATTTGTACGGATTATAATTTATATAAATAAATAAATGACTATATATGCTAAATTTATAAATTTAATAAGCCGAGTGCGTGAATTTGTGTAATAAATATTTATATGAATTACGAGCGTAAGAAAAATTCAGAGATCAATTACAGCGAGGACGCGTGTGTCGAGGTTAAAAAAAAATTTCATCGTTAAAGACTGAGGATCGCAGGATTCGTGGAGAAACAGTAGCGCGTATGCTTTTTCCTTGTCAACGGGCCCGAAAAGATTCAAAGACGAAAAAAAACAACTCAAATTTCGAGCTTTCTACGAATTTTCACACTTTTGCAATTGTCGTCTTGATACGGCGTAAATTTTTTTTACAATCGTGTCTTCGACGAATCTCCGTTTTATAAAGCGACGAAACGAAAAAAAAAACTCCGATTGTGTATCGGTCCGAAAAAAAAGCCGTGAGTCCCATTGATACGAAGATCCTCGATCGATCGATTCAACTTCGCGCGAGAACGAAAATGCAAAGTGAAACAACTTTTTTTCCCTCAAAAACCTCTCATTCTCACGTTCTCAAAGACTAGCCACACCCGTAGCTTTTTTGAGCAGCCATTGAAGAAAAAAACCGAAAAACATGTAGCGATAGAACAAAAAAAAATAAACAAACGTACGTGTAATAAAAATATGTGTAAAGCTTGACCAATTTTTACGTACAGCTGAGATGTTTTTTTAAATGTGTGAACGTCGAAGGAACATTTTTTTAACGATCAGGAAAAAAAGAGAGCGACGTTAACGATTGGAAATAACTTTAAATAAAAAAGAGTAATGGCCCTATGCGTTGAGACGAGGACGAAAGAACTGAGCACACACACCATCAACCGCGTATTAAAAATACTGGCAAAACGTTTAAAATCACCGAAAAAAATTAATCACCTAGACATGACAGATGCAAGTTGTAGAAAAAAAAACCAAGCAAGCTCGAGTGTGTGGATGCGCGTGAAAGAAAATTCTCGTTTTCGCGACACGAGAAAATCGTTACATCGTTATCAATATTAAAAAAAAAAAAGAAAATAGTTTATATACATATACGAAATATCACTTTGTATAAACGTATCGTTAGTCACAGCGTGTATCACCGACGACCTGTCATTATTGTAAATGCGACGAGGAAAAAAGAAGACGAAGAAAGTTAATTGCGAATAAAAAGAGAAAAAAAAGGTCCGCCGTTTATAAATAATTTTTCAGATGATAAAGGGACGTCTGACCTTGCTGAATTGCCCCAGGACGTATTTCAATATGTTGGGTGGGGCGTCGTGCAAAAGTGGCTCGATCGCCTCGATGTAAACGCACTTTTGCAGAATTTGCTTCAGGGCCGATTTGCTCTTCGATCGGAGATCCTCGGAATTTTTCTCGTTTTTGTACATCTGCCGGAAGATTTGGAAAAGTGACCAAGCGCGGAAAAAATCGGTTGAGAGCGAAATCGCGATTGCAAGAGGGCACAGGGAAAGTGAGAAAAACTTTTGCCACGGAAGTCGGAGATTGACCGCGATTTGTGTTATCGTCGAAACCCAAACAAACCCAAACAAAGTCTGTAGTGGGCGTGCGAACCAGCTGAGCGGTCACCCATCCGAGTATTGGTACAGACATTAACATTTTTCAATTTTCATTGGCAATGAGCATTTTTTCATCACATACGGAATTTTCAACGAATTTTAATGAACTCTTTTTTTAAATCTATCCATTTGTCGAATTTTTTCCAACCGATTTTTTAGCGATTTTTACCGATTTTTCCTTTGTACAATGGATTTGAGAGGGCAAGGGAGGGAAGAGAATTACCTCCAACAATTTATGCAACAAATTCGCGGAGCTAATGGCTTTGGCGTGCTCGGGCGTGTGTTTGCCGATTTGTCCGAGTGTCCAGGCAGTTATCGCGAGGATGTGATCCTCGTTTTCCTCTTGGAGCACGATGGCCAGTTGGATGACGGCCCTCGAGCCGATAACGGCGATCGCCAATTGGTCCGAATGACCGGCGATGTATCCGAGGGCCATTATCGCCGGCAATCTCGTCGAGGATTTCGAATTGTCGATCAGCTCGATCAGGGCGCCGATACCACCGGTATTCACCACCAATTGGGCCAGCTGTACAACACAGGGGACATTTTGGTACCATTTTCGACGATATTTTCCTATCGTGATGAAAAATCAATGAAAATTTTAATTTTTTTTTCTTAACCATTCCTTGACACTATATTTACTACTGATACTATATTTGGCCACGATTTTGACATACTGGGGCAATTTGACCCGAATAGAACTTCATCCACCTGCCCTTAAGGCCTTATATTCGCGAAAAATTTCACAATTTTTCATTTTTTTTTAAATTTTTGATTCCATTAGCCTGAACGGTTAGGAATATTTTGAGGTTTACAGAATTGAAAAATTAAACAAATTCCAAAAATAAGGTAAGATTGCATTTATAAAAGATACCGCGCGGCGCGCCCGACCGCCAACTTCAAAGCCGTTTTTCCGCGATTTACTTTTTTGAACCTTGTGAAAGTTCTAACTTTTGAACGAACGTTCAGAACGCTTTGAAATTTTTACAACATATTCCTAGCTTCATCAGTTATCGTGTGAACCACAGAAACAAAAATTTCGATGACACAAACAAATATAAAAAATAAAATACCGACAGAAAATTGAGTAAAAAAAGTTTGTTTCGAATTTTTATTATCCTTTTTTTTCAATAATATTGTTGGTCCATACTGAAGATACATTCATTATGCAATTATAAATGTGTTCATTTTTTTCAGACACCCACATCGATGCCGAGAATTTTCACAATCAACGCGCGCGCAAAAAAAATACATTGCTTTAGTATGTTATATCTCCGCCATTTGTTAATATTTCTAATTTTTTACATATACTTAACCATGTGCATAAATGATCGGTAAAAAAAATGTTGTCAATATATGCGTTATTTTTTTTAAACGCATCTAGAAACGTACCTTCGAAAATCGGCGAAATCGCGTATATACGGCCTTGACAACCCTTCGGTCGGTTTTTATTGAAAAAATCCGGGGTACACTTTAAACATTTCTTACTATGTCCACATAATAAAATTCGGAAAGTATAAAAATGAATTATTATAAAAAAATATTGAAAACTTGCAGTTTTGGGAAAATGAGCAATTTATTTCAAATTCGTCCGGGTCAAAATGACCCAGTGTGTCAACGTAGGGTCAACGGGTTACGTCTACCTAGATGGGTGAAAAAATGACATTTTCCAAAAATGATTTTATATGATAGCATCACTTTTTAGCTAAATTCCCTGAAAATTTCATTGAAATATTCCTAAATGAATTTTAGGAATGAATTGAACGAATTTTAGGACTGAATTGAAATTAATATTCCCAAAATTGAATGAGCTGTAGCTCATTCAATTATTTTCAAATACATTTTTAAACGCGGTTTTCTCGAAACATTGTTTTCAAAGTCGGTGGACATGATATCTCGAGAACCACTCGATGGATTGTTTCCAAATTAATAGGAGACACGACGAGAAACATTTAAAGGTCGTTGACGATCTCACTTTTTCAAAACCGATCTTTATCTTTTATAGTTACGTAAAAATGATTACTTTTTTCACAGATTTTGTATGCTTGAGTTTCAAATCGCCACAGGTTGTTAAAAAAAATTATTTAAAAAATCGACGATCGTCAACGACTCGTATTTAGTGTTAACTTGAATAACCCGTTAGGGTTTTAGATTTCAGATGGACCGTTCAAGCTGGAGAGTGTCCACTGCCAAACGTCGCGAAAAAAATGTCATCTGCCAGCGGCTGTATTTGTTATTTTTCCGTATTTTTGGTGATTTTTTTAAGGCTGCCGATATATGTACCCTTGTGTTAAAAAAATGCGTTTCTTTTTCACCAACCGTTTCCGAGAAAAAAAATTCGCAATTTGACAATTTTTTGCGGGCCTCTAGGTAGACGTTCTACCTAAAGTCTTAACAATTTTAACAATTTCTTAATATTAAATTAACCTATATTAAATATATTAAATTAATATTAAATTAAATAAGTTAATTAAAAAATTAACTTAATGTTAAAACTTAATATTAAATTAAATAATATAAAATTAACTCAATATTAACTTAACTTAATCTTAACTCAACTAAACTTAATCTTAACTTAACTCAATATTAACTTAACCCAATTTTAACTTACCTCAATCTTAACTTAACTTGGTCTTAACTTAATCTTAACAATTATCGACATCTCAAATTTTATTTCAGAATTTTTTTAACCAAATTTTAATGGTTTCTTACTTCGAGAGTGTGCTTGCAAACTTCCCGCGTCACTATCGCCGCAGTTCTACTGACGTTTTCGTCCGGATGGCCCATGTGCACCAACACTTCGGGAAATATTTCAGCCTCGACGACGGTCTCGGCAAGCTCGACGGAATGTTTCGCGATACTGCCCAATGCCGCGAACACTTGACGCTTTTCATCAATCAATCATTTATTTGCAATCTTGCGAGACTCCGATGAGTAATTGTTAATTAGGGAAGAAATCGATGGAGAGTCAATCAAATTATCGACAGTGGTTCGGGTATCGATTAAATGCGAATTGATACGCAAGTAATCGAGGGCTTACACCTAGTTGAAATTTTCGAAAATATTGGTGTTTTTGTTTTCGACTGATTCTCGAATTGTAGTACTTCAAAAATATTCTCTGAAAATTTCGAGTTTAGCGGTTTGAAATGAAGGGAGTTATGAGCGTTTATAGGTAGGTTCAAAATTGCGTTTTCAAAATCGATGATCACGATATCTCAAAAATCACTGCACCGATCTACTTCAAATTTTCCAAGCTTCTTGCACATATAAAAAGCAGTGCTTGAACGAAAGCATTTTTCCTTCCGATGCAGTCTTTTTTTGTTAACGAAAATTGAGTGTTGTTTCACCAAAAATCGATACTTTCACTTTGGCGGCGGCCATTTTAAAAAAACGATATTTTATTAAGAGGTTAGGCCACTCTAGAGGCCGAAAAATAGGCATTTTGGGGACTTTTTTTTCAGAAAAACTACAAAATAAATCGAGATTACAAAAAAGGGTGTTTATCATACATATCAGTGACTGTATACAATAATTTTTTTGAAGCGATTAATTTCAAAATGGCGGCTGTGCAGCGTTTATCTCAAAACTGCATTTTTAAGTTGGCCGGAAACATAACTCAGACAATTTTCAACCGATTCACTTGAAATGTTGAATATATCTTGAAAAATACATTGGCTATGGAAGTACGTGAGATTTTTTTTATATAGTTCATTTGTTATTAACAATTGTCTAACGATTTTTTGGGGAAATTTTTGGAAAGTGAAATATTTGCCTAAAAAATCGTTAGATAATTATTAATACAGGGTGTCTACCGACCTGAAAAGTCATGAAAAATCTTAAATGTCATGACATTACACTCGACCCTGAAAAAGTCATGAAATGTCATGAAAAATTACCAGTCTACCTGAATTATTATATCCGACTAAATGATCGTTGAGTCTATATCCAATATGAACTAACTTTGTGGTACTTGTCGATAGAAAAGCGAATATCGAATCGATAGAAAATAAAATAGAAGAAAATAAAAGAAAATGATGCGTTATCTCAACATATTAGTTTTTCTTTGTTATTCGTGTAAAGCGACTAGATGATATTACTCAAAGTTCCTCAATGTGTGTAATATTTTTCTAGATATTCCCAAAATATATTTCATTACAGCAATCTTGAAATTATGTTTGTCTCACATTTTTTACTACGTATGGAATTGTACAGTTTGGTGACTTTTCGTTTATTCCGTACACTTTTTATTGGCATACAACACACATCTGTTCGAAAGAGCAAAATAAAAATATAAAAATTTAGAAAATCGGTCGCACTGTAGAATCATTAAGTATACTTATATGCCAGAAAGTCATACTAAGAGTCATGAAAAAGTCCCCATTACTTGCCTTAAAAATCCTCAAATGTCATGCAATTTCAGTTCCGGTCAAAATTAGACACCCTGTAATAACAAATGAACTATGGAATACATTTTGGAAAGTGAAAAATTTGCCTAAAAAATCGTTAGATAATTGTCAATAACAAATGAACTATGCAATATAAAAAAAAATCCTACATACTTCCATAGACAATGTATTTTTCAAGATATATTCAACATTTCAAGTGAATCGGTTGAAAATTGTCTGAGTTATGTTTCCGGCCAACTTAAAAAATGCAGTTTTGAAGCAAACGCTGCACAGCCGCCTTTTTAAAATGAATCGCTTCAAAAAAATAATTGTATACAATCACTGATAAGTATGATAAACACCCTTTTTGGTAATCTCGATTGATTTTGCAGTTTTTCTGAAAAAAAAAATCCCCAAAAAGCCTATTTTTTCAGTCTCTAGAGTGGCCTAAGGCCTTAAGTCCTTCTTCGGAGCACTAGATCATTTCATGCAACATCTAAATGCGTTTGATTTTTTTGTTTCGGATGATTTGTTTCTGCACAACAAATCGCTCTGCACAAATCATAGTATCAACCACATTTATAATCATTTTTTACTACAAAAATTATAAAACATACTTTAAACCATTCTCTTTAATGTAAAAAAAAAAACATTCGCAAACCTGCATAAGTTTTTCCAGAAAAAAATCACAAAAATTCCTCATTTTTCCGATCTAGGTGTAACCCGTTAACTAATAATTTTTTTTGACACTTAATTAACGGGAAAAAAGAGGAATTTTCGTGAATTTTTCGTCAGAAAACGTGGGAGGTTGTTGAGTATTGTTTTTTCGATTGATTGCTTGATTTCATTGACACTTGATTAACCGGTTAATTAAGTATCAATAAAATGTATTAATTAAGAACCCCTTATGAATCAACATTTTTTCAATTAATTTTTTTTTATTTTCATTATTATCCAAAAAACCTTTTTTGCAACTTTAGATCGTAGATCTCCGATAAGGATTGTGAAAAATGTTTGAACGATATTCGCCGCCATGATCCATGACCGAATCGATTATAGAAGTAGTCAATAATGAAAATGAGTCGATGCAAAATTGTTTTCTCCTCTACGATTTTTTTTTTTGGTACCGAACGAATTCATACGAATGGACAACCTGATTGCGAACGAATTATCAAATTGATGCCGAATGAATATGACGTAACATTGTCAAAGCGTAGGACCGAATTAGATGGCAATTTGGTCGAATTTGAACCGACCTTGAGCTTGACATCCGGATTTGAGATTGCCTTAACGAGAAACGGCACGGCACCGGCGTCCACGACCGTTTGAGCCAATTCAGCGCTGTGCTTGCTTACGTCGCACAGAGCGGAAGCACTTATCTGTTTGAGGCACAATTCAGGCTCCTGAAGACACAGAACCAGCAGAGGGACCGCACCTATGGTACACAATAAACGCGATCGCGTTCGCAGCCCATATAGTGAAATATCGCAATTTTTCCAATCCAAAATTTCAGTATTTCGTTCAAGTCATCGATTTTTTTTTTTTTTATTTCACTTCATTGGGATATGGGATTTTTTTTTAAATTTCACTCGTTAATTATTTTCTCACCGTTTCACACTAATTAAAAGTCAAGAGAATACAACGCGATTTTTTTCCTCTTGTTTGTACGTCCGGGAAAAAAATCGTGCGTAGTTTTGTTAATTTATGAAAATTACGTGAAAATTGTCCGAGCTTTTCACGTCAATAATTATGTTTCAATATGTAATTATCCATTTTATTTATCTAATTTGTGAAATTATTTTATTCAAATGTATTTCTTTTACATAATACCCTTTTCTTAACCCTCTGTGTTTGGGTTTGTTTGGGTTTGCGGATCGAAATATATTGTATTCTTTATTCCTCATTATACAACGCTTTGCGCTTTTTATAGCCCACTCACAGCATCGAAATATATTTATGCAGAGAAAAAAACTGAACGGGTTATGTTATTTCGACAAATTGCATAAAATAATTATTGTTATTGTTAGTTTTATTAATTTATTATTATTATTAGTCAGTGTAATTATTATTCATTATGGGTTAGTTTGATTATCGGTTTAATTAATTTTTATTCATAATTATTATTATTAGTTGGTCACATTTAATAAATGAATAATAATGAATGCAACAATTATTCCTTACATTTATTATTATTATTAGTTGGTTACATTAAATTAATTGGTAATAATAAATGCAACCATGACTCATTACATTTATTATTATTAGTTAGTTAGTGTAATTATTATTCATTACTGGTTGCTATCAGTTTTACTATCAGTTCAATTTGATGATTATTTATTGTTATTTTAGTAACATTTAATGAATTAATAATAATGAATGGACCAATTAGTAATTATTGTTATTCCCAAGTTTAAGTATTGTTAGTTATTGATTAGTTTTATTGTTACTGCTTCAATTTACTTATTATTTATTAGAAAATTGGAAAATTGACAAAAAAATAGAATGAAAAAAGGGACCTGCGTCGACGGTGGCTTGGGCCAAGCTCCCGTTGTGTCTGGCCACGTAACCGATCGCCCAGGTAGCGGCTTCCTTGACGCCGTAGTCGAAATCCTCGAGACAAAAGACCAGCGCCTCTAAACCTCCCGCGTGTACGATAACAGTGGCCATTTCCGGTGAGTGTTTCGCCACCGCTCGTAGCACGAAGAGCGCCGCCTTTTTGTAAAATTTCTACGCGCCAGCGAAAAAGCACAAAAGTAATGCAACAGCGTACAAAAAAAGGGGTAAGGTTCCAACCCCCCCTCCCCCCGCCGATTGAGCTGAAATTTTGCACAAATCTTCCTCTTAATATTTTAAGGGGTAATGCCACTCTAGAGGCCGAAAAAAAATTTCGGGATTTTTTTTCAGAAAAAGTACAAAATAAATCGAGATTACAAAAAAGGGTGTTTATCATACATATCAGTGACTGTATACAATAATTTTTTTGAACCGATTAATTTTAAAATGGCGGCTTTGCAGCGTTTAATTCAAAACTGCATTTTTTAAGTTGGCACGAAACATAACTCAAACAATTTTCAACCGATTCGCTTGAAATGTTGAATATATCTTGAAAAATATTTGTTACTTATTAACAATTATCTGACGATTTTTTAGACAAATTTTTCACTTTCCAAAAAAATTGTCAGATAATTGTTAATAACAAATGAACTATGCAATATAAAAAAAAAATCCTACGTACTTCCATAGACAATGTATTTTTCAAGATATATTCAACATTTCAAGTGAATCGGTTGAAAATTGTCTGAGTTATGTTTGCGGCCAAGTTAAAGAATGCCATTTTGAGATAAACGCTGCACAGCCGCCATTTTGAAATTAATCGCTTCAAAAAAAATTATTGTATACAGTCACTGACATGTATGGTAAACACCCATTTTTGTAATCTCGATTTATTTTGTAGTTTTTCTGAAAAAAATCCCCAAAAAGCCTATATTTTCGGCCTCTAGAGTGGCCTAAGGCCTTAAGACCCTAAATGTATTTTTAGCGACTCGCAATAGTTTTCGAGATATTGAATTTTAAAGTTTTTAGAGGTTGTCTTAAAATATTAAAAGGATGATTTGTGCAGAATTTCAGCTCGAAGGGGGAGGGGGGGGGGGGGGGGGGGGGGGGTTCGGAACCTTACCCAAAAAAGAAAGAAAATTGAGAGTAAAAAGGGTCTCTTATGGATTTCGTCGTCTGCTCGCTTACATTCGAGGAACGCATACGTTTTGTTTGTCAATGTTTTTCAACAATTGGGGCACGACGTCTCTTCGTACGACAGCTTGGGCAATTTTGTCGTCGTGATTGGCCAAACGACCGAGCGCTATAGCTGACATTTGTTGAATCGAGGGCACAACGTCGGAGAGCAAAGGACGAAGAAGATCGAGGACGCCAGCTGATTCGAGGCACTCGACGTTGTGCGGACGCGACGCCAGATCCGCAATTGTCTGAACAAAGGTCGTACGCGCCTGCTGGTACTGATTGAACACTGAAATCGTGACGTTTGGAACATTTGGAAAAAAAATAGGATTCAATTCTGGGGGTAATCGGGATGGAAAGGGGGAAGTGTGATTTTGAGGACGTTTGACGTCGAGGACCGTCCTCGTAGTGGCATGTTTATGGATGAAGACGGTTTTGAGCTCGTCCTGACAATTTTATAAACAATTCGGTTGGGAAGAATTTTTAAGGGATCTTCTCACGTTAGACGCTAAAAAAAAAATACTGTTTTCGTGAATTTTTTCGATAGGTTTATATTATAGATATTGATATAAAAGTTGTTACACTTAATAAATACACTTTCGAAATATTTTTTCTTTAATTATTTATTTAAGTCACTATTTATAGACGAAAATGGTAGTTAAAAAAATGCCCAAAAATAATTGTTGGTCTGCTGTTGATGAAATCTCGGGGATGGATCATCCATAACAAAAAAATCAAACGGGTTTAAATTCAGTATGTTAATGGCTATAGCGCATATCACACGATTTTTGATATATGCAAAAATAACAAAATGGCGGACATTTTTCGAAAAAACAAAAAAAAACGAGTTTTTTGCCGTTTTTGGCAAAAAAAAATAGTAAATATCAAAATTTAAAAAAATCCTTGATATGCGTGAAGGATTCTTGAATTTAAAATCAAAATCAAGAACAAAAATCCTTGCATTGAAAAAAATCCTTGATATCCTTTAAAAAAATCTTTGAAATAAAAAAAATCCTTGATATGAAAGTTGTGAAGAATATGTGTTTAAAATTTCATAAGGATCGGTTCAGTAGTTTCGAAGATTGTATCAACAAGCCGTTGAAAAACGTTGTTTCGAGAAAAACGCGTTTAAAGTTTGTTTGGGTTACATAAATACATGAATTTTTTTTTAATGTATTTCGAAAGTGTATTTATTAAGTGTAACAACTTTTATATCAATATTTATAATATACACGTATCAAAAAATTCATGAAAATAGCCTTTTTAGCGTCTAAAGTGAGAAGACCCCTTAAGGTAGTACCTCCACAGAAGAGTTGAATTAAGAAACGGTTGAAATTTGACATATATGTTATTTAATACATTATCCAAACATCTGTGCAATTTGAATAAGTTTGACCACCCCAAACCTGAGATATTTACACTTAAAGTTGGCTTGGTTTACACGTAACAAATGCGTTATGATGGGCAAACAGAGCATCATTAATTTCACCGTCAAAACTAAAATTAAGAAATTGATAAAAAACGAGGATAAGCTAGAGTAAGATATCACGAATAATGTGAAAAAAAATGAGAATGATTCACCATCTAGTTTCCAAGATATAACCATGAAAAGCCCTCACAATTTTGGTGCAAAGCCTGGCAAAGTCTGGAAGAAAAACAATTGGGGCAAAGCCTCGACAGTCCCGGCAAAAAGTTTACTGGCAATGGTAGATCAAAAACACAATATAAAATATATTTTACGGCAATAAATGATATCCATCGTATTATCTACTAGTACCAAGTCAATATTGCGCAGTTTTTAATTTTATTTATTACTAATTAAACCAATTATCAATCTTTTAAACACGAACATGGTATGTAAACTTTTCGTTGAGATTTTCGCAGAGGAACTACCTTAAGCCCATTTTAGAAACAGTCAGATCAGAGCTTGGACTATCGGAGCTTCTTCTATTACTGGTACTATTTTGATATCAACAAGTTGTAATATCGGAATACCGGTGTTTCCATATTTTCCGATATTTATGGGAAACCTCGATTAAAAACGTTAGAAGCTTGAAAGTGAAGATGGAAGTTGTGAAAATAACAGTGTATAGCTAACAAGAAACATCACAAAAGGAGGAAAATCCCCTTAGACGACCCAAAATAAGTTATTTTTCATGATTTTTTTTAAAGGTGATAATATAATCGCATCATTTAAAAACTTTGACATTATCTTATTACAACTTTCAAGTGTTGAAAGAAAAAAACATTTTAAACAAAACAAAATGGCGGTGTTATAGGGTATTCCTTTAGGCGTCTTTTGAAAAACTGCCCATGTCATAACTCAAAAAGTTATTGATCGATCTAGCCGAAATTTTTCGGAGGTTTCTCATTATAATATTATTGGAAGGATATACCTAAAGTTTTAAGGGTATCTTTAAGGTTAATAAAAAATTGTCGAGAAAATGGTCAAAAATATGAAAATTTAATTACAAAGCCTACAAGACAGGAAAAAAGAGCTGGGGATGCTATGCGGGGAAAAATCGGGGAGATTTGGGATGGGCATGAGGTGTGGGAGGGCGGGAAGGGAAAAGGCGAAGGGCTTCATGAAGACTGGATGCAGACTGTGCAGTAAAGAAGAGGACTGGCCTACATAGGGAATGCGAGGTCTCAGATGGAGGAAGAAGCGACGAAGAACTATGAGCGATGGGCGGAACAACAGGAGGGTAGTACCAGTAAAAGAGACGAAAACCAAGCACTTTTTAACGTAGAATATGAATTTTGGACTGAAAGCAGACGGTTGCCTATTGAAAGTAACCCTAATAAAATGTTGCCCTTCAACTCGCTCCAACCCTAAGAAATAGGGGTTGAAAACTTAAACATCCCCGTATCTCGATCATTAATAGCCCGATCAAAAAATGTTTCAAACAAAAGTTGTTTGGAACAATAAAATTCGTATAAAGTTATCTGACGTCCAATCCCCTATCTTTGAAAATAGCGGCACAAAAACCCTAAGAAATAGGGGTTGAAAACTTAAAAATCGCCGTATCTCGATAATTAATAGCCCGATCAAAAAATGTTTCAAACAAAAGTTGTTTGGAATAATAAAATACGTATAAAGTTATCTGACATCCAATGCCCTATCTTTGAAAATAGCGGCACAAAAACTTTTCGTTTTTCAAATCACCGTCTTTTATTGAGATAATTTATTATACATTTCTAAACATACTCTGCTATTTTCTTAAATATATCCAATCCAACATAAAATAAATAAACAAACGAAAAACAAAAAATAGGAACTTTTATGCAAAGAAAAGAAGGAGTAGGGAAGCTAAATTAAAATTAGGAAGTTTTAGGAAAGTCAGCGCAGTAGTAGCAACCAGATTTTCTGATTCCACACTCGTGGATTAATCAGTTGACACTTCGGAAACATTTAATGTAGGTTATAATATTTCAAGGCTGTTAAACGTAGGAAAACATAACTCAAAGTAACTTAAATAGAAATAATAACGATTTTAATGATAATTTTATGTTTTCAACTCAATTCATTTTCGAATTTTTATGCTGAAAAATGTTTAGTATGGTGCTGAAAAAGTGTCGTCAAAAAATGTTTGCCTATCGAGGAGTTTTCTCTGCGAGAAAGATTTGTCGAAAATTTCTGAAAGGATGGAAAAATCTGCAGACACTGAAAAAAATTAAGCCGATCTTGATTCGCACAGAAAAAAGTTGCGTTTGTCTTATAACTTGATGGAAATTCGAGAAAACGAAAAAAAATTATTGGTTAAAAGAAAACCTTGATACAATGTTTTTTTTTGGTATTTGACATTGCAAATTGAAATTACCTTGCGAGACTATACGTGCCGTCATCGTCTTTGAAACTCGAAAAATCTCGAGTTGCGCGAGGATTGAAAAAAAAAGTAATAACGAAAATATAGCAACTTTTTGATAGGCGTAAAGAATACCAAGTTTTTTTAACGCTTCGATCGCTCCTTTTAGCCCAAGGGAAACTGCGGACTATCGAGGGGGGGCCTTTGCCTGTCAGCAACGTTGCTATAGCTACGAGTTTTTTTTTGTTTACCGTGCTCGATTTCCCTCGGCGGTGGAAGCGTCAAAAGATCCCACGACGTAAAGTAGCAGATCTTTGAAAAAAAAAGACAAAAAAAGGCAGTCGGCTCAAGAAAGCTCACGATTTTTTGGGTGAATTGAAAAATGTCGGAAGACTTGTTGGCTAAGGAGAGAGAGTTTCATCGTTTGAATCGCGAACTCGGCGAAAAGACGAAAGATCTGATGAGGGAAGTCGATTCTTTTCTCATTTCTCACACAACGAACGCTCCTGGCTCGCGGCTTAACGAGACGACACCTGGAAATTTTCATTACAATCGGCACGAACCGAGCCCAGCGGAGGGTAAAAAAAATTCGAAACGAACCAACGGAGCGTGTGAAGAAATTCCAGTTCGACAAGCCGAGGGGTAAATTAATTTTTTTTTCAATTAAAGAATCTGAATAATTAACTGTCAAAAAGTAGAGAAAATTGAAAGATTATTCTATAACTAATCATTAATCGTTAATGTTACTATTGATAATTGATTAATAGTACTATTAATAATTAATTAATAGTACTATTGAGCGTTCATTAATAACACTATTAATCATTAATCAATAGTACGATTAATCCTTAATTAATAGTACCACTATTCATTAGTAGTACTATTAAACATTAACTAAAAGTAATATTAATAATTAATTAATAGAACTATTACCAATTATTTAATAGTACTATTAATACTTAAGGCCTTAAGCCACTCTAGAGGCCGAAAAAATAGGGTTTTTGCGGATTTTTTTATTCAGAAAAACTACAAAATAAATCGAGATTACAAAAAAGGGTGTTTATCATACATATCAGTGACTATCTGCAATAATTTTTTTGAAGCGATTAATTTCGAAATGGCAGCTGTGCAGCGTTTATCTCGAAACTGCATTTTTTAATTCGTCCGGAAACATAACTCAAACAATTTTCTACCGATTCACTTGAAATGTTGAATATATCTTGAAAAATACATTGTCTATGGAAGTACGTAGGATTTTTTTTTATTGCATAGTTCATTTGTTATTAACAATTATCTGACGATTTTTAGGCACATTTTTGGAAAGTGAAAAATTTCGTCACATAATTGTTAATAACAAATGAACTATGCAATATAAAAAAAATCCTACACACTTCCATAGACAATGTATTTTTCAAGAAATATTCAACATTTCAAGTGAATCGGTTGAAAATTGTCTGAGTTATGTTGACGGCCAACTTATAAAATGCAGTTTGAGATAAACGCTGCACAGCGCCATTTTGAAATTAATCGCTTCAAAAAAATTATTGTATACAGTCTCTGATATGTATGATAAACACCCTTTTTAGTAATCTCGTTTTATTTGGTAGTTTTTCTGAAAAAAATTCCCAAAAAGCCTATTTTTTCGGCCTCTAGAGTAGCCTAACCCCGTAATTAATCGTCCTTTTACTCATTAATTGATAGGACTATCGATCATTAATCAATAGTAATATTAATATTTAATTAATAGTACCACTAAACATCGACAGCATGATTAATCTTTGTTTAAGTGCCAATAATCATAAATGGCGCTGTTAATCCTTTATTAATAGTACCACCAATTATTAATAGTACTATTAATAATTAATGGACAGTATTATTAATAATCAATTAATAGTGGCACTAATCATTAATAGCACTATTAATAATCAATTAATAGTACCATTAATCATTGATTGATAGTAATATTGACCATTCATTAATAGTACACCCCGCAATAATGATAATCAACAAATCTTTGTAACAACGGCTCGTGTAATCGGAAAAGTATTCAATCGGTAGGGAATTGGAAAACCTTACGATCGAACAAATCGTCACGAGGGACCCCGAGAATTCGAGAAGCGAAGCTTTCGTTCGCTTTCTCAAAGCTAAAATAAAATTGCTGCACGACGAGCTGGAAACTATTCGCACAGAATACAAGAAAAAGGTGAAATGGTATTGAATTCATTCGAAGAAAAACGAAATAAAATATTACACGATGGAAAAAATGTCTCATTTCTGGTCAACCATTTTCTATTTCATTTTACTTTATAAATTACCTTTTTATCATTATGAACAAAAATTATTTGTCGTCGAAATGTATGTATAATTTTCCGAATAATTTGTTCTCCATCGTGCAATAAAATGCACAGGATTGTGCAAAAATTGTATGGTGTGCACGTTCAATAATGACTTGTTTCGTTGATCAGTGCAATTATTGCAAGGAACTCGAGACGGAGAACAAGAAATCAGAAGACTCGAGGCAAAAGCTCCATAATCAGACAATTTCGCTGAAGGACACGATCGCGAAATCGGAGGCCAACAACGTCAATGCACAGTCGGAGATTCAAGCACGTGCCACAGAAATTTCGTCGTTGAAAAAAGTATCAATAATTATTATCTGGCAATTACATTTTTTGGTCATTTGGAACATTAAAAAGTGACACATGAATCATAAAAATAGGAGAAAAATCAATTGTTGTTGCAATAATAATAATAGTTGTATAACTTTACAGAATTTTTCAGAGAGTAAATTTAAATTTATTAAAAACTCTTTAAATCTATATTGAACAAAAAGTACAAATCCAGGGGAAAAGTTCGTCTCCAAGGGTTTTGTGCTACCAGACAGATTATTTTTTTTCACCTCAAGGAAATCGATGCCCTGAAGAAGGAATTGAAATCTTCGAGCCAACAGACGAGCAGCCTCGACACGAGACTCAACAGATCTTTGGAGGACAACGAGAAACTACGGAATATTTTAAAGCTCAACAAGATCGAGGAAAAGGTGAACAATCGCTTCCATCAGTTTACATTATTTTCTCCGCGAATTTACGATATATCTTTAAAAAAGGCAAAGATTCTGGAAAAAGAACGTGTGGGAAACTCAGCTTTGTCGCTTGAAGCAATAATTATAAAATGATATAATTTATACGTTTTTCCTTTGCTATCGAAACAAAAATTCTAATGAAGAATTGGTATTGTTTTGAAGAAATAAAAATTGCCTTTTAAATTTTTCAGAAATTCTTAGAACATTGGTAAAAAATAAAAATTCAAGGGGTTAGGGTACTTCGACGATCTGAAAGTCAGGGTTATTGAGAAAAATTAATTTTGAAGGAATCAGTAGGCTGATTGAAAAATCGTTTGGACATTTATGCGTATGTAAATTAACAAACTTGTGTACCAAATTTCATTAAAAATATTAATAATTGAAGAAGTTATAAACAATCTCGTAAAGGACCTTTGAACGTAAGGGGCCCAACGGTGTACTTGATCTTGGCCACTCGGTTGATCCGAACCAAAAAGCCAATTTTTTCTTTAAAAAAGAGGATATTGGCTAAGACTTGACCGAGCTATTCTTCGTTATCGTGTTTCAATCGTCAAAAAGAAAATTTTGATTTTTTTCGATTTTTCGAGGTAAAATGCCAATATTATTGTTAATAACTAACGAAAAAAAGATGTTAAGAAGAAAAACGTCGGTCAAGACTAAACTACTATTATACTGAATAAGTGTACCGAATTTCAAGTCAATTCGTTCATTAGATGTCAATAAATCGTGTACACCATTATAAAAAACATAGTTCCGCGAAAAACGCGTTTGAAGTTTTACTAGCAGTTCTATCGTTGTAATCATAAGTTTACCTTCAATCTGCGATTCCTGCACCACACGTTGGCTCTTCCTCTTTAATTCGAGTTGCCTCAGCGACGAGTGTTCGTCATTTTCATAATAGCCTATGGCCTTAAAAAAAACTCGAAAAATAAAAACTCATTAGAGTGAAATAAAACTTAAGCTTTTCTTTTTCAGGAATTCTTTACTAAAAAGTTCTTTAAGGTAGTCCTATCGCTTCACACTAGTCATACCATTGATCATACTTGAGACTTGTGCAATTTATATTTTTAACATATGCAAAAAAAATTGTAATAACTAAATTTTCCATGTGTAAACTGTTTAATGAATGTTCACATTTGATTAGAAAAATGAAAAAATAGTTATTCCAACGATTCGCGCAGTATTTCTAGGTTTGATATTTGGCAATATTGGTTCTATCTCCGTCTCTTTTTACTCAACCAGGCGAGTTTAACCTCCGTGCTTTTCAACATCGATCTGTCAAAACAATATCAGGTGCGGGAAATATAAAGCATTGTATTCGGGCCACGACTGGTAAAAAGCGTGGGAAATTTGTGTCGGCGAAATATGTCGGTTAAAAATGAAATATGTGTGGAAATTCGAATGAGTGAGATGAGGTTAGGACTACAGTCAGCTGTTGCCTTGCTGTCACGTCTCTTTATCGTAGCAAGTGGTAATAAATCCAATACCGGAAGTTCAAATTAGACTCGATATTACATAAAAATTAGGGCAATAAGCGTAATTTTTTCTGAGAGCACTGGATTACTTCAAGTGTTAAGGATGTATGGCAACTAAGTTATTTACTACTGTTCGAATTGAAACTCACTGATATTGTAAAGGAAAATATCGAGAACTTTTTGAGATTAAAAAAACAAAATTTGCCCACGTGAATGCTGAGATAAACGAATTCAAAGTTGGGTCATTTAACACGGGGAACATAGGACTGTACGTCCAAAATTCCCTTTATATTGGCAAAAAAGGTATTTCCGGAGTACTCTTTTGTAAAAAAAACTTTTGTGCGGTATCGCTGTAATATGCATGATACGTTAAAAAAAAATCGACATGTGCCCATATATTTTGCGAGATATTGCGAGTTAAATGGGACCGTTTTCGTATTTCTTTAGCTCGTATGTCGTAACCACGACAACGTCAGGGAAAACGTACATCAAATCAGCAACTAAATTTGCAGTTAAAAATTGAAAATTCTTCTTTCTGTACCGCATGTTTTACTTTGAGCTGTGGTAAATCTCCTTTTTAGCTTCAATGAATACTACAATTATTTTATTTAGTCTTTAAATGCGATTTTTGCAAATTGCATAATCAGTTCTGTAACGACTCTGCAGTAGCTGCCATACATCCTTAAGTATGTAAATCTGATTATTTTTAAGAATCTGACGGATTCCCACTATTATATACACCTTTGTAGCGACCGGAAATTGGGTTTTTGTATGTCGTCTCGGAATTCCTTCACAAAAATACGCAATTTGAATATTTCTTTTCTCTGTAATTAGGTCGATAAACGACCCTGAAATTTTACCGAGACGATTATCAATATATTTAGTGAAGCTCAACAAAAAATTATAAAAATCCTATGGATTGAAACCTGGCGATAGGACTATCTTAAAAAACAAAAAAGCTTACGTAAAATAAAAACTTGAAATACGTATATAAGAATATCCCACTTTGGAGGGTTGAACCATGCCGCGGTTGAATAAAGAGCCCGTAAAACGGACATTTCAGGAGCTGAGAGACGAGATAAGAAGATTGCAGGAGAGCGAAAGGCTCACAGTGAAAAGCCTGGAAAAGCAGAGAACTGAAATATTGCAGGCTTTCAAGAAGCAAACTGCTCTGGTTGACAATTTGAAGAGACAAAAGGTAAAGGGATTCAGCAACAAGCATTTTTCACAAAGCTCCATCGCGTCGAATCTCGTTTCCGAAGCTCCCTCCGCGACTAAACAGGCTTTTCAATCCTGGCGTCTTCGAAGACGACGTTTTTCGAGCGTGATAAAACTGTGTAGAAAAAATCTACCGATCTGGAGACTTTTCAATTTATCAAAATCTCCGTGCTCTCGAATAAAAAAAAAAGTTCAGCTACATTTACTGTAAAAAAAGCACAAAAGAGCAATTTTTAAGAGTGACATTGAATTTCTGCAAATTTTCGTAACATAAAGTAATTTTAGTTTTATTGTATATTTAAAAAAGCTGCTTCGTGCAAAACTCCACTCTGTGCAAGCTCCACTGGCGATTTTACCTTTTTTTCATTGCCTATCGAACTTTTCCAATCTAACGAGACGACGAAGACCCCAGAGCGTTAAGGTAACGGTACCAATGCTCGGACGGTCAAGAGCATTCTTAGATTACAGGATTTATTATTCATCTATGGACTGTTTAAAAAAAATGATCGGCACTGACGTCAAGCTCGTAAGTTCTAGTTTTCAAAACACATGCATTAACTGCCGGAAAGTTGAGTATTTTTATTTTTATTCATTTGAACGTTCAATAGTACCAAATGTACCAATTTTCGGACAGCTGTCAGTGTTACGTACCTATGTTCGGACACTATCATGTCCCAATTGTTGGACACGTCCCTATAAGCGACCATTATGAGATCCTAGTTTTCGGACATGCAAAAATTGATTCTTATTGTCACAAGATTTAAATTGAACAGGTACGTAAAAACTCCGGGCACATTTCGAATATACAGGGTGAGGCACATAAAGTGTTACAGAGCAATAGCACTCAAACTATTGATCATATCCAAAAATGTTTCAGACGAAAGTTTCAGTGTTCGATAAGGCCGTCATACTGGACCACCCTATTTTTTTATCGGTGGAAGCGCCGAAGCTACGTCAAAGTCAACTCCACTTTTTAAAATGGAACCGTGTATTTTTTTTCGATGACATTATTACCGATTTTAAAAGGAGATATACACCTAGGAGCCGGAAAAAAGGTCATTTTTGTGAATTTTTTCGAGGAAAACTATTTTAAATCTCGGATTGGGGTTTTAATTATCTAAAAGTATATACATTCAAAAATATGTTTAATTTTCTTTATTTAAAAATATCAAAAATATACAAGGATATTATATGATCCTTGGAGCGTCGTAAAAAAATCTGCTATACGGTACCCACTGGCGTTTCTTCAAAAATCATCTGAAAAAAAAAAACCAAAAAGATTATTAAATTAGATACTATAATCTAGTACTTGTCATAGCCGATTTTGAAAATATCGATTTATGACAAAATGGCGGACGTTTGAACATAGTGATTTTTGGGCCAAAAATTAGTTATTATTTTGCCTATAAAACAAAAACTAAGTAACGGAAAAAAAGATCCTATGACAAGTACTAGATAATGGTGTATAGAATAACTAAAAAAACCTCAAGGCAATCGGTTCATTGGTTTTCGAGAAATTTTGGGTACCGATTTGAAAAACGTGGTTTTGAGAAAAACGCGTTTGAAAATTTGGGAATGAATAAATCATGAAATTTGTCAACTTACATGGAATTATCGATACCAGGCCCATAGTGTAGGTCTTCTACGGTCGACGGAATGTTCATAGCTTCTAAATCCTCGACCTCGACCATCTAGGTGTACATCTGTCCTTAAATTGAACAGGTACGTGAGAACTCCGGGCACATTTCGAATATACAGGGTGAGGCACATAATGTGTTACAGAGCAATAGCACTCAAACTATTGATGATATCCAAAAATGTTTCAGACAAAAGTTTCAGTGTTCGAGAAGGCCGTCATACTGGACCACCCTATTTTTTATTTATCGGTAGAGGCGCCGAAGCTACGTCAAGGTCAACTCGACTTTTTAAAATGGAACCATGTATTTTTTTTGAAGACATTACCGATTTTAAGACGAGCTCAACGACCTACAACACAAGGTCATTCTAGTCACGCAAAGTATGAAAATACTCGAAAAATATCGGAATAATCACTTTCAAAGGATCCACTAACCTTGGTTTGGGTCTACCTACAGAAGATGCTCGAAGATCTTGCAGAGCACCTCAAGCCGCATAAAAAAACGTTAGGGGGTCAAAGTCGTTCAAGGTCATTCAAGGTCAGTATCGATGAGACAAATCTAAATATTTCGGATCACTACCAAACATTTAGTAGTGATCCGAGATATTTAGATTTGTATTTCATTTTAATAGGTGCCCCTTGAATGACCTTGAACGACTTTGACCTCCTAATGTGTTTTATGCGGGTTGAGGTGCTTCACAAGATGGTTGAAAAAGAATGTACCATTCCATTTAAAAAAGTGCAGTTGACCTTGTAGCTTCAGGGATAAAAAAAATAGGGTGGTCCAGTATGACGGCCTTCTCGAACGCTGAAACTTTTGTCTCTGCAGCTACGTTCTCTCGTACCAGTAATCGGCCATGAGATTCGATTACGGTACATGCGTGTGATAAATGCCCCAATCAAGGCGTTATACGCAGTTCAAGGCCAAAAAAGTCGTTTTTTCATGATTTTTTTCTGGAAAAGGATTTCATTTGGGCAAAACAAAAAGTATTAGGCAGTGTCGTGGCATCTTTTAGCTTTAGATTGGCATTTTTTATTTTCAAAAATATTCATTAACATTGCTCCTGTAGGAAGTCTCCTGGAGGTCCCCGCAAAAAAAGTGTCCGGCGGTGAGCAAAGTATCTCCGGTTTGGATGATCTAAAATGAAAAAAACCAAAAAGATTCTTTTAGGGGATAGATGAATCCAGGTATTGATCGAAGGAATAGTCGAAATTTTAATTTTTGACAAAATGGTGGCTCCGGAAAGAAACAATTTCGATTTTCGACCAAATTTATTTCGTTAAATCGTTGAAAAAAAATGGAAATAATTATCGGAAATCTTATTCCTTCGATCAATACCTGAAGAATATATCTGACAAGGTTGTGTTGAAATTGCAGACCGATCGGTTGAGCCGTTTTTGAGAAATCGTGCTTGCCGACGTTGAAAACACCGTTTTGAGAAAAACGCGTTTGAAGTTTCAACAGTCAACTTTGTAGCGCTCCGAGCGTCCTTACAAATGTGTGTGTATTTCCGAGAATATTCGCTGGATCGATTTGAAATTTTCAGGGAATATACTCACATATTTGTACATTTCGAAAATGCAATAAAAAAATCGATTTTTTGAAATTTCTAATTGCGTATAACCCGTTAATGAGACGCTGAATTTATTATATAAAACCTTGTCCAAACCGAAATGTAACGGCGGTGTCGAAAAGTCGGTTCGATTCGCTTTCTATTGGTCACAAGTCGTCCCGAAATCGATAAAAAATAGACCCCTATTACTATTACAAATTATCGCAACTCTAGCTCGTCTATTCAGAAAAATGCATTCATGACATGACTGACGCGGACTCGTTGATATAACTCGTCAATTTCACTACCAAAATTCGTTGTTAGCGTACACTTTTCCGATAATGGATTAGTAATTGAAGGCTGAATAGAATGCCAGCGCCACTTTTCGTTACTTATCAACTATATAGCTCATATAGTGAAACATTCGAACTACTGTCCGACAGAGTTGGGCGTAATTCTATTTATAAATACGAATACGAATTTATTCACATCGTGAATTTCATGTGACTATAAATATAAATTTATTCATACTTCACTTATTTCTATTCACATGCATGCATACAAATACAATTGTATTCACAAATGTTCGGTTCATACAAATAAATTCACAAAAAATTGTGAATATTCACAAAAAATTGTAAATACAAAAAAAATCACAAAATAAGTTGTGAATTTTTTCGTATGTAAGACAAATTAAAATCAAATTCACAATGATCAGATTAAAATTTACACCAAACGTGAGTTCTTACGTATTTTGAGAGAAAACATTGCGTCGAGGCAAATAAATTTTTGCAAAAAAGTTGTGAGTTTCAAATATTACATTACAAATATGAAAAATTCACAAAACGAGTTGTCAATTTCCTCAAGTTGAAGAAAAGAAGGAAGGAAAGAAAAGCGTAAGAACTCACTCGTGGTGTAAATTTTAATATAATTGTCGTGAATTCGATTTTAATTTTCTTTATCTTGAGGAAATTCACAACTCATTTTGTGAATTTTTTCATATTTATAATTTAATATTTGAAACTCACAACTTTTTTTGCAAAAATTTCTTCGTCTCGACGCAATGTTTTCTCTCGAAGTACGTAAGAACTCACTTTTGGTGCAAAATTTTAATCTGATCATTGTGAATTTTATTTTAATTTGTCTTAAATACGAAAAAATTCACAACTTATTCTGTGAATTTTTTGTATTTACAATTTTTTGCGAATACATTTGCATTCACAGATTTTGATGTGATTTTTTTTTAATCCACAGGAATTTTTATAAATATTCACATTTTTTGTGAATACTCACCATTTTTTCTGCAAATTTATTTGTATGTTCAGACTATTTGTGAATACATGAATGAAGTGAAGTGAGCATGAATAAATTTGTATTTATATTCACATGAAAATCACGATGTGGATAAATTCGTATTCGTATTTATAAATAGAATAACGCCCAACTCTGCTGTCCGAACAGTGGGATCCGTCCGCGCATTGGTATCGTTACCTAAGGGGCCCACCCTTGCGATTATTTTCCTTCGCCAGCCCGGCGCGAGCCTCTGCCGATGGACGAGCCGTTGAAGAACGATATTTTTCCCACCTCGCGCGACCTAATCGCTCGCTCTCTTCCGCAGGCTCATCTCGAAGCGAGTCGACAGATCCAACTGACCGAGGCAGAGTTCTCCAAGCTCTTGGACTGGAGCCCGGAGACGACGTGATACGCAAGAGAGATCGTGCAATAAAAATCAAATAAACGTCACGAATATTCCAAGAAAAAAAAAGGCCCACGAGCCACCGGCAAATCCCTTCGTCCTTCTCCATTCGGTAGCTTGAAAAAAATGAGTATTCTTCTCAATTTATTTACACGAGGCCCGGCATTGTCCCAGGCCAACATTACAGGCTGCGAGAATCGGCACGAGGATTCAATAATCGTCAGCGAAAATCGCTCGTCGTCCGTTTTCTCTTCTCATGAAAACAAAACTAAAAAAAAAAACAGCATTTCGTCGCAATCCTAAACTTCCCTCTCAGGATCCCGAGCGACGAGAATCCACGAGTTTTCTCTTTCGAAAACGTTGCTCATCACCGCGCACATCCCGCCAAGCTGCGCTTCACTCCGTCTCCGTTTATTGCACTCTCTGCGATTTCGAAAAAAAAAAATAACGACTAAACGTAAAAATACGTAAAAAAAATTACGATCTCGTTATACGTGAACAATATTTGTCTCGGCGAACGGACTTTCTGTAGCTAGCGGCCTCGCGTTTACAATCAATAGTCGATTTTTTTCCGCGAGTCGGCGATGCGCTCAAGCTCAACGTCCTCGGGGACGAGATGAACTTCTCGCGTTCTTACGTCGACGATTGCGCAATAGTCGCAAACTCGCACAGCCGCGGCTCACTACGAAACGTGTCCATTGGTATCATTGCTTTTTTTCTCTCTTTTTCTTTTTTTTTTATTAACATATTATAAAAAAACCGTCTTTAAAAATGTTTCGCTTTTCTTCTCATCGTGTTTGTGTGTGGTTGGTTAATTTTTTTCCATGCCTTCTCACGCACCTGATCGGAGTACGAGACGTGAAATGCGCGCGATTTCACGCACAAAAAAGTAGTCGTTCGAGACATAAATAAATATATTGTGATGTGTTTAGCAACATTTCTTTTTGTTTCATTTTAATTCATTTCATTTCACTTGCTCGATACGCGTTGTTATCGCTCTCTCTCTCTCTCTCTCTCTGCCTCTTTCTCTCTCTTGTTTCTTTCTCTCTCGCGCGTGCGCTCACTCACCCTCGTTCTCTTCGTTCGTTCTCTCTTTATCTCTAATCGCTATCCTAGCTCCCCCGATTCGTCCGCCACTCGGGCTAGCGACGACCTCGCGGCGATTTTCTCAGCAAGTCCGTGATATTCGTTTGTTTTTAACGTCGCACGAGGTGAAGAACGTCGCTGCCGGTGGATCATCGATGGTGGTCTCGTCGAGATTCAACGCCTCGGCAGATCACGCCAGATAGCTGTAGGTGTCCTTCTGTCCCTCCGTGCGCTCCAGATACTCCTTTTCAATTAATATATCTATACATTTCTGTAAGCAGAACAGCGCACATTCGTTATCGTACGTGAATATACATTTCCGTAAGCAGAACAGTGGAAATTTGTTATCGAGATGACTGACAAGGTTGCGCGGTCGATCTCTCCGATTTCGATTGAATTTGGCATGCTTGCCGAATGGGCAAAAATAGGCGACACGTAGTTTCTCATATCCGCGGAACTCGATTTTTAAGGGGTGAAACGCACCCTCGAAAATAGGGGTGTTTTTCGTCGACAACGTCATCGTTCTTGTCTCCAAAGTATAGTACACGAAAAAAATAAACATTGTTGCAATTTGAATTTGTTTCGTGATGTAATGACGTATCAAATTTAAACATTCGATGCGTCATTGTGTAAAACATTTGAAAGGTTGTGTAAACATTTCACGACGATTAGGATGCTGGCTACTGAGAAATTAGAATTCACAAATTACACGTAGCGTTATGGAAACTGAAATAATTTTGCAATTATTATGAATGAAGTAACTTTGCAGATTTCCCGCTACTTTCATTTACTTCAAATACTCATTTTCGTTCACGGACGACGTCGTTTCTTGCACCATAAAGCCAACTTTGTTTTTGATATATTTGAAATAAAAAAAAAACGTTCATTCATGAATATTTGCAAAGTTACTTCATTCATAATGATAGCAAAGTTTCTTCAGTTTCCATAAGGCTGCGTGTAATTTGTGAATACTAATTTCTCAGTAGCCTGCTTCCAGTATAGTACACGAAAAAATAAACATTGTTGCAATTTGAATTTGTTTCGTGATGTAATGACGTATCAAATTTAAACATTCGATGCGTCATTATGCAAAACATTTGAAAGGTTGTGTAAACATTTCACGACGATTAGGATGCTGGCTACTGAGAAAGTAGAATTCACAAATTACACGTAGCCTTATGGAAACTGAAATAATTTTGCAATTATTATGAATGAAGAAACTTTGCAGATTTCCCGCTACTTTCATTTACTTCAAATACTCATTTACGTTCACGGACGACGTCGTTTCTTGCACCATAAAGCCAACTTTGTTTTTGATATATTTGAAATAAAAAAAAAACGTTCATTCATAGATATTTGCAAAGTTACTTCATTCATAATAATACCAAAGTTACTTCAGTTTCCATAAGGCTGCGTGTAATTTGTGAATTCTAATTTCTCAGTAGCCAGATTCCTAATAGTCGTGAAATTTTTACACGACCTTTCAAATGTTTTACATAATGACCTATCAACATTTTTTTAAATTTTATTACCATTTTCAATTTTGGACACAACGTCCTTAAAAATCGCACTCGACGTTGCGATGGCTTTCGCGCGGCAAGATTGGCGCGCGAAAGATTGGCGAAAGATATCTATCCTATCAATTGACCTCGGTTGCTTCAGAGCGACGTTTTTTTTTTTCAACTGCGGGTCTTATTCAAAATGATTTGCGCAACCGATTGTCAGCAAATAACCTTAATGAGCTCTGCTTTCTTAACAAAAACCTCCCTAAGGTCAAGTTTGATTATTGACTACGTCACAGCTAAAAGCTACTTACGTTAAAACCCTGTAGAAACCTGTTTTTTTAGAGTTCAGTTCAATTTCAAGTTTAATTGGTACAATTTCAAGTTTAGATAACTTCAAGCACTAAACTTTAAATTAATAATAAGTAAAAGAGTGTAATTGTGTTTCTGTTTGATTTTGACACTCCTTTCGCTCCTGCAAGGTAGGTAAATAATTTTTCACATTTTCATCTTCTTACTTAAGTACCTTTTCTGATGTTTAGGTCATTGGTTAGTGTACAAAAAGAACAATTTTTATTGTATCAAGTTTTCTTGTAAATCGTATCGGTATAGGTATCGGTATCGTATCGGCTAAAACGAGTATCGTTACGTCCCTAATTTATTTTCCTCAGTTGCTTTATAGCCTGGTTTTGACTTGAATTTGTAACGATTTTGTAAGGATTTCAAGAATTGAGGGCGTTGTGACGATTTTTACGGAGGGTTGTTTTCTTTTGAGTTTTTCTTCAAATTGCGTTTTAGCAAACGGTGTAAGCGTAGTTTATGATAATTCTTTAGATATGTGACTTTTCCGAAAAATGAGCCTAACATTTTTTTTGTGCTATTTTCTCATTTATTGGTTTATAAATGATGATATTCAGTCAGGGAAAGCTGAAATCCCCCCCCCCCCCATAATAAGTTATGGGGTTTTGAAGTTCGCGGAAACCATAAAATATCGCATCTTTGAACATTTCGACGTCTATATTGGGTTTGCTTGGGTTAAGTATGGGTAAAAGTTATAGGGTTTTGAAGTTGGCGGAAAGACGTGATAAAATAAGGTATTTTTTAACATTTCGACGCCTATGTTGGATTTGTCTGGGTTTGTTTGGAAACAACAATTTTTCGGAAAAGTCACTTGTCTAAAGAGTTAACCCGTGAAAATGACGAACACTCGTTTGACGCTTGTTACAAAACGGTGTACACGATTTCTCGATATCTAATGAACGGATCGATTTGAAATTTCGCACACTTATTCAGTGTAACAGTAGTTTAGTCTTGACAGACGGTTTCTTCTATATATATTTTTTCATTAGTTATTATCAATGTCATTTTTTCTAGGAAAATTGACAAAAGGCTTCTTTTAATGATCGAGACAATATAAAAAAAGCTCGGTCACGTCACAGCCAATATTAGCAATTTTAAAAAAACTCATTTTTTTCAATCGACCGGGTGGCCATAATCGAGTGCACCGTTGAGCCCCTCACGTTCAAAAGTCCTTCACGAGATTGTTTATAACTTCTTCAACTATTAATATTATTAAATGAAATTTGGTACACTATTTTGTTAATGCACACACAAATAAATCTCCAAATGATTTTTTCATCATCTTATTTCTTCAAAATCAATTTTTTAAATAACCTTGCTCTTCGGGTTATCACAGTAGCTTGTCTCGTTAATGGAACATTGATTTTGAAAAAAATAACCACTCAAAGAGAACGTATCGTTTTTCGGTGAAAAGAACGCTCGATTTTCGTTGACAAAAATAAAACTATGCATTGAAAAGAAAATCCCTTCGTTCAAGCACTACTTTTGATATGTAAAAGAAGCTTGGCAAAGTTGTAGTGGATCGGTGCAGTGATTTTTGACATATAGCGACCACCGATTTAGAAAGTAATTTTGAGAAAAACGCCTTTAGGCCTTATATACACTTGTGGTGGTCGGAAAAATGGAAAAAAAATTGATTGCATATTCTTTAAAAGTACAATATCTCAAGAATATTTTCACCAAATTTCATAAAGATCGGAGCATTAAATTCGCAGTTATAGGTATTTCAACCGCACGACCGCGCAAGTCGCGTGTTACGCTTGCCGAGCAGCAAGCGCAAGCAGCCACAAGAGAAGGAAGAATGGCTCGTAGGCACTATCAAATCAATGTTTTAGAGGCTGCAGAGGATGCAGAAGGCCCTGTATGGCCCTGGAATCGACGATTCCGTGTTAGCATGAATGAATTAACTTTAAATGTAAAAGAAACATACTTGAATCTTAAACGCAATTACCTCAGAATCGTCATTTTTTAGAAACACCTTTACGGTGGACACGATTACTAAAAAAATTATTAATCCAGTCCATACCAAATTTATACCACTTGTTTATTATGATAATAGCTAGGGTCTGGATAAAGGATTTTGTTGAAAAAAATAAAATTTTGTAACCAAAAAACCGAAAATTTAGCACTTAAAAAATAAATTTTCTTGTTAAAATTATCGTCATTTTTTTTTTATCAAAATTTTGATAAATCCTTCGTCCAGGCCCAATGCAATATCCTAACGAAATATTTTTCAAATTCTGATTTCAGATGAACCGTTCTCGGGTTATCATGTTTACCGCAACTGATGCTCAAAAGAAGGCGCTCCTGAAAGACAGCTGGAGTTCCGCCATTGTGAAACATTTTTGAATAAAAAAAACTGTACAAGTACATGAAAATATGTACTAGTCGATGTTGTTCACAGTTTTTCAATAAGCATTTATTGTCCCGTCGAAAAAAATCAAGAAAATCACGTCCCTTCGCCCGCTACAAGTGTATATAAGGCCTTAAAGTCGACTAGAAGATTTCAGTGAATTTTTTCAAAATGTTATATTTCGAAAATCCGTTAAAAACAATAAGATCGATATGTTCAAAAATTTCAATTAGACATAAGGCCTTAAGGGGCTATACTAGTGTGACACTTTAAAAAAATCGATTTTTTTGCCTTTTTCGACACTTTATACTTTCAAGAATACCATTATCATTTATATAATTTATATCAATATCATTTTATCTTGCAAAAATCGATAGTTAAATCTTTAAACGCGTTTTTCTCGGAATGAGATTTTTCAAATTTGCTGACATTGCAACTCAAAGAGCAATTATCCGATTGACGTGAAATTTTAACTCAGTACTCTTGAATATATTTACTCTACAATGACGTAGGATATTTTTGATTGGATGAAAATTGACGATTTGGCATTGAAAAAAACGACCATTTTATAGGCAAGAAAACAGAATTTTTTTCATAACTACGCCATTTTGTTAGATTTTGATATTTTTCGAAAATCCTACGTCATTGTACAGGAAATACCTTTCAGTTTAACGACATTTTTTCCTTTTTCGGTTTCAGCTACTCAATCGGCCGGAATCATGTCAGCAGTGGAGGAACTTTTTTTTGGCGCCTCCGAACGCAGCTTATAAGTCGCTTGGATCTCAATATTTTTTTATGAAAAAATTATCGAATATAGGTCAAATATAGCCAAAATATATTCTTAATTTTCCGAAACATTTAATTGAGTACTTTTCTTCCAAAAAAATTCCCGAAAATCGCCCAAATTTTCAGCGTTCACACTGGTATAGTCCCTTAATAACAAATGATAGAAATTCTTTTTTTTTTTAGAAAATCGAACATTTTTTTCTAAAGCTTGCCATTTTCGTATTTTTCAAAATTCCAAAAAACTCTCCAATCATACGAAAGTTTTATTATTACACTAAAAGAACATTTTTTCATTTTTCCTTGTAAACGACTAGTTTATCAATATTTTTCAATACCAAAATAACTCCAACTTACAAGGAACATCCCTCAGGTGACACGCTTCGATTTTGTTGAAATTTCGATATGTTATAAAGCCCCGAAAAGTAAGCGATACGTATTTTTTTTTCATCGGCGGAAAAACGGTTATAGTGGCTGAAACGCACCCTAAAAAATGGGGATGATTTTCGTTTTTCATCGATAGCGTTTTAACGGTACGAGATATTAAAAAATCGCAAATTGCAGCAATGTTTATTTTTTTGTGCACTATACATTGGAGATGAGAACCGCAACGTTATCAACGAAAAACGATAACCACTCCTATTTTCGAGGGTTCGTTTCACCCCTTAAAACCGTTTTTCCGGCGATAAAAAAAATACGTATCGCTCACTTTTCGGTGTTTTATAACAGATAAAAATTTCGACCAAATCGAAGGGTGCCACCTGAGGGATGTTCCTTGTTAGCAGACTATGTCTGAATTGCGAGTAAAATTCCGACCCCGTCATTCCAATACTCTCATCACGAAATCTAAAAAATTCTTTCGTTTTTGGGCCCGAAGCTAATGGAGAAACAGCCGAGTGCGTTTGATCGCCGGTAACTCTACGCGAATTTTTTCCACAATTACGAAATCGGGCCTACTGACCTTAATAACGTGGACCCGTGGCTTAAACCTAGAGCTCAGTTGATTCAAGACCTCGGCAACGAGTTGCTGATGTTTGAGGACTTTGCGCATCTTCATGATCCTAACGATGGCCGCCTGTATCAGGAGCTTGCGATCCTCCTCTATGTGCTTGTGAGTCGTCTCCTGCTCGATCTTCAGCTCCGTCTTCACCGGTACGTTTATGTTCACCCGCAATTTTTTGCTGCGGAAAAGACACGAAAAATTGCAAGAAACGAAAGAAAAAAAATGTTGATCCGCCCAATCCACAATTTAAGACCAAAAGTGGTCGATTTCCCGAGAGATCCGAGGCAACTTTCAGATCGAATGGATGAAAGCGTACTTTTTGTAACCGGTGAAAAGTTCCACCGTGGAGAGCGACGTGAGCTCGGCCTCGTCGTCGATCGCCGCGGTCAGCAGCTTCGCTTTCAGGAGAATTTGAATCACCTGATGTTCATTCGAGAACAGAAAAAGCAACACAAATGTTCATTCGAACGAGTGACAAGCGACCTCGCGCCCAATCCGCCGAGTGTCCGCAAACGAAAAAACACGACGCGTCACCAACCTGAAGCAAAAAGTCCATTTTAATCTGTGTCGCGTCGTGCAGCTGCTGTATCGTCCAGATCGTCACCACGTTGTACTGCAGCAGTACGGCCATTTGAAAAGTCGAGGCCTGTAGCGTGTAACGATTTTTGAAACAATTCGTCAGTAATTCACCCTTCGACATGTTGTAAAGCCAATTTAACTTCCTGCCGCTGTGCTGTGAACTGTAGAATGTTGTGAATCTGTGCACGGATCTTTCCAACTGAAAAAAGGACGAACCAGGATTACAACCGCGATGCACAGACGATTGTCAATGTTGGAAATATTCGTCGTCCGTTTGGGGGAGAAAAGAAAAGCCACTGCGGTGAGGAAAGAAACGAAGGAAAGCCGAGCTTTACCTCCGTTGGCAGTGAAAACGTAAAGGACTGTTGGAACGGCCACGAGCCCGAGGACAGTACTTGTATGGTGAAATCGATGTCGAGCGGTTCCGCCGAATTCGTCAAGTGTCGCCGGAACTGTTCGTTCAGATCCTTCGACACTCCGATATCCTGGGTCGAGAAAAATGGCAAATCGTGTTTAAATGTCGCGAATCGACGTCGGAATTCGACGAAGAAAAGTCCGGAGATCGTACTCACCTGGAACATTCGCTGAAGCTTCGATGTGTACTCGAAACCGCAGGCTTGTTTCAATTTCGAGATCATCGAGGCCTCCGCGTCGTCACTCGCCGACATGTGTTGGACCAACCGTTTCGCCAACATTTTACTGTAGAACTTTTGGAATACATCCTTGTCCTCGATGTATTTGAACACGACCATCTGTCCAGCGGAAGTTATTGTTTATTATCGTGAAAAAATGGGCGAAATTTGTTACGATCGGAAGATGACGGCAATTTTTTTTGTTTCAATTTCATCGGTCACGAGTTTGTTTGGGTTCGTTAAGGGGAGGTTAGGGGTTTGCACTTTTGGAAAATCGATTTTTTTGTTGTTTCTTCTTGTAGATGAACATTTCAAGAATATAATCCCAAAATTTCAAGTCAATCAGAGCAAAACTCTCGAAGTTATTGACTATTTAGTCCCGCTCCTCTAACACTGTAGCTCCGACTTCTCTAAACTTCAAACACGTTTTTTTCGAAACGACTTTTTCAAAGTCCGTGTTCACTGCCATTTAAAAACTACATGACCGATTTATTTCAAACTTGGCACACACTTTCTACATATAAAATACCTCCCCCCAACGGTTAGTTTGAGATTTTTGTTTACATTGAGGGGGTTTTCCACCCCCAAAATGGCGGAATTTTTCGTGAAAAATAGCACTTTTCACTTTACATGACCAACAAAAATTTCGAAATGAAAAAAAAAATATCGAAGACCGTTGGGGGGAGGATTTGATGATACTTTGACTAAATTTTAATGGTACTTGATTTCAGATAATTTCTAGCTGAGATACAGTGAACACCGCAAATCGTGTTTTTCCAAATGCGTTCTTGGAAAAGCTTTGTCACCGGCTTGTTTGTGGATATTTTCGCGTACAAATTTCACGGAATGTTCTTGAAATGACACTTAACAATGTACAAAAGGTTTCAATAAATTTACTCTATCCATATAGATGAAAAAAATTCGCAAAAAAGTGTTTTTTTTTTTCACGCTGAAACCCCTACCCTCCCCTTAATTTAAAATAGTAAGTGGTTGTTTGGATTTGTCGGCTGAATGTAAAGCGAGTTTTCTTGGGTCTGTGTGAGTTTCGCAACTTAATATAAAACAAGTCCGTTTGGGTTAGTCAACTTAACGTAAAACGAGTTTTTTTGGGTTTGTTAACCAAACGTAACAAGTGTCGGCTGAATGTGAGGCGAGTTTTCTTGGCTTTGTTTGGGCTTGTCAATATAAGGCCTTAGGCCACAGTGACGGGTATAAAATTATGTGCGAATTTAACAATTTTTTTCGTATGAAAAAGTTATCCACTCATAAAATTAATTACACATCTATTTAGTATGAATATCAAGCTGTTAGAATTTTTTTTCTATGTACAAAATCGCCGACTACTAATATTTTCTTTTGTTATCTTTTTTTTTAGGCGCTTCGCGGCGTGACATTTAGAATCCACCATTTTTTACCTAGAACAAAAAACAAAAATTCTCGTCAATCTACATTAGAATACCTAGAGAAGTACGTACGGAATTTAAAAAATATTTTTTTATTCAAAAGTTGTAGGTATTTGAACTTAAGAAATGAATTTTCAGTGAAAAATGTCGTTTTAACTGCTCATAAAATGAAAAGTTTTCGATTAATCAGAAATTCCGTACGTACTTCTCTGCGAAATGCAATTAGGAGCATAACTTTTAATTTTGAAGTAAATCGAGTGAAAATTGTTAGAGTTATTTGTCACGCCAATTGGAAAAAAGCTGTTTCGAGAAGTTTCGAGAAGTCGGCCATTTTGTAGATCGAAAAAAATATATATATATTTTCTAACAGCTTGACATTCATACTAAATACATGTGTAATTAATTTTATGAGTGAATCACTTTTTCATACGAAAAAAAAATGATTAAACTCGCACATGATTTTATACCTGTTACTGTGGCCTAAGGCCTTAATATAAAACATCTTCATTCGGGTCTGTTTGGGTTTGTCAACTAAACGTAACACGAAGTTGGTTGGCTTTGCCGACTCAAGGCGGGAGATACCTGTAGACGAGGAAAATATTAGCTGATTTTCATGATTTTTTTTTTAAAGCGACGACTTCTTTTTACCATTTTTGAGACTTAGGGGAAGTTTTATTACTACGTTTGGCCGTTACATGTTTTTTTTTCTATTTTATTGATCCTTAAAAATGGCGGAGGTATGGCACGGTCTTCTAAACTGGATTTTCAAAACTGGCGTGAAGTATAGCTAAAAAACTAATCGACCGATTCTGATGAAATTTGGTATTAATCTTTGTAACCTTATTGTCTAAAACATGACCCTGAATGTTCTTGAAAATGAGAAAAATATATATATTTTTTATTGCTAAATGTAGCCATATTTTTCTATCGTTTTGTTTCAGTGTACCATTTAATCGATTTTCAACATTTCTCACTTTTTCTTGGTTCATATTCTGCGTGTGAGTGTTAATGAACGAAAAGTCTTCGTTGGTTTTTTTTTCAGATTAATCCTGCCGACGCTACGTGTCACGCCGTCTGATAACATCCGCCGCAACCCGTTTAGAAAGACCGTGCATTTAATAAAAAATAAAAAATACCATGTAACAGCCAAAAGTAGTAATAAAATATACTCCAAGTCTAAAAATGGTAAATCATTAAAAACAGCAATTTTTTTCCTCGCCTAAAGGTATCTCCCCCCTTGATATACCACAAGTTTGTTTGGGTTAGTTTACGTCCGTCAACTCAACATGAGTTTGTTCGGGTTCTTCAACTCAAGGAGAGATATATACGGAGATGGTCAAAAAAATCGATTTAGAAGCTACGAACATTCCGTCGACCGTTGAAGACCTACACTATGGGCCTGGTATCGATGATTCCATGTAAGTTGACAAATTTCATGATTTATTCATTCCCAAATTTTCAAACGCGTTTTTCTCAAAACCACGTTTTTCAAATTGGTACCCGAAATTTCTCGAAAACCAATGAACCGATTGCCTTGAGGTTTTTTGTGGTTATTCTATACACCATTATCTAGTACTTGTCACAGGATTTTTTTTCCCGTTACTCAGTTTTTGTTTTATAGGCAAAATAATAACTAATTTTTGGCCCAAAAATCACTATTTATGTTCAAACGTCCGCCATTTTGTCATAAATCGATATTTTCAAAATCGGCTATGACAAGTACTAGATTACAGTATCTAATTTAATAATCTTTTTGGTTTGCTTTTTCAGATGATTTTTGAAAAAACGCCAGTGGGTACCGTATACGCAGATTTTTTTACGACGCTCCAAGGATCATGCAATATCCTTATATAATTTTGATATTTTCAAATAAAGAAAATTAAATATATTTTTGAATGTATATACTTTTAGACAATTAAAACCCCAATCCGAAATTTAAAATAGTTTTCCTTGAAAAAATTCTCAAAAATGACCTTTTTTCCGGCTCCTAGGTGTATATCTCCCCTTAACACAAAGAGGGTTTTTCCTCGGCTATCAACAATAACACGAAGTAGCAACATTAACAAAATGAATTACAGGCCGTTCGGCCTTTTTTGTCCCGCATAAAAAACTTACCACTTGATTCAGCGTGTCCTCGAGTTCGGCCTCCTCCGGATTCTTGCTGCTCTTCTTGAGCAGAAGGTCGCAGTACTTGGCCAAGAGTTCGGGCGACTTGCTGCTGCTGTTCGCGGCTCTCGTCACCGAATTGCTGTTTATGAATCGTCCGCAGGCTTTGTCAAGGGCAGCCACGAACCCGCTGTCGTTGTTGAACGCCACCAGCACCAGCGCGTTGTACTTCTTGTGGACCTCCAGAATCGTGTTTACGTACACCTTCGGATCCTGCGGTTGTAAGAATTCGTTCATTCAAACCTAAAACACCCGGGTGACCGGGCGAGTGAAGGCCGGTGAAGCCGCGAAAGAGAAAAATCTTGTATCTTGCTTAGGTATTCCCAGTGACTAATAATACCGAAGCAAAATCATCGAGATTAAGAATGCGAGACGAATTGAAGATAAATTTACTTTATCAGCGGTAGATTAGTAGTTTGCGGTTGTGGTAGTAATAATAATAATAAATAATGATTAATAAATCATTATCATCATGGTAAACGGGAATAATAATAGTAATATTGATGAATAATTATTCGTACGCTATAGTGATGGTAGTAAACAGCAATAATAATAATAATGATGATGATGATGATGATGTTTACCAGGGCAAACTGAGGAAGTGCGTTGCCCAAAGTAATACAATTTATCATCATATAGTAAAGAAAAGAATAATAATGACAATCATTATTATTATTGAGTAAAAATTATAAAGCTACAACAAGGAAAGGTTGCGAGGTCAATCTCTCCGATTCCGATGAAATTTGGCATGCTTGTAGAATGGGTAAAAATGGGCGACACGTATTTTTTCATATCCGCGGAACCCGATTTTTAAGAGGCGAAACGCGCCCTCGAAAATAAGGGTGTTTTTCGTTTTTCGTCGATAACGTTATCGTTTTCATCTCCAATGTATAGTACGGGAAAAAATAAACATTGTTGCAATTTGAAATTTTTTCATATCTCTCAATATTTTCTAAAAATGAATAATAAATAAATAGTAATTATGATAAATCAATTCAAAATAAATGCTAGATAGATAGTATAATAAAATTATGTAAACAACCTTCAACAGGGTATACAAGGAATAAAATACTACTACTATGAAATTAAACGAACGATCAAATCAAATAGAAAATTGAATGAAGATGATAATAGTAATAATAATAATCATCATTATTATGTAACTTATGATATTATTAAATTGAATAAAATATAAATAGATTGATTATATTATTTATCAATTACCAATACAATGACTTATAAAATTCAATAATAAACAAAACCATAATAATAAGTCGCAGTGCCTCGTCGCAGGCGAGAGGAGTATTAAGGGGTCTTCTCACATTAGACTCTAAAAAAAGGCTATTTTCATGATTTTTTTCGATAGGTTTATATTATAGATATTGATATAAAAGTTGTTACATTTAACAAATACACTTTCGAAATACACTTAAAAAATTGTTTTTATGTAACCCAAACAAACTTAAACGCGTTTTTCTCGAATCAACGTTTTTCGACTGCTTGTTGATAAAATCCTCGAAGCTACTGAACCGATCCTTATGAAATTTCAACCACATATTCTTTACAACTATTGCTATAGCGCATATCAAGGAGTTGTTTAAATTTTGGTACTTACTTTTTTTTTGCCAAAAACGGTGAAAAACGTTTTTTTCGAAAAATGTCCGCCATTTTGTTATTTTTGCATTTTTGCGATTTTTACGATTTATGCATAAAAAATCGTATGATATGCGCTATAGCCATTAACATGCTGAATCTAAAACCGTTTGATTTTTTTTGTTTCGGATGATCCATCTCCGAGATTTCATCAACAGCGCAGACCTACAATTTTTTAGAACATTTTTTAACTACCATTGTAGTCTACAATTAGTGGCTTAAATAAATTTAAAAAATTTTAAATGTATTTATTAAGTGTAACAACTTTTATATCAATATCTATGATATAAGCCTATCAAAAAAATTCATGAAAATAGCTTTTTTAGCGTCTAAGGTGAGAAGACCCTTTAAATGGAAACCCAACAAAATGGGGAGAGGAAGTCAAAGAGGCAATGAAGGAAATAGGCGAGGGAAACATATGAAGAGCCATATCAAACGACGATGTAAGGGAAACGGAGAGAATAGTAGAAAGGGGAGTGAAAACAAAGGTGGACCAAGAAACCCAACAGGATTGGAATAAAGTTGAAAAATCGACATATTGCTCACAGTACAAAAGCAGGAAGCATACGATAGGGACAGAGAAGTACTGGGAGGATGTAAAGATAATCGGCGAAACAAAACAAAACTTGGGCGAGACTGAGATGTGAGAATGTGGGGAAGGAAGGAAATAAGGGATATAGTGACAACAAATGCAGGGTTTGTGAAAAAGAAGTAGAAAACTTAGTGCATATATGTACGTGCGAGAAAGTCAAGGAAAACATCAAAAAAAAAAAATAGATCTGAAAAAATCGATAGTGGATAAAGGAGAGCAAATCGATAGAAAGATACAAACGGTGCTAAAAAAAAGAGCCGATAACTGAACTATGTATGCACATAAAACACTTCGAGAATCTACTTGAGAAAATAGTAAACGAGGAAGCGAATGCAAGACGAAACGGAAGGCAAAACGACAACAGAATATAAGTTAGAAATAAGAAAATTTTGTGTGGGGAAACGTGGATGTACGAGAGGTCTTCTACGTGTAAACCCCCTTAAGGGGTATACCCGAAATAATAAATACTACTACTAGTATTTATCAATTACCAATAATACAATAAATTATGAAATCGAATTTAAAAAAACAATAATGACAATAAATCGCAGTGCAAACTCCGGAAGTGCGTTGTTCGGAGCAATAAAATTCGACAATAATAACTATATAATAATAAAACAAAAATAATAATAGTAATAACAATAATAATTAATGAGTAATAATGATCATAGTAAACAGGAATAATAATTACTTGGCCCCTTTACTCAAAATCCTTAAGCCTGTTTTCGAGACAAGAACTTATTTAGAAATTCAAAAAGAATTTGAAGGAATTCACAAGAAATTAAAAAAATTCTCTCTCTCTCTCTCTCTCTCTCTCTCTCTCTCTCTTTTTCTCTGTATTTGTATAATATATAATCTTTTTTTTTCTCTCTCTCTTTTTATTATATATTTAGATAATATATAATTAAAATAAAATATATTTACATATAAGAAAATATGTAATAATATGTGTACAAAATAGCTAATTAATCTCTCTCGCTCGCTCTTCTCTCTCTCTCTCTCTCTTTCTCGCACAAGTCCGAGATAAAAAAGCGAACGGATTCTCTCTAAAAAAAAAAAATCAATGATCGAAATGCATTATTTTGAGGAAGAAAATAATGAAATTTACATACGTTAGCGGCAGAATCGCCGCACTTGTCGATCGCCGTCAGTCCCTGATTGGCTATGTGACTCTCCAGTAAATTTCTGAGCTCTCCGAGGCCATTCAGTATCCTCGCGCCCAACAGATACATCCTGCCGAGATCGGTGTTCTTATCGGAGTCGAGGAGATTTTGAAATTCCGAGTGAAATGTGTCGAGATGCTTCTCGATAAGTACACGCTCGCACGTTTTGGCAAGACGATCGTTGGTCGTTTGATGAAGATAAACTTGTACGCGTTTCTGTTCCTCGAGCAACCTTTGCTCGGTCTGCGAGGAGAGTTTCGGAAAAAAGGAACATTAGTCATTGGAGCACAATGGAGAAGTGACGAAATGAGATTTAATCGAAGGGCTAATGATAAGTGGTGAACGCAGGATAAAATTATAATTGGTGATGAAATGATAAGCAGTCATGGCTCGGGGCAACTCTTGGATGGACGAAGTTTCGACTGCCGAGCGGAACGGGAATGGAATAAATCAATTTAACCTTTTTTATCAATTTAACACCTCGTTGAAAGTTTTGAAAATATGCACTTTTGGTTTTTGGGGGATTCTCAAAATATAATATTTTCAAAATATTCTCTGAAATCTTCAAGTCGGCCAGTTCAAAATTAAGGAAGTTGTGAGCGTTTATAGGTAGGTTCCGCGAACCGACGAACTTTGAAGTTTTTTTTTTTTTTTTTCAAACTGACTTTTTCCAAATCGGTTTTCACGATATCTAAAAAATCTCTGCACCGATGAACTTCGAATTTTACAAGCTTCTTTTACATATCAAAAAGCAGTCTCGAACGAACGAATTTTTTTTCGATGTTTTGTTTTTTTTTATCAAAGAAAATAGGGTGTTTTTTTCCTTCAAAAATCGATACTTTCACTTTGAACTGTGGCAATTTTAAAAATCAATATTTTATTAAATTCTTCGTCCAAGCACTAGATAATTTGATGCAAAAAATAAATGCGTTTGATTTTTGACATACCCTTTGATGTAAACAAAAATTGAAAACCTGCGAACTTTTTCGCGGAAAAAATTCACGAAAATTCCTTTTGAGACTTTTTAAGACAGGGTATGTTTTATTACGACTTTTGGCTGTTACATGGTATTTAAAAAAATGTATTATTCATATTATATATTACAAAACTGTCGTGACGTATAGTTAAAAAAACTAATCGACCGATTCTGATGAAATTTGGGATACACGTATATCTTTCTAATCTTATTGACTAAAACGTGACCTTAAGTGTTCTTGAAAATAAAAAGGTATTTTTTTGCGGCAAAAAATAGCCACTTTTGTCGGAAAATTCAATATTTTTATGTCAAAGCGTATGATTTAATCGATTTTCAACATTTCTAACGTTTTCTTGGTTCATATTCTGCGTATGAGTGTCATTGGAGGAAAAAGCTTCGCCGCACCCGTTTAGAAGACCATACCTCCGCCATTTTTAAACACTAATTTAAAAAAATACCATGTAACAGCCAAAAGTAGAAATAAAACATACCCTAAGTCTAAAAAATGAAGAAATATTTTCTTTAAAAAGTCATGAAACTCAGCTAACTTTTCCCTCGCTTAAGGGGTTATATACATCACCCTAGGAGGAGTGATGCATATCATTTTCGAGAAGTCGATTAAAAAAAAATCGCAATGTATATTCAACTACACACACAGAAAATTTCTTGTCAATCCGGCGAACATTCTCGAAGTTACACGCACATTTGCATGTACATAAATCAAGTGTAAAATTGGAAAACTCTTTCAGAAATGTTCAATAATGTATTACTCATAATCTATGAACTTTAGCAAAATTTTATAAAGAATACTTTCGTTTTAAAATTGCCCAAAATGTTTTAAAAAAATAATTCATCCCGAAAAACTTTAATTTTTTGAAAAATTGTTTCAACAATTGGCTATAAACAATTCAATGCTCGACTTTTCGGCAAAAATTGTGATATTCGGATTCAGCGGATCAAAATACATAAAAAAAGTTTAGCTTCATCCATCGAGCTCAAAATTTTACGAACATATAATACCGTATCCACATCGAAAAACTTTAAACGCGTTTTTCTCGAAACTATGTTTTTCAAGTCGGTGACCACTATAATTCAAAAACCACTCGATGGATTTCGATGAAATTTGGTGTGCTTATTGATAGCATTAAAAACTAGTCCTTAATCGAAGGATTTTCATTTTTGTTGAAAATTTCTATTTTTTTTAACAACGAGCGATTTTTTGGTCGAAAGTCGAAAGTTATCTGTCGGAAGCCGCCATTTTGTTAATAAAAAAAAAGCTTCGTTTAAAGACTAGATTTATTATTAAACTAATGTTTTTTTTTGTTTTTTGATTTCAGATGATCCAGTAAAATTTTATGATGGTCACCGCAAAGCACTACATGCCGAAGGGGGTCCAAGATGGCGATATTTTTATAAATAATCAATATCTGTCTTTAAAAATGTCTACAAGTCAAGTTGAAATATAACATAAAAAGTCTGTGTAACCACTTTTGTAAAACAAACTTAATTACTATGAAAAAAAAATTATTGAAAATGCTCGTTTTTTCACGCCTCTGACCGCATCTCACCCCTTAATTGGAATTTTTCACGACGAAAAATTAATATTGGGCCTCCTCGTATATCCTATTCCATTCTTCAGTCTTTCAGCGTTCAAAGTAAGAGAAAAAAAACTTTCCACAACAAAAAGCTCGTTAGCAGCGTTGATTTAAAGTGCTGGGTTGCCCCTTTCTTTACTTCGTACAGATGGCGCAGGGTCCTAGGGTTGAGAAAACGAATAATTCTCACCTTTTTCATGTACTCGGTGACGGGATTCTGTCGCAGAAATTCGGAGCTCTCGCGAGTGTAAAATCTCTCGGTGTCCTCGAGGAATACGTTCTCGAAGGATTCCTTGTACACGGTTAGATTTGGACCTTTCGCGGTTGGATCCTCCTCGTTGAGGCCGAGCTCGACGTAACAATTAATAACGCCGCTCACGAGGCGCGTGTTTATCGTCTCGCCGTTTCTCTCACGCTCGATCAACTTGAGAACCGCATTGGTGACCTATAAACGAAAAAAAAATGAAAAATCCACACGCCTCGTTACCGCAAACGTCCATTCTCTAGCCTCGAATGCGCAACGATCACTCGAAAGTACGTTTTTGTATGTTTTTTTTTTCCTTTCTTTTCAACTGTACCTGTCTGTTCAAATGTTTGAACAAATTGTCGCGCCACGTGACGAGGGCCAGCTGATAAATTTCGTAGATGCCCTTGTGCCCTTCCTCGCACTCTCGGCGCACCCAGTGACGATTCAAATAGGCGCATACGCCGTTCAGTACTTTACTACTGAACTGATACTCCTCCCATTGTCTCGTGTAGAACTGCAGCACGTCCTCGTCCATCAAATCATTTCCGTGCTGCACTCCCGAGATGTACCAATTTTTTAATTAAATCTCGACGTAAATATACAGACGCCTTTTACAGCCAATTTATTATTCGGGCCTGCAGTCAAATTGAGCAAAAAGACGAGAGGAATCGTTCTTTTAGGGGTTAGGCTACTGTGAAAATGTCAAAAAATCGGATGTCGCTTGAGGCCACTCAAACTGAAGGAGAGGACTGATAGTAAATATTTAAGGGGTTACCCCCACTTGCGATTTTGAAAAAATCGATTTTTTTTATTGCATTTTTTTTAAGTATAAGTATCCGGCCCATACTTCTGTATGGGCCCGGAATAGATGACTCTATGTAAGTTTACAAAAAAAAATATTTTCTTCGTGTAAACTGAAATTGAAACTTTAAACGCGTTTTTCTCAAAATGGCATTTCTGAAGTCGGTGACCAAGATTACTCGAACACTAATGAACCGATCTTCTTGAAATTTTGCAGGCTTATTTAATACATAAAAATGTAGTCTTTAATCGTTCGATTTTTTTTCGAAAAAAAATGGCCGTTTTATAGCCAAAAAACGGCCGTTTTTTTTTCGTTAAAATCGAACCATTAATTTTGACTGTCCGCCATTTTGTGAAAAATGAATATTTTTTAAAATCCTTCGATTAAAGACTAGTTTATACTTATATTTGACTAAATCCATCCCCATTTTTTTTCAGATGATCCACTTCGCCGCAATGTTGGTCACCGCAAACCGTGTATATAAAAACATTATTTCATTGACGGCCATTTGCCACTAAACAATGTAATATTTTTCAATAAAAAAATTACTGAAACTTCTTCAAGATGTGTTCTTTAAGATGGTATATTGATCGATTAAAAAAGTTTTGTAGTTTTCTTTAAAAAAATTCATGAAAAAGGCCTTTTTTTGCGCTACAAGTGGGGGTAACGCCTTAAGGAGGTTGGAGCGGTCCAGTTGAGTCAAATGACGGTGCATGATTTTTTTTTCTTCGGCGAACCTCCAAAAAATGAATATGAGGTACAGATTTATTCTGTAGGTGGTAATTTTTCATAAAATACATAATCAAAGGGCAAAATTGTGCATTTTTTATATTTTTATAACGTAAATAATAAAAACTTTTGCGTTACTACCAACCAGGGTTGCAAATAATTACTTTTTGTAATGCATTTGCGTTTTCATTACTCATTACTCCGCATTGTTTGATGAAAAAAAAATTCATTACCCGTTACATTACATTCAGTAATGTAAAAAAATTCCATTACTCATTACATTACATTTTGTAATGCAAAGAATTGCCATTACTCATTACATTGGAATTTGTAATGTAAAAAATTTCCATTACTCATTACATTACAAAATGTAATGTAATGAGTAATGGAAATTTTTTTACAATACAAAATATAATGTAATGAGTAATGGCAATTTTTTACATTACAAAATCCAATGTGATGAGTAACGGAAATTGTTTATATTACAAAATATGATGTAATGAGTAATGGAATTTTTTTACATTACTGAATGTAATGTAATGGGTAATGAAATATTTTTCATTACCCATTGAAAAAGTAATTAATAATGCATTACTTTTTCATTACAAATTTCGCAACCCTGCTACCAACTCGAAAAAGTATACCATTATCGATGATTATTATAAGGGATGTAACGATACCGATACGACACCGATTGATCGGCTCCGCCGATTTAAATATGGCGCTCTTTGTTGCGATGGCTTTCACGCTGCAAGATTGGCGCGCGAAAGATTGGCGAAAAATATCTATCCTATCAATTGACCTCGGTTGCTTCAGAGCGACGTTTTTTTTCAACTGCGGGTCTTATTCAAAATGATTTGCGCAACCGATTGTCAGCAAATAACCTTAATGAGCTCTGCTTTCTTAACAAAAACCTCCCTAAGGTCAAGTTTGATTATTGACTATCTACGTCACAGCTAAAAGCTACTTACGTTAAAACCCTGTAGAAACCTGTCTTTTTAGAGTTCAGTTCAATTTCAAGTTTAATCAGTACAATTTTCAAGTTTAGATATCTTCAAGCACTAAACTTTAAATTAATAATAAATAAAAGAGTGTAATTGTGTTTCTGTTTGATTTTGACACTCCTTTCGCTCCTGGAAGGTAGGTAAATAATTTTTCACATTTTTATCTTTTTACTTAAGTAGCTTTTCTAATGTTTAGGTCATTGGTTAGTGTACAAAAAGAACAATTTTTATTATATCAAGTTTTCTTGTAAATCGTATCGGTATAGGTATCGGTATCGTATCGGCTAAAACAAGTATCGTTACATCCCTAATTATTATGAAAAAACTGCGTCAGCGAATGTTTTATACAACTCACAATGATATTTTCAGTCATTTATAATTATGCCTTTTTATATTTATGTCACGAGATTATTTATTATTACTATTTATTAATATTAAGTGTTGCCTAAATATCGAGACATAAAATTGAGGTTGGCAGCAATGCTCATCATTCACCAGTCAATATTCGTAATCTTTCATCAAATCTTAATGGTTCAATATTGAATAAATATGGTTCACGATGGGCATGACGGGTTTTTTTCTCTCTAAATGTTGACAAAGGCGTTAATCCGTTGTGAAAAATGATTTATTTTGGTGCTGAATAGCCAACAAAATTACATCGACCGTAGCGTGAAAGGCTTGCTCATCTAACCGCACGTCCATTCAACTATTTTTTATCTCTGGTGTTTTGTGGTGAAAAAACTTTAAAAAATTCGTAAAGACTCGGTATAGCCTAGACAATAACATATGTTTTTTTCAAATTCAATCTTGGCTTGTGGCTAACGCTCCACCTCCTTAAACGCGTTTTTCTCGAAACTATGTTTTTCAAAACGGTGTACACGATTTCTCGACATCTCATGAACGGATTGAATTGAAATTTGGTACACTTATTCAGTGTAACAGTAGTTTAGTCTTGACCGACGTTTTTCTTCTCAACATTTTTTTTTCATTAGTTATTAACAATATCATTTCTCCTCGAAAAATCGAAAACAAAAAATTCAACATATTTTTTTTGACGATTGAAACACGAGATTATTCTTTAGATAAGTATCTTTTTCCGAAATATGAAGCAGAAATCATTTTTTGCTATTTTCTCATTTATTGGCCTATAAATGATGATATTCAGTCGGGGGAAGCTGAAATTTATGCCCCCATAAAAAGTTATGGGGTTTTGAAGTTCGCAAAAACACGTGATAAAATAGAGCATTTTTGAAAATTTCGACGCCTATATTGGGTTTGTTTGGGTTTTTTTTTAATTCGACATTATTATTGCTTTTTTGCTCGTAAACAATTTCAGCTTCCCCTGACTGAATATCATCATTTATAACCTAATAAACGAAACCGGTGCGATGGTCTAGTGGTTAGCGTGCTCGCCACTAAACCAGCGGACCGGGAGGTCGCGGGTTCGAATCCCAGTCGCGTACATTTCGTCGTGAAATGTTTTTCTTCGGCATTTCGCGGCGAAATAAGACTAGTTCCACGACTGGGGGGGCGAACTCGATGACCGGCTGTATTGGTGGTATAGGTTTTCCGCAGTTTCCCTATACCCATGACAGAAATGTCATGATGAATATAATACAGAGGAGGAAGTCGGCTGCGGCCGCAAGAGGGGGGAACAGGGGAAAGATGGAGAAGAAGGAGTAAACAGTAGAGGAAAGAACGGTCATAATGATGGGAAAGAATAGGTAACAAACGCGACAAGCGTGTACCTAAGGAAAAAAAAACCAAATAAATAACCTAATAAACGAGAAAATAGCAAAAAAATGTTAGGTTCATTTTTCGGAAAAGCCATTTATCTAAAGAATTACCAAACACGATAACGAAAAAAGCTTGGTCAGGTCTTAGCCAATATTATCTATTTTAAGAAAAAAAATGTTTTTTTTTTGTTTCAGATTGACCAAGTGTCCAAAATCAAGTACACCATTGAGCCCCTCACGATCAAAGGTCCTTCATGAGATTGTTGATGACTTTTTAAATTATTATTATTTTGTAGTGAAATTTGGTACAAAACTTTAATGTACATACAAATAAATGTCCAAAACATTTTTCAATCAACTCATTTATTGCTTCAAAATTTGTTTTTCTTCAAATCAATCCGATTTTCGGGTCGTCACAGTAGCCTAACCCCTTAAAGCTACGGCAAAAAGCTCAGGCTCACAATAATTCACTCGAGAGCTTAATCCCTTTTTTTTCTTCACTACTGGGAATCCTGAAAAGTCTCTTCGGACAAATTTATCTGCACAAATTTGTCGTCCTTTTTTTTCAATTGTGCTGTTCGCCTAAGTCTGCATACCTTGAGTAAACTTATGAGATAATTCCTGAGAAAGTCACGAAGGCGCCTGTAGAGTTCGAGGCCGACCAGCTGAGCACCGCCCGACGTCTGACCGCCCTTCTTGCTCTTGGTCGATGTCCTCGTTATCTGCTGGTGCACACTCGTGCAGTAATTGTAGACGTGTCTGAATCGCACAACTCGTTAAGAAAAATACGACTTTACTCTCTTCCTAGAGTACCATTATTGTCAGGATTATCGAGTTCTCGACATCAAAAGCGCCAATGCGCCTTGAGATATCAGTCGAAGTCACCGAGCTGTATCTGAATTATTGCTCGCACCTCTCGATCGAATCGACGATGAGGCATTTTTCATACCATTCAAATTTGGACTTCCCGCAAAGTCTCATTCACGAGAGCATCGATCGTTGAGATAAATCAATGCATGTCGCCATTATTGTCAAAAAGCAATATTTAAAACGTTTATGTATGGATAAATGTGCACAAACGTAAACTTTCTAAATATAATTTTTCTCAATTCGAAAGAATGACCTAACGCAAAAATTAAGCTAATCGTTTGTCTTTGTCTAGAATTCCTATGGCGTTGAGTTTTTATCGTTGGAATACAAAGAAAATGAATTCCTTTTAATTTCTAAAATTTTGGTTGGCCTATTTAGGCTGTGAAAAGCACACAAACGTTTTTACGTATTCTTATTAGAAATTTGCCCTAATTTGAAAAAAAGTCTTCCAATAATGATAAAAATGAAGAAAAAAAAATCGTTGCGTTCGAATGATGCAAGCTTCAATGTCGTGAATTCATCCAATTTTAGTTCAGTTTTCAATGTGAGTTTTTCCATTTTAATACTGAAGCGATCTCAGATATGCTTTTCAGTAGCAATTAATAACAATAAGAATAATGATATTATTAATAATAATAATAATAATAATGGCGAACAAAAATGAATAAAAAATAATTGCGAAAATTATGAATTAGTAACAATGATCGTGATAAATCGAATTATAGTTAATAAGAATATAAAAAATAATAATAATAATGACTGTAGACTAGCATCGATTAAGAACTCGATTAGCAAATTAACGGCAATAGCAGAGTATGACAATAATGACTGCAGATCTGCCGGAACCATGAATCTCAATAGCCTCGGATAACGGTCTTGATTTTTTCAGCCTTGGAGCGCAACGAAAAACATTTTTGTTTCGGTTTGTTTGGGTTCGGGAAGGAAAAACCTCGTTTCTTTCTAATTTTTGTTATTGCCCAAAATATTTGCAGATTTAGGTTGTAAAACCTGGACTAAATCCTGAAGTTGTAAAAGTTGGGAAAAATCCTTAGGTTGTAATACTTACGAAAAATGTTTAGGTTTTGAAATTTAGTTAACATATTTTGGTTCTACAACTTAGGGAAAATCCTTTGGTTTTAGAACTTAGGGAAAATGCTTAAGTTCTAAAACTTAGAAAAAACCTTTCGGCCCTAAAACTTGGGAAAAATCCTTGGGTTGTAAAACTTGGAACAAATTGTTAGGTTGTAAAACTTATGAACAATCCTTAGATTGTAATACTTAGAAAAAATCCTCAGCTTGTCAAACTTAGGAAAAATGCTTAGCTTGTAAAACTTAGAAAAAATACCAAATTTCAAAAAGTTGGTTGTAAAATTTGTAAAAATTGTAAAAAATCCTCAAATTACAAAATTGAAGTTGTAGAATTTACCAAAAATCATTAGATTATAAAATTTCGGTTGTAAAACTTAGCAAAAGTCGTTTCATTGTAAAGATTACGTTGTAAAACTTAGCAAAAATCCTTATATTATAAAATTTTGTACGTGTAACTAAGCAAAAATGCATAAATTATAAGATTCGAGTTGGGCAACTTAGAAAAAATCCTCACGATATAAAATTAATGTTGCAAGACTTGTCAAAAAACATTTGAGCGATACTGAGTCGGGAAAGTGTCAAAAAAAAATTAATCCGAGCCAACGATGGAAAAAATAATTTCCTTGCATTCCACTCGAAACTCCAACATTGTCCGCGCCTTGTGTTTATTCGTGTGGAGAGTTCGCAGAGTAATCAAGGACGTCCAACACGTCTAACACGTCCAGTCGGTAAAAATTCTACTGCCGAGTTCTCTCGCGGACAGACCACATTCCAGGCGAACAAAGAGAAAGACGTTCGTGTTTCAACAGAGTGGAAGGTGTTTCTCTTTTTTTCTCCAAAATATCAACTGTTCGGGAGAACAATGGGAATCTGTAAACCAGTTATCTCTCTCTCGCTCGTGTCCGCTCGGTCGGAGTGACACACGGCCGTAACGGCACAAAGGGGAAAAAGTGCGCCGCATTGATCGAAGTATGCGAAGGATACGTGTAGAGTTCTATGTATCTCGGTCTGGACATGCACTGTCTGTTGTAGACTTGTTCTATGCCCTCCTTGAGGTCGCCCCATATCTGATCGAGGTCGATTTGCTTGAGTCCCGGCGGGCCGCCCTGATGACTGCCGGATCCGCCGCCGCCTCTGTGACCCGACATTCTGTGCCTCTTCGGTCGTCCGATCGGCGTTTCGTCCTTCCGGCTACTCGACGCTATGATTGAACCGCCTGACGGCGCACGGCCGTTCAACGGCACGCTCGTTATTAGAGACGGAGCAAAATTGCGAAGCCTTCGGAGCGCAGCGAGGATCGGGGTAGGGCCAATTTGGAAGGAGATTGCAACTTTTCACCCGGAAATCGTACTTTTCGCTCTTCGAGTGCCACTTCCGGTTCGGGACAAAGAACGATACCGAAGTATCAAAGAGGCGGAAGCCGCGGAAAGAACCGCCTAACCCGCGAAACGTCGGGAATTTCGCTCAACATTGTCGACTCACGACGTGAAGCGAAAGGAAGAGAAAAAAAAACTGACGACAGACGTACAAGTGCGCGCGTGTGCGAAACTGTGCGATAAAAATCCACGGCTAGCGCGATATTCGCGTAGACGTTTACTTTTTTTTTCTCTCCTCGTTTTTGCGACTTTTTCGTCCTTTCTCGTGGTCGGAAAAGTGCGAAGGCGATTTCGAGGCAGCATCGACGGGAGGGCGATGTGGGAGGGGAACATCGGCAGGATGAGGGCAACCAGGGGAGGGGAGGGGCGGGGACGAGAGGGGTTGAGGAGGAATGATCGCAGCATTAAAAAAAAACAGCACAATCTTAGATACCATTATATTCTTGGAGAAATTAAAAGGTGGTTACCGGAAGTCGGAGGGGGAGGGGGTAGTTGAGGGGAAATCGCGATAAACTTACCTCGCGATGTTTACCGCGGCATAACAAGCGGCGTCTCGTACACGTATTGGCGATTCACAATTCGGGACACGAGAGTTCGGAAAAGAGAGAGAGAGAGAGCGAGAGCGAGAGAGAGAGAGAGAGAGAGAGAGAGAGAGAGAGAGAGAGAGAGAGAGAGAGAGAAAGGGGGAGAGAGAGAGTCCGGACCAACGGGACAGTCTCGATCGCCTTCAGGAAACTCGATCGCACTGTTTCTTTTTTTTTCCTTTCTTTCTTTTCTTCACTCTCTCTCTCTTTGAACCGCACGCGCACACACATACACGAAGAGAGAGACACACACACACGCGCGCGCGAGAAACTTTTACCCGAGAGATGTACGCACCCCGATCGAGAAGCGAACAAAAAAAAGTAACTTAAAATAAATCGTTCGCGAGCAAGAGTCGAGAGCGAAACGTCGCGAGAGAGAAACGCGCGAGACGAAAAATTGCTGTACAATTGATACGGAGGATACGAGACTTTTCGGGTATTTCTGACTCCCACACACTACGCGAATACCTCCGTTGTATCCGCGATCATTCGTACCTCACCTCTTCGCGCAACCTCTCTGTCGCACACGCAGTCTCTCTCTATCGCCTTCCAACTCTTTTTTGACAGGTTAAATTTCCCCAGGGGACTACCAACCTTGCGCGACGTGTCTCCGGGGCCGGAATCCCGACGGTGGCGTCGCGCACGGCCGCCTCGAGAAACTTCGAGCGCGCGAGTTTTTTGTTTGGGAACGACGGAATACGATTTTTTCGGGAGCATGGATACCGCGTTTCGATAATATCGAACCAAAACTTCAATACTCGAATACTGGACTCGAATAATAGCGATATTTTGATAGCGGAGTTGAAAAAATTAAAATGTAATTGTAATTGTTATTATTTTTATTTAAGTTACTTTTACTTACGTTTTTTTTCGGATAAGGTTCCGAACCACTTCCGATTGAACGGAAATTTTGCACAAACCTCCTTTTTAATGTTTTAGGACAACCCCTTAAGGGATTTTTCGCGACTAGCAATAGTTTTCGAGATATTGAATTTCGAAGTTTTTTTAGCGTCCAGTTCCGACCCCCCCGCTCTCTGATCGAGCTGAAATTTTGCACAAACTTTCTTTTTCATATCTTGAGACAATCCCTAAAGGGTTTTTTAGCGACTTGCAATAGTTTTTGAGATATTGAATTTTTTTATTTTTTTAAATGCGCGCCCACATTTATATATATATATCTGCTACGTCTCCGAGTATACCTATATATGTTATCGCGCTCTCCGTTTTGTCCAAACAAAAATACCCAAATAAACCCAAAAACTATTATGCGTGGCCAAAAATCTCTTTAAGGGTTGTCTCAAAATATTAAAAGGAAGGTTTGTGCAAAATTTCAGCTCGATCGTAGGGGGGGCTTTTGGACCCTTCGGAGCCTTAAAATATTATTACCTACATTAAGGGGTCTTCTTACTTTAGACGCTAAAAAAGGCTATTTAGATGGATTTTGTTGATAGGTTTATATTATAGATATTGATATAAAAGTTGTTACACTTTATAAATACATATTCGAAATACATTTAAAAAAAAATTGTTTTATGTATTTATGTAACCCAAACAAACTTTAAACACGTTTTTCTCGAATTATCGTTTTTCGACGGCTTGTTGATAAAATCTTCGAAACTACTGAACCGATCCTTATGAAATGTTAACCACATATTCTTTACAGCTATAGCTCATATCAAGGTTTTTTTTAAATTTGGATATTTACTCTTTTTTTGCAAAAAATAGTGGAAACACGTTTTTTTTCGAAAAATGTCCGCCATTTTGTTATTTTTGCATATATCAAAAATCGTATGATATGCGCTATAGCCATTAACATACTGAATCTAAAACCGTTTGATTTTTTTGTTTCGGATGATCCATCTCCGAGCTTTCATCAACAGCGCAGACCTACAATTTTTTTAACTACCATTTTCGTCTGACAAATAGTGACAAATAAATACATTTGAAAAAAATGTATTTCCAAAGTGTATTTATTAAGTGTAACAACTTTTATATGAATATCTATAATATAAACCTATAAAAAACAATCACGAAAATGCCTTTTTTTAGCGTCTAAAGTGAAAAGACCCCTAAAATACTTCCGGAGAGTTAACTTATTTATCCACGAGTGTGGAATCGGAAAGGGCCTTTTCTTCCGCGGCTTGCACCTGCAATGAGGTAAGATCGTCTCTAAAGAACGAAACTTTAAATGCCCTCTGTTTTTTGCGGTCATTGTTTCAACAATCTCAATCTCGTTAACGGGGAATACCTCTCTGGAAGCCCAATTTGAAGGGTCGGAATGATGTTCCTTTTTTTTCTAGTAACACATTGGTTGGAATAAATTAATTTTTTCCCAGCATGTTGTGGTTACCATGTAATTTTTTCGGGAGAACATCTTTCAAAGTGTTCGTGGTGCTGCAGATGGCGTTGCAGTCCTCCAGCGGCGAGGCCCGAAACGGCGGGATCTCTACCAGTCTCAAATGTAATTTGAAACGAAAACAAAAATTGTTTCTTCCAATATATCCAACTGGCTATGGGTTCACGATCCACTTTTCGAAATTTCGAAAAACACGAAAAATGACAGCTTCTCCAAAGAAAACCTCATTTTTCTCTTGAAAAACAGCATGCTGAAGTCATTGTTATTAACAAATGGTTGATCCAATTGAAAAATGCGATCGTGAAACGAAAATGACTACTGTTTGAACGCTAACTGTGCAAATTCAAGTCAATAGTGTGAATGTTACTGAAACTATCAATCCCGCCGTGTCAAGATATGTAGTTTCGAGATAATCGCGTTCAAACTCGACAGATCGCGGTAAACCCAACGTACACTGTTCCACTAAAATGGGTGTAACTTCGTCAATTTTTAGAATTTCAGGGTCCGGTTGGTCTTAAAATATTCTTGAAAGTTGACACTATAACAATATGAAGAAAAAGAAGCGATTTTTTGAAGTTTCCAGAGACGGTACCCCCTTAATTAAAGTGACCATGCTGTTGCCTGCCTGCCACAAGCTATGCCATTTGTATGCATCCTGGTAGCTACTACTACGCTGACTTGCACAAAAATTCCTAATTTTAATTTAGCTTGTTCACTACTTATTTGATTTGCATAGAAGTATCTTTTTTTAAATTTATTTATGCATTTCATGTTGGGTTAGATATATTTAAGAACATAGCGAAGTATGTTTAGAAATGTATAATAAATGTGAACCTTAATAAAAGATTGTGATTTTTAATAAATACTGTGGTTTTCACTTAGGCACTATTATTTCTAGAACTTCCATCCTCACTTTCGAGCTTCTAACGTTTTTAATCAAGGTTTCCCATAAATATCGGAAAATATCGAAATACCGGTATACCAATATTACAACTTGTTGATATCGAAATAATACCGGTAATAGCAAAAGCTCCGATAGCCCAAGCTCCATCCCTGACCACCTCGGGAGACATCTTCTACGTCAACGCATTAATTTTTTTTCTCTACCACGTTTTAACCCGAAATGCGTGGTTGTGAATCCTTGTGAAATTTCAAAATTCGGTATGAGGATAAAAATATTGTACTGATAAAATGGATTCTTTGGAAACGCGACGAGATTGTGGGCGCTGCGAAAATTGATGTAGTTTTTTAGGGGGAAGATCCTTTTATTACGTGAAGAGCTTATGGCCTACAATGAACTCCATGAGGAAGCTGAGGATCTACTCTATGGCCTCGGAATCGCGGATTATTCGGTAGGTCATTGAGTCACAGCATTTTTGAGCCTTGAAACTTTAAACGCGTTGTCCTGTAAACCACTTTTGCGCGAACCTCGTGCAAGATAACTCAAAAACTATCCTATCGATCATTTTGAAATTTTGCACACTTTTAGACAACATAATTACGGAATATGTGAACCTACAGTTCTTTGAAAATTTTCATAAAAAACGATTTTTTCATTAATAAATACAATAGTAAAAATTTCACGCAAAATATAATTTTTTAAAAAGCATGGACCATTTTTCGAATATTTACTTTTCTTTAGACTCTTTAGGTTTACATAGAGCGTGTGGGTCTTAGGAATCTAAAACTTCTTGGCTCTGTTTCAGATCAATGCACGAGACGCTAAGTTGTACGCCGTGGAAAAATTAAGGCGGCGCCCGTCTCTGAAGCAAGTGTCGTGCAGCCGCTACTTTTAGATATTAAAAAACGAAAAATGTATTTTTGGGAAATTGGAGGATGTAATATGTACATAAAAATTGAATTATGTAGAACAGTATCGACACAAAAAAATCGTGAAAATTCGCTTATTTTCGGCGCTTTTAAGAGATGAACGGAATTGGATTCGAAATTTCAAAAATACTCAATTCATTTAGCAAATGACGATTGAAATAAATACGACTCAATCAAATTCGTATCAAAATGTAAATATTTATTTTTGACTGTAAAAATTAAATTACGATTAAAATACGATTTACTGTAAAAAATTTCAAAACATTTTAATACATTTTTGTTAATTGATTTATTTCGTTTTCTGAAACTGGACAAAAAATCGGATTTGAGGATTTGTTTATCATAAATCAAAATTTATAAAAATACGTTAATTATGAATTTTTTAATAAATTGTTATTTATGAAAATTTATCATAATGTATCAAAATAAATAAAAAAACTCATAGATGTATAAATAATTTTATATGATTTTGGTCAAATCTCGTTTGTTTTAATCGTCATTTGCAGCAAACATTTTGTCAAAATTCCAAAAATTCACCAAGTTACAGAGACTTTAGTGAATCGCGTGAATCAATCTCCCTTCGCAAAAGATAGATCGTTTGGACGCTTTCTTCATTCTTATTCTTTAAAAGAACTTGATAAAGAAACTCTAAAAAAAGCTCGTCGCAAGCAGCCTGTTTTTCCGTACAAATCCATTGTAACCAACGTTTTTCCGCACAAAAAGTAAGCGCCGTTCTATCATCCGCAATTCTGCACTCGCCGGATATTTCATAAGAAATGTTCCGTTTGCTTTGCTCGTCTCGATCGTGCTGCTTTTGATGAAAAAATCTTTCTAGAGTTTACGTTCGGAGCAAATTTTGCCCAAGTGTCCGACCTATCAGCTACGATTATCAACTCGTTGAAGAATTTCCCTTTAAGCATTGACCTCAACAGCAGTTTTTTTTTCATCGTCTAATTCGAATTTTATTTTTGATGCAAGAGAGATTTCAAGTTCGGCGAGAAGGGCATTGCGTCGTGGATCAATGAACGACGAATCGAGCGTGGGATTTGAACGTTGCGGCGGGCTACGGGAACCAGTCGTTCGATCGGACCGAAGATTTATTAGGAATTCGTTAGCCTAGTTATAATTAAGTTCCGTGAATGCGCGAACCCTCCTCGGCATCGTGTTGACCAGCGAGCGAGGAATTTTCTACCAAAGTAGACTGGAAAGCAAACGAGAGCGATTAATACGCGATTTTCTTTCGCTTGTCGCTGCGCAGGTGAGCAGCGAATTACAATGAAACTCACTTCATGAGAGCGAGCGGTGGCATGCCAGGCTCGGCTCCTTTTCTAAAGCCTGCAACAGAACGAAGACGCGTAGAGTGACGATCAGCACGTGTTTTTTCTGTCGGGTGCGAGGATTTTTGCCGAAAAACTAACCTAAAAAGAGCACGGTCGGTAGGAATCCCCAGTGAAAAACGGTCTTCGTCACGTCCAGCACTATCTCGATCTTTTGCTTGGTGCTTCGACTCAGACCCATGGCGATTGAAAATCGAACAACGCTTTTGTTGTTTTTCGGGAAATTCGCACGCTCGGGCGGGCAACGATAAAGTTGAGACGATATCAGACCAACGGGCTTTGCACGCTTTCGTCGTCGAAGAGGTCTTACACAGAGTTGCCAGACGTGTAGTGAGCGAAACCGCCGCCAGACGCCGCTTGTGTAGCCCAAAAACCGCGGGACTTTACGAAGCCCAAATGGCGCGGTGAAAGCTCGCATATAGCCGGAATTCGTGGTTTTGGTAGATCATGAAGGAAAAGCACCGATATAAGTTAGAAATTGAATTAATTCAAAATCAAACATAATTAAATATCTGTATTTTGTAGCAAGCTAAAACAATCACATAAATAAACAAATACTTATTCCTTGAGATTACACTAGTACAAAAATCACCCAGTTGCAATCACAGTCTCATATGTGATACATGAATAAGAATATTAAAGTAAATATCTTTACGTTCTCTAGAAATCTAAATCAACTATGTCCATCAGAGAAACATAAAATTTGTTTAGCAGGTCCCCTGCATTCGAAATTCGAATCTCTGGTACATCGATATTCTTTGGCACATTCTCTTGGGCAGGGAGAGGGCCGGAGTCCGGATCATCCGGATTCAAGTTGAACTCAGCTTTCCTTGTCGGCTGAGAAGAGGACGCGGGGGTAGATGAGTATATCGGGCTGAAGGAAAATGCTTTTTTATGTTGGTCGTTCGTTATGTGTTTTTATTTTATGATAAATAATTAATAAACAGTTTTTCTTTTTTACATTTGAAGTTTACTTTTCCTCCAATCCATAATCATAAATTTAAAATTCGTGTTGTCTGTAACCGTGGATTCAAGCGGGACAATAATAGGCTTTTTGTGTGCATGACGCAATTTCATACAAACTTTAAATCACACCATGGGAATCACATAAGAATGACTCGGTGGCTGTATAATTGTATATTTTTATTTAAGATTTTAATAAATATGAATTCACTACGTTCAATTATTTATAGGTATAAATTACATTACTCTAAAACCCATAATGAAAGTTACCTCCATAAAATAGTTGTTAACGATTGCGTTATCGACTTGGGTGCACCTCTATTCTTCCATTTAGGCGCCTACATACGTATAGTGTGTAAAAAAGATCACGATTTCTGTATAATCGTTTTGTTATCGTGCTGTATTATGTTATGTGATGATATGTTTCTTGTGTGCGTGAGTAAATACGTGATGATAATTTGTGACCGTAGTAAATTGTGTGTATGTGTGTATTTCTTCACTTCCTGTAAAAATGTGCAGATGGTTTTGTTTGAAGCGAACTATGCAAGGCGCGTCTTGTAGTTACATGGTCTAAGAGCCCAAAGAAAGCCATTTTGTTTTCGCATATAGCCCAAATCGCGCTATAGCGCGTTTCACAAATTTGGGCCGTGAAATGGCCTCCCAAGATAGCCCAAATCGCGCTTTATAGCCCAATCTGGCAACTCTGGTCTTACATAGAGGTCTGGAAATTTGTCGAGTGGGGAGCGATCCTGATGCGGGGAAGTCGTAGTTCTCGCTTTAGGCACTTGGAGCGCTGCTACTTAGGGGTTAGCCAATCAAACGCAGATCCGCACAGCTACGCAATGAAGTAGATTTTTCGGAATGAACAATATTTATAAGGAGGTCGAGGCGTTGGCAACAATCGAAGATTACATTTTTTATACATATAGTTTATTGTCTAGACTATACTGACAAGGAAAGATTGCGAGGCCGATCTCCCCGATTTCGATGAAATTTGGCATGCATTTGGAATGGGTAAAAATAGGCAACACGTATTTTTTTTTTTATATCTGCGGAACCCAATTTTTAAGGGGTGAAACGCACCCGCGAAAATAGAGGTGTTTTTCGTTTTTTGTCCACAACGTTTTCGTTCTCATACCTCATATATAGTACACGAAAAATAAACATTGTTGCTATTTGAAATTTTTGCCGATTGACTGTTATCAACTGTTAGCTTTCAAATAACCGTCATATGAAACGTACGTTTTCGAACCATTTTTCGACCTCTATTTGTAAAAATATGCATTTTTTAACATTCGGTGATTACATTAAGTGTTTTTATTACTTTGTATAATTTTTCCTGTAACTTTTTCCCGCTCAATTAACGGGAAATTAATTGGCAACGTCGTAAATCGTGGTATATCATAATGCCCAGGTTGGCAGAAGTGTCGCGAAGTTAGAGACATATGCGCCCCGTCCGTAACCACAATATCGGCCCAAGGAGCTGTCAAAAATGAATATCGGTCCGAGTAAAAAAAATCCACTGGAAAGAAAAAGTGTGTATTAAAGCTGTCTATAATCTCGAAAAAATAAAAAACTTTAATAATTTTCCGATATTATAAAAAAAAATTATGTATGAAAAGAAATCCGCGTTTTTTTGTCTTTGCCTAGAAATGTCTAGAAAATGTATAATATCTTAACATAGTTATCAAATTAATATTAAGTAATTATTACTAATTAAGATAATAAGTACCAATAATATTCGTTGTTAATTATCGTGCCGTCTACGCCGTTGCCGTGATTGCACAGTCTAATATTTTGCGTGCTTGATTTTCGCATAAATTCGCTATTAAAAACATTAATAATTTTATAACGGTACTGTGAATCCTCATTTTCACGGTACTACAGGTTAGTCCGATAATTAGTCGAACCGTACCTATTTTTTCAGCTCCGTGGTAACATTCACTTAGCAGATATTAATAATGTACTGAAAAATGATTGGCAGTTTTCTATAAGCGTAATGTAATTAGCGCACGAAATACGTCGAGTTGCCGATTTTCTTTTCTAAAAAACAGTACTATGGATCGAATTGAAACTGCACAGGATGCTCAGCAAAGAGGTTATAAAGGTCCAGAAAAAATTTCAGCTCGGTGGTAGCATGTTGACTTAACCCCAAACAACCTTAAGTTTTTTTCTGGAACAAACAAAGCATCAGGCTCTGTAGAATTTACCGATGCAGAGCTTGACGACTCTCTTTTACTGTGAATATCATTCCTTTAAATGAAAGAAGAAAATATAAACTTTTTTGTCATCACCTCTACGAAATTTTTTCCAAATAAAAAAGTCCCTAGAGTACGGTTACTAGGAATCCTAGGGACCAGTCAGCGAAATCTATGGCCATGGTTCGATCTATCGAAATTACGTATCGATTGGTGATGAGGCGTGAAAGCAGCGGCGAGTGGTGAAAAAAAAATAATGCGCAGCGATTTGCGTCGTACCCTGTGAATCAGATTCGTGTCTTTCATTCCCACAAACGTAACGATGTATCTACCGAAGAACGCTCTACTCGTGATCGCATCTTTAGCTTCGCTGATCGCAACGGTGAACAGTGAATACGAGGAAAACAAGTCTCAGGCACGTCGCTATCTACTTATCCCGTTACCCCGCGGTAGTTTCTCCCGAGCTGGCATTTCCGTGACAGGTGTAACGGACAGCTGTTTGCGAGGTTACGACGAGCGAGCCGCGCGACGAGTGGAGAGAGACAGCGCTGGGAAAACGACAATTTTCGCGCTCCTCGAAACGGCGACGCAAAAAAAAAGTGCGCGGTGCTCGGTCGATCCTTGCTGAAATTCCGCAACGAATGAGCACTATTTTTTACCGATCGGTGGCGCCGTTTCGGAAAAATTGGAGATCGCGTTTTCCAAGTGGCTGAAACGTCGTCCGGGTGAACTTCCGAAAAGCTGTTACGTTCGATTTGGCTGAAATTTTGCACAGATGTTCCATTTAATATACAAAGACGCCCTCTAAAGGCATTTTCGGAGCATTTAAATAGTTTCGGAGGAATCGAATTTCAAAGTTTATTTTTTTAGCCCGTACGGGTATATCGCTCGCCTCGTCTGATCGATATCCCCACTCTTCTGACTCTACTGGTAGCTGGCGGGCCGTGCTTGTTCATACGAGTATATCTATATCGCTCGCCACGTCCGATCGATATCCCCGTTCGACGATTCGAAATAGAGCTTGGGCTATCGGAGCTTTTTCTATTACCGGCATTATTTCGATATCAAGTTTCAATATCGAGATACCGGTATTTTGATGTTTTCCGATATTTATATCAGACCTCTATTAAGGGGCTGTGCCAGTGTGAACGCTGAAAATTTGGGCGATTTTCGGGATTTTTTTTTAAGAAAAGTACTCAATTCAATGTTTCGGAAAATTAAGAATATATTTGGCTATATTTGACCTACATTACATAATTTTTTCATAGAAAAATATTCACATCCAAGCGACTTGTGCGCTGCCTTGGGAGGCCAAAAAAAAGTTCTTCCACTTCTGACATGATTCCGGCCGATTGAGTAGCTGAAACCGAAAAAGGAAAAAATGTTAAACTGGAAGGTATTTCCTGTACAATGACGTAGGATTTTCGAAAAATATCAAAATCTTACAAAATGGCGTAGTTATGAAAAAAGTCTGTTTTCTCGCCTATAAAATGGTCGTTTTTTTCAATGCCAAATCGTCAATTTTTATCCAATCAAAAATATCCTACGTCATTGTAGAGTAAATATATTCAAGAGTACTCAGTTCAAATTTCAAGTCAATCGGATAATTGCTCTTTGAGTTACAATGTCAGCAAATTTGAAAAATCTCATTTCGAGAAAAACGCGTTTAAATATTTAACTATCGATTTTTGCAAAATAAAATGATATTGATATAAATTATATAAATGATAGTCATATTCTTGAAAGTATAAACTGTCGAAAAAGGCAAAAAAAAAAATCAATTTTAAGTGTCTCTGGTATAGCCCCATAAAAACGTTAGAAGCTCGAAAGTGAAGATTGAAGTGTGGAAATAATAGTGTACGACTAACAAGGAAATATTGCGAGGTCGATCTCTCCGATTTTGATGAAAATTGGCATGCTTGTAGAATGGGTAAAAATATGCGGCACGTATTTTTTTACATCCGCGGAACCCGATTTTCAAGGGGTGTAACGCACCCTCGAAAATACGGGGTGTTTTTCGTTTTTTGTCGATAACGTTATCGTTCTCATCAACGAATTATAAATACACGAAAAAATAAACATTGTTGCAATTTGAATTTTTTTTATATCTCGTACCGTTAAAACGTTATCGACGAAAAACACCCCAATTTTGCAGGGTGCGTTTCAACCCTTAAAATCCGGGTTCCGCAGACATAAAAAAAACACGTGTCGCCTATTTTTACCCATTCTACAAGCATGCCAAATTTAATCGAAATCGGAGAAATCGATGTCGCAACCTTTCCTTGTAAGTGAAACCACGGTATTTATTAAAAATCACAGTATTTTATTGAGGTCTTAATTTATTATACATTTCTAAACATACTTTGCTATGATCTTATATATATCCTATCCAACATGAAATAAATCAATTAAAAAAAACAACTAAAAAACTTTTATGCAAATCAACTAAGTAGTAAACAAGCAAAATAAAAATTACGAAGTTTTATGAAAGTCAGCGTAGTAGTAGCTACCAGAATGCAAACAAATGGCATAGCTTGTGGCAGGCATGCAACAGCATGGTCACTTTCATTAAGGCCTAAGGCCACTGTAACGGTCCAAAAAAAAGGTTTTTTCACGAATTTTTTGCTTCCAAAATTGAAGGTAATTGAAAAAAAACTTTTAAGGGTGTTATCGGGCATACATTAAACTTTATTATCAAATTTTTTTACAGCAAAAAAAAACAAAATGGCGGTTCCACAGCTATCTTCCCGGGGCATGTTTTGCTTGCAGGGCTCCGCGGCACGCAGCACCACTGGTGCACTTTTGAATCTAGAACAAAAAAAAACCATCAATCTAGAGGGTTATAGCTAGAGAATGTCGATCGGATTTTAAAAAGTATCAATTTTTGTGGATTTGGCGTGCGTTTGAAAAAAAAAATTGATTTTTGACGAAAAAAACGGCTAGTTTTTTGTTAATAAAAAATCTCAAGATAATGTTAATGTTCACATCTGGTCAAAATTTCAAGTAAAAAAAATGAAAATTGTTCGAGTGATGCTGCGTGCCATTTTGAAAAACCGTATTTCGAGAAAAACGCGTTTAAAGTTTTGCGAATAGTTTTTTATTGGAAAAAATAAAAAAAAGAAGGTAAAAGAAAAATTTACCGTTAGTCTGCAAGCCCAGCACCATACATTTGTCCTTCGATGGCCAAATTTTCGTCTGGCAAAATTTACAGTGGCCTTACCCCTTAACGGGTTAAGCCACAGTAACGGGTATAAAATCATGTGCGAATTTAACAATTTTTTTTCGTATGAAAAAGTTATTCGCTCATAAAATTAATTACACATTTATTTAGTACGCATATCAAGATGTTAGAAAATATATATATTTTTTTCGATGTACAAAATGGCCTACTACTCGGAACTTCTCGGAACAGCTTTTTTCCAATTGGCGTGACAAATAACTTCAACAATTTTCCCTCGATTTACTTCAAATTTAAAAGTTGTGTTCCCAATTGCATTTCGCAGAGAAGTACGTATGAAATTTCTGATTAATCGAAAACTTTTCATTTTATGAGCAGTTTATGAGCAGTTATAACGAAATGTTTCACTGAAAATTCATTTCTTAAGTTCAAATACCTACAACTTTTGTATAAAATAATATTTTTTAAATTCCATACGTACTTCTCTAGGTATTCTAATGTAGATTGACGAGAATTTTTGTTTTTTGTTCTAAGTAAAAATTGTGGATGCTAAATGTCACGCCGCGGAGCGCCAAAAAAAAGATAAAAGAAAATATTAGTAGTCGGCCATTTTTACATCGAAAAAAAAATTATAACAGCTTGATATTCATACTAAATAGATGTGTAATTAATTTTCCGAGTGAATCACTTTTTCATGCGAAAAAAATGGTTAAATTCGCACATGATTTTATACCCGTTACTGTGGCCTAACGCCTTAACGATATTGAGATTGTTGAAACAATAACCGCAAAAAACAGAGGGCATCTAAAGTTTCGTTTTTCAGAGACGACCTTACCTTACTGCAGGTGTAAGCCGCGGAAGAAAAGGCCCTTTCTGATTCCACACTCGTGGACAAATAAGTTGACACTTCGGGAATATTTAATGTAGGTAATAATATTTTAAGGCTGTTAAGGGATTATCACAGTATAACGGTTCGAACAATAGCAGACCCTCGCGATTTTTTTTCGATGATTAAAATACGCTCATCCGTCTGATTATTTATGTCAAATCAAAGCACTCATGAAGAACAGAAAATAAATGTTTCAACAAACATTTGAAATAAGGTTTGAAAGAAAAGTATCGAATTTAGCCTATTTTTCGACACGTTTTCGTTAAAAAAAATTGAAGATAAAAAAAAAACTTTTATAGTAAGATAAAGAATGGTGTGAAGTATGTTGTGTCAAAATTGGAGACGGATAGCTTGAAAACTCTTCCTTGGAGAGTGTACATCGTTTTGAAAAACGACATTTCGAGAAAAACGCGTTCAAAGTTTCGAGTGCGGAATTTTCATATAAATTGTCTACTTACGTTTATGTAAGTATATGAACATCATGTTTATCACCGTCTATACTATCGGATAATGCAAAAAAATCGATTTTTTGTAAATTTTACACTGTGATGGTCCCTTAAAGGTAATGAAAAAAAAAAACACGTCAAAGGAACTCCAATGGAAGTAATAACATTTATAATGATATTTTTATTTGTTCAACTCTGTTATCGTAATATCGGTATTATTCGAGTCCAATATCGGATTTTTAGTCCGATACTCCGATTTTTCGATGTTATCGAAAACCGGTATCCATGCTCTGATCCAAAGTGCCTCGCGCCCACCATGCTGCGCATCTGCGGCAAAAAACTAGAGAATCGAAAAAAAATGTCTTGGGTGATCGGTAAGCGCAGCATGCCAGTGAAGTTGGAAAAATGAGGATATCGATCGAGCGTGACGAGTTATGTAGATATATTCGTACAGGCTAAAAAAACTTTTTAAAAACAAGCTTTTACTTCAAAGGTACTGTACTAAAAAGTAAAAAATAATGTTCAGTAAAATTGAAAATCAGAACAGACTAAGTACGAAAAAGTCCCTTCCTTGGTCACTCATAGGTGCAAGTACTTAAAAGATACATAGACGTAAATATTTTTCAAATATGAAATATAAAGTTTGAAAGCTTGAGGCTTTGTTTCAGAAATGTTAAAGTAGTATTAGTACGTCAGACGTTTGCCGCCTCAAGCTTTTAAAATTTATATTTCATATTTGAAAAATATCTACGTGCAGACATACGAACGAAGCAAGTTAAATAAAAGGTTGTGAAAATAAACATTAAAATTCGATTTCGTGCAAACTATTTGAATGCGCCAAAAAACCCTTTGGATGTCTTTATATATTCAGAGGAACATCTGTGCATCCTTTCAGCCAAATCGGACGTAACAACTTTTCGGAACTTTATCCAAAACTAATATTGAAGGTTAATCGGATTAATTTCTACGATTAATCTACTGATACTGATCTTTACACGGTCGTACCATACGGGTCTGGAAACTCCGTTAGTTCACATGGTTCCTCTGCTCAACGCTAGAGGCGCTGCAATCGAGAAATATTGTGTGCAACAGAGACAACAATACCCACGCATTCGCGTTATAGCCTAACCTAAGAATCGAACTTTTCTGCAAGCTATTGAAAAACTAACGATACTCCGATGCAGATAGAAAAACTAATCAAATGCCAAATTTTCCATCGATTCTACCATTGAAATCCAAGCGAGTCTAATGAGGATAAATAACTGTTATTCTCTTATATATAAAATATATTCTTCAATGTATACGTAGGTGCAGAAAAAGAACGAGCATTTTAATAAATTGTAAATGGCACGAATTATTGGAGTTACTGCTCGCAAGTATTTCTATGTACACGTGTCCATCGACTGTTATTTTTGCTAACAATAAACATGGAGATAGCACCTTATATTTCGAACGCAAACATAATTTCGAGTGAACCAGTCCTATAATAATTAATTATCCCTTAGAATTCAAATGATGACGTAAAGAAAGATATTTATTAATTGCTGTTCTGCAGGTACAAAAAAATCGAAATCAGAATGTACAAAATAGTGAAAGAAACTAAACTTTATTCGTTTGTCAATTTAGACGATTACTTTTTAACACATTTTTTTCAATTTCATATTTTCTTGAAGGGCATTTTGCCTCATGGACAACCTAATATAGTAAACTATTGTGCGTGATGAAATATCCAAACCATGTTCTTCGCATGGAAAAGTAAACGTGTAATCTGCTAACACGTCTTTGAGCGTTAAATTAAAAACGTTAAGCTTTGAGGCACGCTTCGCAAAACACGATTCAACGTAGCGTATAAGATCAAAGAATGTTAAATTGGCATGGATTAACCGGCCACTAGATTTCATATCCACAAATCTAGAAAGGGCGGATGATCCAGCAGTATTCGAGCAGACCTCTTCGCAACAGATAACATGTATCGTATCTCCTATCCAATCAAAACAACACTCCTTGATACTAGCGACACCACAAATTCGGCTTCAATAGTCGAGTCACTCCCACCACCGAAATTTCATCGAGTTTCCAGACCTGTATGTACGACCGTGCTTGCGGGCATGCCCGTCAACATAACCTCACAAATTTTCGAACAGTGTTCTCATAGATCGTTAAGTTTTTTTAAAAAGCACAAAGCATCAAGTTTTGTAGAATTTACCGATGCAGAGCTTGATGCTCTTATGCCGCAAATATTATTCCTTCAAATAAATTTAAAAATCCTTTTTTGCCATCACCTTCACGAGATTTTTTTCCAAAGTCAACTATTGCTTTTCAACGTTGAGTTTAACGGGTTACATGTAGCCCCAGAGTTGTGAAATTTGTAATGAAAAAGTAATGCTTTATTCATTACTTTTTTAATGGGTAATGAAAAAATATTTCATTACCTATTACATTACATTCAGTAATGTGAAAAATTCCATTACTCATTATATTATATGTTGTAATGTAAAAAATGTCCATTACTCATTACATTACATTTTGTAATGTGAAACATTTACATTCCAAAATGCAATGTAATGGGTAATGGAATTTGTCCACATCACTAATATAATGTAAAAAATCTCCATTACCCGTTACAAGGAAAATATGGATTATTATTCGTTTCCCATCGGGTCAGATCGACCCAGTGCAAAAACCGCTGCCTCTAATGGGAAACGAATAATAATCCTTATTACATTGTAATGAGTAATCGAAATTTTTTGCATTGCATTGCATTAGTAATGTGAAAAAAATCCATTACTCATTACCTTATATTTTGTAATGTAAAAAAAAATGCATTGCTCATTACATTACATTTTGTAATGTAAAAAAAAATCCATTACCCATTACATTACATTGTAATGGGTAATGAAAATATTTCACATTACAAAATGTAATGTAATGAGGAATGGAATTTTTTTATATTACAAATTCGAATGTAATGAGTAATGAAAATTGTCTACTTTAGAAAATTCAATGTAATGAGTAATGGCAATTGTTTACTTCAGAAAATTCAATGTAATGAGTAATGGCAATTGTTTGCATTACAAAATTTAATGTAATGAGTAATGGATATTTTTTACATTACTGAATGTAATGTAATGGGTAATGAAATTTTGTATCATTGCAAAATGTAAAGTAATGAGTAATGAAAACGCTAATGCATTACAAAAAGTAATGCATTATTTGCAACCCTGCATGTAGCTCATGACCGGAAAAAAGAAGAATTGTCGTCAATTTTTTTCCGGGAAAAAGTCACGAAAAGGACATAAAAATGAGGCATTATCAAATCGGGGTCTCCGAAGACCCCGGCCACTTACCAGCTTTACAAAAGCCGACGCGCCTCCCGAAGGATAAAGGCGTTGCTCTGTTTTGTGGGTATGGAGTATACCCAAGAACTTCGCTATCGGTTCGCGGATACCAATGGTCACGATACTTTTTTCATTCCAGACTGGCGTTATCTACTGCGAGTGGGGCTATTGCTCACTGGCGGAATACTGCTGCGGAGACAATTCGTGCTGCAGCGACCCGAAACCCACATGGATACTTCTGTAAGCACATAGCCACGGTCTCACATGCAGGTCTTGAAACGACAGTAGTGGGGGACGCTTCACTTAGCGTCCAGTTTTTGCTTCAATTTTCGGCCGCGTGGTGCGCATAGGAAAGGGGGTGTCGTGTGCGAAGAACACAGTTCTTGTTTCTATTTTGTAAGAAATATCTATTACACGGAAAGTAAACGAAAAAAGTATGCATTTGCATGCTAAAATGAACAAATTAATACATACATGCTTAAAAATATAACCAAACCTATATTAACCGCGAGAAAAATTCAAGCGACTACGATAAAAATGATTGATATTTTATTCTTCGTATTGCGATGGTCGTTGAGCTGAATTCTTACTGGATTGTTGTCTGGATTGACACTGAATTAAATTGTCAATAACAGTTATTTAGGTATATCCAACTTTTGTTTTATACGCGTAACGATTTTCAACTGTTATACGCGCATACGCCTATACGACGAAAGACTTTATTATCGGTTTGGGTTAGTGTCATGACACTCTCCGATCACAACGACACACGGTGGCGACGATAAGAACAAAAAGCTTGGACACTAAGCGGCCCACTCGCCGCCTATCAAATACGACCGTCGTTTCAAGACCTGTATCATGGAGACTATATTAAAGGAGTCCGAACTATGTACTACGGAAATGATATGCGAAAAACCCATTTCCCATTGCGGCCACCATGTGGTGCCGGTGATGGCTGATGCTTCGGCGGTGGGAGTAAATCGCGAGAAACTTCATTCCATGGAGCGAAAATGAAAAGGAACATAACCAAAAACTGAATATTCAAACGCCCCATGCTCATGCACACGCGAACCAGACGATAGTAATTACTGCTGATTGTTTATAATAATCAACAACCTCGTTTCATCTCTCTCACACGTGGCTACCTTCATTGCGCCATGCGTCATGAGCTACTACCCAGCGCTGCTGGTGGCTCAATCAAGTACTACTTAAATCCAACAGATTCGCGTACCACTTTTCCCCTATCTCTCCCATTAGAGTTCGGACTCCTTTCGTATAGTCTCCCTGACCTGTATGTAAGATCGTGAACACAGCTACGCATACGCACCCGTTTTTCTTTTCCTACTGTGAACTCCAGTGTGTTCGCATTGAACTTTAAGGCGGGATATACATTTAGACAGGAAGAAAATAAGCAATATTGAGGGATTTTGTAAACTAAGAAATTATTATTCTACAATTACCAAACTTTAGGTATACTTTAATAGTATATTTAAATATACGAAACAATTTTTTAAAATTAATCCCTAATTTAATTAATCCCTAATTTAAATTTAAAATAATTAATTTTAGAAATCGTCAGTTTAAACGCTGAAAATTTGGGTGATTTTTGGGAACTTTTTGGAAGAAAAGTACTCAATTAAATGTATCGGAAAATTAAGAATATATTTGGCTATATTTGACCTACATTACATAATTTTTCCATAGAAAATATTGAGATCCAAGAGATCGTCAATTTTTCATCCAATCACAAATATCACAAATTTCAAGTCAATCGGATAATTGCTCTCTGAGTTACAATGTCAGCAAATTTGAAAAATCTCATTTCGAGAAAGACGCGTTTAAAGATTTAACTATTGATTTTTGCAATATAAAATGATAGAGATATGGCCGCGAATTTTTTAGAGGATATTCTTGAAAATATAAACTGTCCAAAAAGGCAAAAAAAATCGATTTTTTAAAAGTGTCACACTGGTATAGCCCCTTAACGATTTTCATCACTCGAAAATGGTCTAACAATCTCATACAAGCATAACCCCAAATATTCATTGTACTTGCATCGCAGTGTTGACCCAAAGCCATTCATCGTACCCATTTGTTTGATGTCACAGTTGCATATTGCTGACCGCCCTGGTCGTCTTCTCGGCCTGTTTCGGCTGCTTCTGTTGGTACATGGATGTACACCAGATGCGTCTGCCGTGGTTGTTAACTCGGCGTGAACTACTCATACCGAACGAGAACGCTTGAGAACGCTATCGACGCGCGACTCCTCGCACGAGTGGCGATCATTCTTTACCCACAATCCCAATGATGAATTATCGTCGACGCCGAGTGTACCCAGCGAAAGTAGAAATTAACCATCGTAGAATTCCTAATCACGCTGTAACCTCGAACGAGAGTCGTGGGCTGAGTCTAGCCCGAAGTTGGCAATTGCCACAAGCGATTTAATGTAAATTTTTACGGAGCAACGTGGTGCGACTAGAGCATGAATACCGGTTTTCGATGACATCGAAAAATCGGAATATTGGGCAAAAAATTCGATACTGGACTCGAATAATACCGATATTTCGATATCAACGTTGAAAAAATAAAAATATCATTATAATTGTCATTATTTCCTTTTAAGTTACTTTTACTTGTTTTTTTATTACGTTTAACAGCCTTAAAATATTATAACCTACATTAAACATTTCTGAAGTGTCGGCTTATTTATCCACGAGTGTGGAATCAGAAAGGGCCTTTTCTTTCGCGGCTTACACCTGCAATGAGGTGAGGTCGTCTCTGACAAACGAAACTTTGGATGCCCCCTGGTTTTCGCGGTAACTGCTCGAACAATCTCAATCTCGTTAAGGCGTTACACCCACTTGTAGCGCAAAAAAGGCCTTTTTCATGCATTTTTTAAAAGAAAACTACGAAACTTTTTTAATCGATCAATATACCATCTTAAAGAACACATCTTGAAGAACTTTCAGTAATTTTTTTTATTGAAAAATATTACATTGTTTAGTGGCAAATGGCCGTCAATGAAATAATGTTTTTATATACACGGTTTGCGGTGACCAACATTGCGGCGAAGTGGATCATCTGAAAAAAAAAATGCGGATGGATTTAGTCAAATATAAGTATAAACTAGTCTGTAATCGAAGGATTTTAAAAAATATTCATTTTTCACAAAATGGCGGATAGTCAAAGTTAATGGTTCGATTTTAACGAAAAAAAAACGGGCGTTTTTGGCTATAAAACGGCCATTTTTTTCGAAAAAAGAAATGGAACGATTAAAGACTACATTTTTATGTATTAAATAAGCCTGCAAAATTTCAAGAAGATCGGTTCATTAGTGTTCGAGTAATCTTGGTCACCGACTTCAGAAATGCCATTTTGAGAAAAACGCGTTTAAAGTTTCAATTTCAGTTTACACGAAGAAAACATTTTTTTTTGTAAACTTACATAGAGTCATCTATTCCGGGCCCATACAGAAGTATGGGCCCGGATACTTATACTTCAAAAAAATGCAATAAAAAAAAAATCGATTTTTTCAAAATCGCAAGTGGGGGTAACCCCTTAATTAAAGTGACCATGCTGCTGCCTGCCTGCCTAAAGCTTTGTCATTTCTTTGCATTCCGGTAGCTTCTACTACCCGTATTTGCATAAAACTTCCTAATTTTGCTTACTTACTACTTATTCGATTTGCATAAGTTCCCTTTTTGTTTTTTAAATTGATTTATTTGACGTTGAGTTGGATATATTTAAGAAGATAGCAAAGTATATTTAGAAATGTACGAAAAATGAAGACCTCAATAAAAGACTGTGATTTTTAATAAGTCGCGTGGTTCCACTTAGCTATACAGTGAAACTTCAGTTACACGTTTTTCAAGGGGTACATAAAATATGACGTATAAGTGAGAACAACGTAGAAGTGAAATGAATGAATGAACAGTATGTATCTGAACTTCATTAACATTTTAAAATGGCGATTGGTGCCAAATTCACGATGTTTTTTGATAGCAGTATCTATATTATGTTAATGTTTGGTTTTCCAATTGAACATTTGATTGGTACTAATTGAGTAATGAGCCAACTCAAGTTTGCGAATTCCGTTTTGAACTTTTACTTAAGGGGTTAGGCCACTCTAGAGGCCGAAAAATAGGCATTTTGGGGATTTTTTTCAGAAAAACTACAAAATAAATCGAGAGTACAAAAAGGGTGTTTATCATACATATCAGTGACTGTATACAATAATTTTTTTGAAGCAATTAATTTCAAAATGGCGGCTGTGCAGCGTTTTTTCGATGACGTCTCCGTTTTTCCAGGGTCCACGGCCGCACAAACAGCTCCTTTAATTTTTTAATTATAATGAGCCAATGAATTTTTTTCGATAATATATAATAACTGCTATAGAAGTACGTAGAATTTTTTCAATATATTGATTTTTGCCCAAATGGCGCACTTCTTAAGTGGAAAGTGAAAAATTTACCTAAAAAATCGTCAGATAATTGGTAATAACAAATGAATTATGCAATATAAAAAAAATCCTACGTACTTCCATAGACAATTTATCTTTCAAGATATATTCAACATTTCAAGTGAATCGGTTGAAAATTGTCTAAGTTATGTTTCCGGTCAACGTAAAAAATGCAGTTTTGAGATAAACGCTGCACAGCCCCCATTTTGAAATTAATCGCTTCAAAAAAATGATTGTATAGTCACTGATATGTATGATAAACACTCTTTTTTGTAATTTCGATTTATTTTGTAGTTTTTCCGAAAAAAATCCCCAAAAAGCCTATTTTTTCGGTCTCTAGAGTGGCCGAAACCCTTAATGCAAGTTTGTAACACTAAGCTTTGACGTTTTAGACTAGCAAACAAGAGACAGGTTCGTTTTGATAAGAGATATGTAATCACAGTACATGCATACATAGTCGAGGTCAGAAACGTCAAAACATCGAACAAAACATCAAAACACAGTCACATAAAATGTTCTCCGGCGAGAGAATATCACGTGCGATTAACGTATAACTGAGAAAAAACGAACCTCGAAACCGACGCTGGGGAATAAAATTAATAACGTATAAGCGCGAAAAACGTATGAGTGAAAAACGTAGAAATGATACTTTATTACCATCTTTATGAACGGAATCTGCCGGGGTTAGAAATTTGACGTATAAAGGATAAACCCGTATAAGTGGAAAGCGTATAAACGAGGTTTCACTGTACACTATTATTTCTAGAACTTCCATCTTCACTTTCAAGGTTCTAACGTTTTCAATCGAAGTTTCGTATGAATATCGGAAACTATCGGAATACCGATATTCCGATATTGCAACTTGCTGATATCGAAATAATACAGGTAGTAGAAAAAGCTCTACGTGCGACGTTGGCGAGCGACCGGAGGGAGGAGACAACGAAGATATAATGTGGCGTTTGCAAAACTGATCTAATAAAGTACTAGGTGTGTAAGTATGAAACCGGAATTTTTGTACAGAAAAAACACGTTTATTGTAATGATATGATACAAATAACTGGAGATGGCTTCTCGGGTCACCTTTAACTGATCCGCCAGTTGTTGTTGTGTTTGAGCGTCGTCTTCGTCCAACAAGGCTTGCAGGTCAGCGTCTTCAAACTTTTTCGGTGGTCTTCCACGTTCTTCGTTCCTCACGTCAAAATCGCCACTTTTGGACCGTTTGAACCACTCGAAACACTGTGTTTTACCGAGAGCATGCTCACCAAACGCCTCCACAAGCATTCGATGCGATTCGGCTGCGGTTTTCTTCAGATGAAAACAGAAAAGTAGTGCTGTCCGCAAATCGTAATTTGTTGGCACAAAACTCGACATGTTTATCTCTAATAAACTAATGCTACTGAATGAAACTCGTGTTATTGTGAGTTGGAAATCTTTGTCGGATATCAATACAATAACAAGACACCGCTGACGTGATGTGTCGGTAACTGCATCGACATCTAGCGCCACCTATGGGCAAATTCCGGTTTCATACTTACACACCTGGTATTTAACTAAAATTCACGATCCTTGAATTTGTAACCGGCATGTTCGTATGCGATGTACATGCCAGGATTGCCAAAGATACTTTCCATTTCCCGTTGTTTTCGCCAACGCGACAAGTGTGCAGCGATTGCCGAATAATTTGTCCATTTTGAACCTGCTAGAACCTCCAATGATCTAGTAAAGTAAATTCCTAGTATACTTCATAAATCCCTAATATACTTTATAAAGTAAATTCCTGATTTACTTTAGTAGGTCATTGCCTGTTGTTTTGGCCGATGCGACGTGCATGCAGCGATAGCCAAAGGATTGCACAATTTCAGTTTTACAAAAAAATAGTCGGCCAGTGTATTGGTCGGCCAGATCAATGGTCGGCCAGATTGAGTCGGCGCCTTAAGGCCTGAGGCCACTCTAGAGGCCGAAAAAACAGGCTTTTTGGGGATTTTTTTTTCAGGAAAACTACAAAATAATTCGAGATTACAAAAAAGGGTGTTTATCATACATATCAGTGACTGTATACAATAATTTTTTTGGAGCGACTAATTTCAAAATGGCGGCTGTGCAGGGTTTATCTCAAAACTGCATTTTTTAAGTTGGCCGAAAACACAAGTTACAAGGAACATCCCTCAGGTGACACGCTTCGATTTTGTTGAAATTTGGATATGTTATAAAGCACCGAAAAGTAAGCGATACGTATTTTTTTTTATCGGCGGAAAAACGGTTTTGAGGGGTGAAACCACCCCTCGAAAATAGGCATCTCTAGAGGTAATATAGCAGTTTCACACACAAGGAGTCCACCGATTTTAATGAAACAGGAACGAAAATTTTTCTAATCCGAAGCAATGCAAAATACACTATAGTGACTGCAAAAAAATTAACGGGGTCCTCTAGTTTCTCGGGTCGAAAAAATCGATTTTTTTTTTTCACAAATCACATCTACAACATGTGTAGAAAATGTGTGCCAAAGGATTTTTCGATATTCGAAGTGGTTCACAAGTATAAATCACATGCGCGAACTTTCAAACGCGTTTTTCTCGAAACACCATTTTTCGAAACGGTAACCACGATATTTCAAAAACTACTGCACCCATTTTGTTCAAATTTATACAGCATCTTTAATATGTTATAAGCCAGCGATTGAACTAGGATTATCATGATTGCTTCGATAGTTTTTTTTTGTACGAGCGAAAAACTTAAGAAAAAATGAGTAAAAAATAGAATGTAATTTTCAAAAGTGTATAAAAAAGTCAATTTTTGTAATTTAGAATTCACTCTAGTTCAATCGCTAGTCTTAAATATGAAAATTAAAATGCCGTTTGGTTTTTTGACTTCAGATAAGCAGAACAGCCGCAATCTTGGTCACCGTCAAGCACCTCTTTTACTTGATGTTTTCCTGTCGGCCACTATAACGTTTATTCTATTATATATTTTGACTTAAAAACATTTGTAAAGCTTATTTAAATGTTAATAAAGACTATGCAAAAACAATGAGATTGATTATTTCGATGCTATGCCCGTAAAAAATTATTGAAAAAGCCGTAAAAAAACAGCCGAGAAACTAGAGGACCCCGTTAAGGGGTGAACCACCCCTATATTAAGGGGTGTTTTCACCCCTTAAAACCGTTTTTCCGCCGATAAAAAAATACGTATCGCTTACTTTTCGGTGCTTTATAACATATCCAAATTTCAACAAAATCGAAGGGTGTCACCTGAGGGATGTTCCTTGTTAGACAATTTTCAACCGATTCACTTGAAATGTTGAATATATCTTAAAAAATACATTGTCTATGGAAGTACGTAGGATTTTTTTTTATATTGCATAGTTCATTTGTTATTATAAGGAGTACAACTTTGCAGTGACCGTTTTTTTTTCAAAAGTTTAAGGCTTTATTATAAAAAAGTGGCTACATATTTTTTAATCAAAGTACTGCCCGTCGCTAGCTACGACCTCAGCCCATCTTTCAGGTAGCATTCGAATCCCGCGTCGATAAAAGTCTTGGTCCTTGGAGGCAATCCAGGAATCGACCCAATTTTTTACTTCTTCGTAAGTACCGAAGTGCTGGTCAGCCAAATCGTGTGCTATTGACCGGAACAAGTGATAGTCGGAAGGGGCAATGTCTGGAGAGTACGGCGGGTGGGATAAAACCCCCCATTTCAGCGTTTCCAAGTACTTTTTCACGACATTTGCAACATGGGGTCGGGCATTGTCATGCTGCAGTATCACCTTGTCATGTCTTTCGTTGAATTGTGGCCGTTTCTCTTTGAGTGCCTTACTCAAGCGCATCAACTGACGTCGGTAGAGTTCCCCTGTGATGGTTTCGGATGGTTTGAGCAGCTCACAGTACACAACGCCCAGCTGTCAGCCCGTCTTCAAAAACTTTCTGCCTTCCGCCACCATGCTTGTTCTCGACCTCAAAATCTCCACTTTTGAAGCGTTGAAACCACCGCCGACACGTTTTCTCACTAATAGAATCCTCCCCGTAAGCATCTACAAGCAAACGGTGGGCCTCAGCCGCAGATTTCTTGATGTTGAAGATGTAAATCATAACCTCCCGCAAATGCTGAGAATTCGGTTCGTAGGTTGCCATGTTTGAGTGCCTATAACTTTATAATGCATACACGTATTCGTTAGCTTTTTAAAATTGTTCACATTGGCAGAGCCTCTAGTTTAAAATGCCACTTTTTTATTGAGCTAGGACCACTACTTCGGCCGCAGTGGCTCTCTAAGTAAAACGGTCACTGCAAAGTTGTACTCCTAATAACAATTATCTGACGATTTTTCAGGCAAATTTTTGGAAAGTGAAAAGTTTCGTCAGATAATTGTTAATAACAAATGAACTATGCAATATAAAAAAAAAATCTTACGTACTTCCATAGACAATGTATTTTTCAAGATATATTCAACATTTCAAGTGAATCGGTTGAAAATTGTCTGAGCCGTCATTTTGAAATTAATCGATTAAAAAAAATTATTGTATACAGTCACTGATATGATTGATAAACACCCTTTTTTGTAATCTCGATTTAGTTTGTAGGTTTTCTGAAAAAAAAACTCCAAAAAGCCTATTTTTCCGGCCTCTAGAGTAGCCTAACCCCTTAAATCATTGCGGTCAATACGGCCGGCGACCTTCGCTATAAATCTTGGTGATACATTTCTCTCAGCGTAGAATAGAGCGGTACTGGTAAATTTCCAATTGATGGTTGCTACTTGCCGTCTAGCTCAGTCAGATCGGTATTGCGCGCGAATACTTTCTTCAATTTGTCTTACATCAATCGCTAGTCGCAAAGGCTGAATTGTTCCGACGATTCCTTTATTATTATTCTCCGAAAGTACTCGCTAACGCCGATAAAATTAAAGCTCGTAGGGAACGAACAAGAGTCAGCGGATTTTTGTCCAAATCCATCGTAACTAACACTTTTCCTGCACGAAAAGTTAGCACTGATTTGTCATCTGTAATTCTAGGCGCATACCGATATCTATTGGAAATAAATTTTTTGTTGGCAATTCTCGTCTCGATAATGGCTATTTTTGAGGCAGTATTGATGTCTAGAGCGCTGTTTCGGAGGTGATTTTTTACATGGAATAACTAAAAATACAAATACACATGTTTATTGATCCTTCAAGTATATGTACAAATGGAATAAAAAAATGATCATGTATTTTTGTTCGTTTGTTTACAACGGTGCGCGGAAAAAGTCCCCGATTGGCGACCAGTGTTGGGGATGTTGTATGATTGTGAGAAAAAAAAGCAAAAATATTTTTTATATGTATGAATGTTGTGTTATGGTACCAAATGCAGCAAAGAAAATGTCAAATTGGCGGCATGCTAAACTTTGATAATCAATTTTTCCTATTTTTCTGACCATTCTACGAGCTATTATGAGAAAAAAAAAAATTCTCTCTATTCTGCTACCAACGGTGAAAAACAGTCTACTGAAGTCTGAGATGATTGAAAAATCGTTTGGGAATTTTTTTTATGTACATTAACAAAGTTGTGTATCAAATTTCATAAAGAAATATTAATAGTTAAAGAAGTTATAGACAATCTCGTGAAGGACCTTCGAACGTGAACTGGTTGATCTAAAATAAAAAAAAAACGGGTTTTTTTTCCGTCAAATCGATAGCATTAGCGGACCGAAATTTCATTCGATACGATAACATTAGTTGACGGAGATTTTTTGTTTTCGTGTTTCAGTCAATAAAAAGAATTGATATTTTATCGATTTTTCGAGGAAAAATTACATCATTACTGTTAATAACTAATGAAAAAAAATGTTAAGGAAAAAAACGTCGCTCAAGACTAAAGTACGATTACACTGAATTAGTGTACCAAATTTCAAGTCTATCCGTTCATTAGATGTCGAGAAATCGTGTACACCATTTTGAAAAACATAAGGACGCTAGAGCGGTCCGGTTGAGTCAAATGGCGGTTTAGGATTTTTTTTGCAATTAACCTAAAAAAATGCATACCAGGTATAGATTTATTTTGTAGATGCTAATATTTCATAAAATATAAAATTAAAGAGCATTTTTATATTTTTATTACGTGAAGTGGAGAAACTTTTGGTTTACTACCAACTTGAGAAAGTATAACATTATCGATGATTGTTATGGAAAAAAAACTGTGTCAGTGATTGTTTTATACAACTTATAATGAAATTGTGAGTAATTTATAATGATGCCTATTTATATTTATGTCACGAGATTATTTATTATTTTTTTTTATTGGTTTTTTCCTTAGGTACACGCTTTTCGCGTTTGTTACCTATTCTTTGCCATCATTATGACCATTCTTTCCTCTACTGTTTACTCCTTTTTTTCTCCATCTTGCTCCCTGTTCCCCCCTCTTGCGGCCGCAGCCGACTTCCCCCTCTGTATTATATTCATCATGACATTTCTGTCATGGGTATAGGGAAACTGCGGAAAACCTATACCAATACAGCCGGTCATCGAGTTCGCCCCCCAGTCGTGGAACTAGTCTTCTTTCGCCGCGAAATGCCGAAGAAAAACATTTCACGACGAAATGTACGCGACTGGGATTCGAACCCGGGACCTCCCGGTCCGCTGGTTTAGTGGCGAGCACGCTAACCACTAGACCATCGCACTGGTTGAGATTATTTATTATTATCATTCATTAATATTAAGGGTTGCCAAAATACGGCAACTTCGCAGACATTGAGGATGGCAGCAATGCTCTTCACTTGCCAGCCAAGATTCGTAGTCTCTTATCAAACCTTGATGGTGCAATATTGAATATATATGGTTTACGCTGGGCAAGAAGAGTTTTCTTATCGAAATATTTACAAAAGTCTAGTTTGCGTTAACCCGTTGTCAGAAATGGTTTATGGTGGTGCTAAATAGCAAAAAAAATGACATTACCCATGAACGTGTTGCCCATTTAAGGGGTTAGGCCACAGTAACGGGTTTAAAATCATGTGCGAATTTAGCAATTTTTTTTCGTATGAAACAGTGATTCACTCATATAATTAATGACACATCTATTTAGTATGAATATCAAGCTGTTAGAATTTTTTTTCGATTTACAAAATGGCCGACTACTCGAAACTTCTGGAAACAGCTTTTTTCTAATTGGCGTGACAAGTAACTTAAACAATTTTCAATCGATTTACTTCAAATTTAAAAGTTATGTTCACCCAAACAAACCCAAACAAAGTTATCACTGAAAATTCGTTTCTTAAGTTCAAATACCTACAACTTTTGAATAAAACAATGTTTTTTAAATTCCGTACGTACTTCTCTAGGTATATTAATGTAGATTGACGAGAATTTTTGTTTTTCGTTCACGGTAAAAAATTGTGGATGCCAAATGTCACGCCACGGAGCGCCTAAAAAAAGACAACGAAAAGAAATATTAGTAGTCGGCCATTTTGTACATCGAAAAAAAAATATACATTTTCTAACAGCTTGATATTGATACTAAATGGATGTGTCATTAATTTTATGAGTGAATCCTTTTTCATATGAAAAAAATTGTTAAATTCGCATATGATTTTATACCCGTTACTGTGGCCCAACCTCTTAACTGAAAAATGTTTCGAGAGCGCTCACACAGAATTTCACACGATCTCATTCGATCTATCAGCAGCGATCCGCTAATGAATAATCCTGCAGGTTATTGTCACAATCACATAGCAGATCCCAAACTGAATTTTCACGTTTGCGCGAAAACAGTCGAACTATCCTAGCCTTTGTATTTGGCGCCACAACCGCTGGCGCCATCTGCCGGCACTTAACCAGAAAACCGCCGCTCTTCAACTTCCAGCCTAGTTCCAAATACCGTCTAATATATCCCAAAACAAACGCCAACAGCAGACACCAAAAAACATTGATATTTCACAATCACCGTTGATATTCTCGAATCCTATAAGTTTGGAGTACAACCCGACCTCTCGGGGTTCCCCGCCATCTTGAAGTTCGTGCGTGCGTCGTCCGAGCGCGAGCGCCACCTGGCAGCGGCGAGGGCGGAATTTTTGAAAATCAATAACATACACTGCGCTCGTAAGACCTTCGCGTGTGTACTTGGCGGTGTTTGGAGCCCGAGGGTTGCCGTCGGTGGCGCTCTGACGACAGAAGGGTTGGCTCCGCGGGGGTGACGTAGTTTTTCGTTGACTCGGGGGTGCGCGGACAGGCCGCCACGAATATGGCGGTCACACGTCAAAACATACCGTCAAAGTGACACACGAGTCCTCGATCCGCGGGGGCAGGCAAGGGAGGAAGTGCCAGAAGCGAAAAAGAAAACAATTTGAAATTATAAATACTTAAGGGCATAAAGGTCCGTCGGGGGAGTAAAAATAAAAACAGCGAGACAAAATGTCGCGGGATTCGAAGAGAAAACTCGCGATCGTCGCCGGAATATCCGAGTGTCTAGTCTACGTAGGTAGAAATCATTTTTCTCCACCAACCCCCGCCCTTTCTCTTCATGCTTCCAAGAACCCTCAGCACACTCCCTTTCTCTTTACGTTCTACTTTGCGTCTCATCGTTGAAGGTCACACGCGCGATCCAACGAATCCGCTGCACAAAAAAAGAGCAAGTGCGAGTTTTTTTTATGCCTTCGTCAGTGGAACCTTCGGGCCCTAGAGAGACCCACGTCACGAATCTTGTTTACCTTAGGCCACTCAATGTTCGCGATGCAGTATGCGCTGATCCTTCTTCTTCACCTTTCGTGACCGTTTGACCTTCACGTTATTTTTATCATTTCATTGGTGCATCTGTATATTCCTTTTTTCTCCTCGGTACTTTTTGTACACATAAATGTTGACACAAAAACTGCACGAGCTTGTTTTTTTTTAATTCCACCCTCATACCTCGTAAATATTGGCTCGAGTGTCCGCCAGTCAAGGCAACGCGGTCAAAAAATGATCTCTCGTTTTTTTCCTATCGAGACTCGATCGACGCAGCGTTGTAAGCTTTTTCATTATTTGCAGGCGGAAGCGAAATACTGTGCCTTCGAAATACACGGAGAACCGAAATACTACGTGTAAGTTTTCGTTATTGTGTGTTTGGACAGTGTGTGGGTTTGGGTACTTGGAAAATGGTGACATTTCGGTCCTGGAACTTCACACCTGGGGGACCGAGACTCTTGCTTTTCTCGTGGCACGTCTTATTGTGGATGTCATAACATTTGGGAAAATGATTATTCAGTTTGGATTCAAGCTTATCGTTGGGAGGATTATGGCATTTCGATTTTATTATAATTGAAGCTTGAATTACGCGTTTGCTTTGGAATTGTAGAGAAAAAATAGTTCGTCTGATGAAACATGTTGAACCTGGGGCACCGAAAGTAGGAAGAACGACCTAGGGTTAAGGGGGGAGATCCCTTTAGGCCGCCGAAAATAAGCGAATTTTGAAGATTTTGTTGTCTCGAAACTATTTATTCTACATAAATGAAAGTTTATGCACATATTATTGCATCTTTTAATTTTACAGTTTTTTTGCTAATTTTAACAATGTCGGCTGTACGATATTTGCTTCAGAGAGTGTTGCCGCCTGAGTTGTTCCACGGCGTGCAACCTCGCGTCCGGTGCATTGAGTTGAAACATCAGAGCCAAGAAGTGTTAGATTTCCAAGACCTACACGCTTTATGTGAACCTAAAAAGTCCAAAGCAAAGTGAAAATTCGAAAAATGGCACGTGTTCGAAAATATGTTCTATTCTTCATGAATTTTTAAAAATATTTTATTTGTTAATGAAAAAGTCGTTTTTTGAATTATGTTTAAAGAACTTTAGGTTCACATAGACGGTAATTATGTTATCCAAAAACGAGCCGAATTTCAACATAGTTTTTGACGTATTTTGTACGAGGTTCCCGAAAAAGTGGTGCACAGGAAAACGCATTTGAAGTTTCAAGAGTAAAAAATGTGACTATGTGACCTACCAAAAATCTGCGATTCCGGGGCCACAAAATAGCTCTTCTTCACGTTACAAAAGGGATCTCCCCCCCGCCCCTTAAATTGGTGACTCTAACCAAGGGAAACGGGTGTAAGGGGTAGGACTCTTAAAAATCTTTGATCAAAATATCTCAGATAGCTCAAGAAACATACCATTGGGAAAATGTCCCATAGGGGAAATATCCTTCACAAAATGTCACGTGGTATCCGTGATGTGAAAAATACTCTATAGTTCTTGATCACGATCCCGTTAGGAAATGCTATCTCAATATAGTATCGTGTTTGGCTTTGATTGGAGTTAGGGGAAACATACTGTTTAGTTACTTTCTGGGGTTATTCTTGTGCATCAGTACTTTTTAGGAATATTTTTGCATGGGGGAATTTCTGGGGGGGGGGGGGATATTTTTAGGCTTGACATACTTGTGGGCATGTGATTAGATGCGGCCTGAGAAGTTATCATGTTGACTTAACTTTTTTCGTTTGTACTCAGATGCCCGAGAACCGAGTACTGCTGCAATTTCGGTTGCTGCGTCTCGCCAGGCTTTCAGATCTATCACCTCTGGTACTACTGGTGGGTTTCCCCTCTTTTATTCTCAGACGCACTTTTGAATGAGTTTTTGTACATGCTATTGAACGAATCTGAACATAGTCGTTCGTATGTGGTGCCCTCTGCTTGGTACAAAAGATCAACGTCGATATTTCGCAGAGGGCGCCACCGGGAACCTGCCGCCCGCGGTCGCAATTTTCGAAAAGTTGCCCAGAGTTCGCCTAAATAAGTGCCAAATGTCCGCTTGAAAGTTACCTATAAATTATCTTTTCAAACGGTTGTTAGCTTGAAGGTAACAGCCGGGCGGATATTTGGTAACCATTTAGATGACTTTTGGACCACTTTTTGAATATTGCTACTTGGGGCGTTACCAAAACATCAAATAGCGGTTTGAAAAGTTGTCTTCCCGCCGAAACGAGGTCTGCACGATTGACCAGGGTGTCAATGAAATTTCGCAGGCTTCTCGTCATAATAATGTTCCTCGTTTGCTCGGGCGGTGGCTGGTGGTATCGTTACTGGCTACAGGGGAGATACAGAGCCGCTGCATCCGCCATACCGAGCCGAGGCACGTCAAACTCCAGGGGCCAGAGCACACTTCCGGGCCGGACGTGTCCGGCTCAGCAGGCCAGCATAACCTACAACTCCGCGCGGAACACCGTTCTGCTACATCGTATGTGGAAAGGGGGTGAGTTTCGAATTCACTTTTTCTACCCAAAAATAGGACGTAAAACAAAATTCACAGGTATTGAAGACATCAGGATGGGAACTTCCCAATAATTACTCTATGAGACGCGGTCAACCTATCTTTATTTCACTTCGTTTGGGTTAGACAGCTATTATTAGGGTTCTCCGGTCACTTGGAATCCTCACGCTCTCATCATGTCCCCATCTTTCAGCGAAGTGTCTTCCCCCACCCCCTATTCTCACAACCCTTTGACTCAAAAATCCGAAATAATTCACGACAATAGCATCAAGCGAGTACTTCCAAGTAAAATAATTGCAGTCACGGTACAATGATTAGTTTCGAAAGAAAAAATTAGAAAAAGGGTTTTTTCTATATGGCTAGGTGCCAACTTCCAAACTCCACATAGCAAGCATTCAGGTTTATCAGATGTTCTCTAAAAGAACTCTGTTCAACGAACACCAGATGAATTTGCAAACTTTGTGAACGTAATCAAGTTTCAATTTAATGGTATACTTTATCCAACAAGTCCTTTTCCCCTATTACTTCGCACAAGCTCTAGGATGTGTTCTTCCGGCAATGGAAGTATCTATCACGTTGTTCTTTTTCAAGCAGGTCCTCATCGTGGTCCCGGTTCGTCGCCTGCTTACACAGGTCCGCCAGTAACTGCGGCGGCGAGCTCGGCGGCCCACTTTCAAAACACGAGCGTCGTCCTCAATGACGTCAATTGTCCCTATTATCAGCTCTACGGTCCACCGCCGAGCTACGAGACCGTTATAGCCCAGACACGGGGTAAATCGTCGAGTCCGTTGTCGCCCGAGCGTTCGAGAAACGTTGCTGACCTCTCCTCGGGCACCAGTACCTCGGCCTTGCAAAGTCAGGATATTCTCCCGCCGCGTTGTTACAATCACTCGCCCTACAACAACAACAACAGCAACAATCATCCGTCCCAGATTGGCAGTAACATCGGTAGCGCGGAAGGCGCCATTTCGCGCTACGAGCAAAGCGCGAACGTCACCGACACGATTCATCGCCTCGACACGTTCGAGGCAACAACGGGATTCCCAAGAACTTACGCGCCATCTTACGCGAGCAACGGGGAACTCGCGACACCTGTACACACGGCGGGACGACAGGACTCCTGTCTGCTGCCACTTCATCGTCACGGTAATACACGCCCACGATCTTACCAGCCCCCTGACACTGACCTACTGTTCCTATACGATAAACGAAAACGGGTTTTGTCCCGCCTTTTTAGTTCTTGAAATCGCCACTACCTAGCGTTGGCTGTTATCTAACAGCCTTCGGCTCTAAATACTCCGATCAGCTGAACGATTTGATACTTTCGTGGCTTTCGTCCTGTTACCGTCATTGCGACGTTACTTATTGTGTTCGAACGGATGAATCGTTTACGGAAAATCATTTCAAATATATCAATAGACTTTTATTCATGTCAAATATTCGAAGCACCGTCGCAACATACACATATATGCATGCCTGTCACACAACTACTAGCGCCAGAGTGCGGCAAGGACATTTTGGGAACAGCATTTATTTACCAGTGTCAGGGGGCTGGGTCTTACATACAGGTCTGGAAACTCCTAGGGTGGGGAGTGCCTCAGATAATGAGGCAATCGGGCAGTTCTCGCTTCTGCAACCCGAAGCGCTGCTAGGTAGAAGTTAGCCAATCAAACGCAGGTCCGAACAGCTGTGCAAAAGCGCAGATTTTTCGAAATAAACATAGAGTTTGTTCGGTTTAGCTACACTTTCTACAATTTCAATAGATACAGTAATAGAAAGTCCTCAGAAGGCGTAAGAAGTGTAGAAAAGTGTAGCCAAAACGAACAGACCCAATATTTGTAAGAGCGATATAGATGGAAAATGTTTGAGTATTTTTTCACTCCTCAACCCCCGGGCAGAATGAGAATTATTATTTCAGTAGACTGTATTTCTCGTATGTTCGAACTTCTGTAATATTTTGATTTGGTCTTTCGCTATTTGAGTAGATGGGGTATGAACAAATTTGTGCAGTCTAAATTTTTGTTTCTTATAATTAATGTTTATTTTTAGTATATTGCATTCCTTGTTTGTTTCAACTTTTATTTTTTCTTTTGCTTTTTTAACAATGTTAATAAGAACCTGAAAATAAATATAATGGAAGAGGAATAAAAAAAAGAAAGGAACGCATTGTGTATGTTTAAAAGGCACCGTTTTTGTTGATTTGCCAGTTTGGTGAGTTTGGTGTTTACAAAAAATGGTTCTTGCCGTTTTTGGCTTTGTTGATAGGCGAACTGTCGCATCCTCAATCGAATATAGTAAAATATAGCGAAGGATAAGGCCGGGTCCACGTTATGCGGTTCTACCGGAGCGTTTCAGGTAGTTGAGATTTCTAGAAACGTTGTGAACACGTGTACTGGCTTGTAGGAGCTTATTGTTCCATTGCTGTATATCTATATCTACAAGAGTGCTTCTACTTGACAGCGCTTCCAGTGGGTGAATGAGGAACTACGTTTGCCTCACTAACGATGACACTTTGCACTATGCAAAAACGCGGGAGTTTCCAGACCTGTATGTAAGACCGTGTACACGCCATTGGTCGAATGTTTTTCGGGATCCGGGAATCCCCGATTTTTCTTCCAGTCACGCGAGCTTCGTGTTGTGACCATAGTAGATGTATTTTCAGATGTGTTACAATGGGTCTGCTCGTTTTAGCTACACTTTAAACAGTTCTATTAGTGCATCTGGTGAAGGTGAAGAATGTGTAGCTGAAATTATTTAACAGGAATAGATTCACTTTACAAATGTTGTGGTTACACATTTGGCGAGGCTCCAGCCTAAGTGAGGTTAAGGCGAAGTGGAAGAGCTACCACGTAACATATAAGTGCGAGAGAGATAGCTGAAATTTTCGAACAGAGATTTCTCAGAGATGAATAATATTTAGGGCAAAAGGAGTCATTAAGCTCTGCGTCAGGGAAATCTCCAGAGCTTAAAGCTTTGTTGTTTTCTGAAAAAATAAACCATCTATGAGAAAATTGGGTTTGAAAATTGTGAGGTTATGTTGACCTTATACATTCCCTTAATGGTGCTGAAGTTTGCGTCGGTGGAACGCAACAAAAGTTCTTCGTTACATTTTATTTTCCATTTTTCAATCATTATAGAAGTTAAAAAGAAATAGATTCATCTAGTAGATCGCTAAATAAATAATTTAAAAAATGGTTGGAGGTTGGATCTGCTAAAAGAGATTGAAGGAATTCAGAAATGTTAATTTTCGTTGCACTGCAATGATGCAACCGTCAACCTCATTGACGTTTTATACTTTGTACATCGCTATCCTCACACTGATTGATAATTGCTTTAGCAGTCTGATTTGTCGAATAATCCGTATTTCGAGGGACGTCGAACCTTTGACTTCTGACGTTTCCGCTTGGAAGCTGCGGTTGCCAAAATGCGTTCACCACATTTTTTCTAGTTTTAACGCAAATCTCGGTTGGAACATTGCGTGACATTTTTATCCGTGCTGTAAAATCCACGTTTTTTTCTTCTAATTACCAAATATATCAAAGACCCTGAGTTGTTTTCTATACACGAATCATTAGATTCAAGCAAACCGGATGTCTTCTCCGTAGCCTCACGTACTGGAAGTCCAATTTTTTAAGACACAATTCTTCGTTAAGCGTTAAGTGCCCTCGATATTGGACCAGTGCAACAGTAAGCGCCTGGGCTTGCTCATATTGAACAATCGGTTGATGGCAATCCTTCAGACCTAGCCAAGTGCAACGAAGACGCAAAGTCCCATCGCTCGCTCTCCATCCCCCTTGAAACTTTCCGAAACCCCGGTCACCAACTTGAGCCTCTGCCTTTAGGTGGCCCGGTAGCGCCGCTCGACTACCAAGAGGCCTGCGACGCTGCCCTGGAGCGACTGCCGAGTTACCACATCGACAGGGATGATCCGGAAGCGTGCACCAGGCAGGCGAACGGCGCGAGTTCCACGACGGGCGACCATCAGAGACTCCTGCTGTCGCGGCAGGTCGTGACGGGGGAGGCGCACTCGTCCGTGCCCGATCTGAACATCGAGATCGGTGAGTTTTACGGTCGCAGAGGGAGAGCGGAGAGGAAAACGTGGGCGCGCGAGGACCAGCGTTATTGCCGGGGTCCCGGAGGTTCGTTGAAGTTTTCGAGGCCTCAACGCGACGAGATGCCCTCGAGTTCGTCTCGACGAGTCGGCCCGAAGTTCATGGACTTCGGGAGATCGACTTGGGCCGGCGGAGATGGAAATGCGACCGCGATGAACTCATCGGTCGAATTGGATTTCGCTGAAGGCGGAACGTCAGTTCCAAGGTCAACGAGAAAGGGACTCCTCGCCAGTGACGACGTCCGTGGCGCGACGTCCTCGTCGACGCGTCGCGAGACCGAACGTCAAACTAATCCATCCGACAATGTGATATTAGAGCCACTAACTTCCGTAAATATTAACGAAAACGCAATAATGACAGCCGGCTCGAGCAACGGGGATTCTTCGCCCGCGTGCTGGAGGAGACGGCGAGACGACGAAGAAGCGAAACGGGCCGGTCCGGCGATCGACGACCGGCAGGACCATCACAATCAAGACGTTTCGCTCGTCGCAGCTTCGATCAACAATCATGAAAGTAAACACAACAAATTGGACAGATCGAAGTCCCTGGACTGAAACCTTTCGCGAACGTTGCACGGTGATTGGGATCCTTAAGGGACTAGTCTCGTGAGCGCCGGACACTCGGCTTGAAAGCCAGGCTTCTTTTCGTCTTCGGTCGAAACGAACCGTACCTCGTTTACGCTTGATCACACTCAAGTCCGCCAAGCGGGAGAGGAAACACAATCACCCGGGACGAAAAAATTGGTACTGGCTTTCGTTTTTTTTTGAGTATGATCGAAGTACCGGTTTTTCTCAGGTCCGTTCGCACATTTCGGCAGTGCCGCGTCGATGACGTTTTGCTTTGCTTTTGGATGAAACGAATCGGCGATTCGTCGGGAACGGCCCTGGCAGTCTGATCCTGGTGTTAGCTTCCTGATCAGGCCGTTCGCTACCGGGGGGGGGGGGGGGGGGGGGGGGGGGGATCCTTTAGGCAGCCGGATTTTCGATGATTTTGTTTTTAAGGTTTGCTTTACAATTTTGTAACTCAGGGTATTTATCATTACTTTTAATTATTGCAAGGTATTTTTTTCACGATATAATAAAAAAATGGCGGAGTTGTGGCAATAGCTTCTGGAAAGACTCTGCCGTGAGTTGAAAAACGGCGTGAGCTACAACTTCTGCTGTATCGATCTGAAAAAAAAAACGTAATTTTTTTGTTATTCATCCGTGTGCGTGAACAAAAAAGGGAAAAATGGACAATTTAAAGAATGTTAAGTCACGCTTGTAGAGATTAGTTTGAATTTCACATAACATTTTTTAGTTTTTTCGGCAATAAAAAAAAATGCTGTATATTTAAAGAGAAGACAATTCCTCACTTATCGCACAACCGAGAATAATTATTCTTCTAATTCGATATCGACTCCTTTTGCAACAATTGACCAGTTATTTTATTGACATAAACTCAATTGACGACAATGGACAAATTGACTTTGGTGATACTCTAATTTAAAGGGTTAGGCTACTGTGACCACCCGAAAATCAGGGTAAAAAAACATTTGAAGGAATAAGTAAGATGGTTGACAAATCGATTGGATATTTATTCGTATGTACACTAACAAAGTTGTGTACAAAATTTCATAAAAAAATTTAATAATTAAAGAAGGTATAAACAATCTCGTGAATGACCTTCGAACGTGAAGGACCTTCGAACTCAACGGTGTACTTGATTTTGGCCACCCGGTTGATCTGAAACAAAAAAACCAGTTGTTTTTTTTTTCTCAAAATATATAATATTGGCTGAGACTCGAACAAGCTTTTTTTTGTTATTGTATTTCAATCAAAGCCAAAAATTTGAATTTTTATTTCGATTTTTCGATAATGAAATTTTTTAAACTAAAAACGTCGGTTAAGGCTAAACTACTTTTACACTGAAAAAGTGTACCAAATTTCAAGTAAATCAATTCAAAGTAAAAACCATACCAGTGTGAACGCTGAAAATTTGGGTGATTTTCGGGATTTTTTTTTAAGAAAAGTACTCAATTAAATGTTTCGGAAAATTAAGAATATATTTGGCTATATTTGACCTATATTGCATATTTTTTTCATAGAAAAATATTGAGATCCAAGCGACTTATTTTTTTTGACGCCTTCGGAGGCGCCAAAAAAAAAGTTCCTGCACTGCTGACATGATTCCGGCCGATTGAGTAGCTGAAACCGAAAAAGGAAAAAATGTCGTTAAACTGGACGGTATTTCCTGTACAATGACGTAGGATTTTCGAAAAATATCAAAATCTAACAAAACGACGTAGTTATGAAAAAAAGTCTGTGTTCTTGCCTATAAAATGGTCGTTTTTTCAACGCCAAATCGTCAATTTTCATCCAATCAAAAATATCCTACGTCATTGTAGAGTCAATATATTCAAGAGTACTTAGTTCAAATTTCAAGTCAATCGGATAATTCCTCTTTGAGTTACAATGTCACCAAACTTGAAAAATCTCATTTCGAGAAAAAAAGCGTTTAAAGATTTATCTATCGATTTTTGCAAGACAAAATGATATTTACCATAAAAACTGCTAATTACAGGATATTCTCGAACGTACAAACTGTCGAAAAAGGCAACAAAAAAATCGATTTTTTGAAAGTGTCACACTGGTCCCCTTAAAGTTTTACCAGAAGTTCTATCGTTGTGATAATAAGTTTACCTTCAATCCGCGATTCCTGCACCATATGTTGGATCTTCAATTTGCGTTGCCTCAAGCGACGACCTCTCGTTCGTCATTTTCACACTAGCCTGACCCCTTAAATTACCAAAAAATTCACCATTGAGCACTAAAAAAAAATAATTCACACCCCATATACACCAAAAAAAGATCCACCATCGCACAATCGAGATTAATTATTCTTCCATTTTGTTTCCACCCGTTTTCTCTTCCCCTCCGAACTCGACCTCAATCCTATGGGGATAAATTACCCGTGAGCCCGGGGCCGGAAACGTTCCGCGAGGGCGAGAAAAGAAAAAAGCGAAAACGGAAACCGAAGATTCCGTTATCGCCAAGAGGTGCCGAACAACGCTCAAAAAAAGCCTCTCGTAAATTAAAAACGCGCACGTCACTGTCCACTGAATAATTATAAGAGCGAATTCCACCGAGGATCGACAGGGGTGCGTGCGGATCTATTGTATCGATCGATTCGTTCGAGGGGTCGGATCGAGCTCTCGCGACTTCCGCAATTTCAGGCGGCCGAGAACGCACGCCGAGGCTCAGAATTTACGAGCCACGGCTAATGATAAATAATTATTGATAATAAAAAAAGAAAAAAAAAGACAATTAAAAAAAGACGTAACATTGATGTACTTAAGATTCACCGAGAAGTAGCACCGATATCGGATCTTCCATCCACGCGAGTCACGATTAGTACTGTAATTATTATTATTATTATTATCGTTATTATTATTATTATTCGTCAAGTGTCTCAATCGAGAGAGATCGATCCCGCGTGCTCAGGCGCTTCGTCCAAGACGCTACGATCAATTCGTCGTTGCACAAAAATTCGTCACGTCTTTTATAATAGAAGAAACAATTGAAGGGGATGAAAGGAAAATCGACAACTGCGACGGATAAGGATAGACGGCAATTTCGCGGCCGGGTTTATCATTTGTCGATAAAATTGTACAGAAGTGTAAAAAAAAGAATACTCTTAGTTGCAAAATGACGAGAAAATGGGGTGCTCATGTTTAAGGAGGGTCGAACGTTCCATCGATGAATAGTCGAAGGATTTTTTTGCACATGTGGATCGCCTTTACTGCCTCGGCCGGACTTTTAACGACGTTTTTTCCTTCATACTTCATTTCTTTATTTCAATTGTTATTGAAAGCCTTTTTATTGCAAATTGAGGTCGTAAATCTCTAATGAAAATACGTAAAAAAGTTTGAGTGATTTTTACAGCCTGAATCGGCCAAGTAAAGTTTTAGCAGTTGCAAAGAATTCGTCATTGGTTGCATTGCGACGATGCAAGCTTCAATGTTACGACTTTTGTCCCTTGACATTTCACTGGTTCCGTTTCGTCGGAGACTCCAAATGCACTCGTTGGAGTACATTTGGAGTGCACTCCGACGAGTGCATTTAGTAATTACTAAGTACTAGTAATTACCAGTAAAATAGTAATTAGTACTAGTAATTACTAAGTACTAGTAACTACTAAGTACTAGTAGTACTCGTTGGTGTACATTTGGAGTGCACTCCAACGAGTGCATTTAGTAATTACTAAGTACTAGTAATTGCTAGTAAAATAGTAATTAGTTCTAGTAATTACTAAGTACTAGTAGTACTTAGTAATAGTAGTAGTACTTAGTAATTACTAGTACTACTAGTACTAGTAATTACTAAGTACTAATTACTATTTACTAGTAATTATTAGTACTTAGTAATTACTAAATGCACTCGTTGGAGTGCACTCCAAATGTACACCAACGAGTACTACTAGTACTTAGTAGTTACTAGTACTAATTACTATTTTACTATTAATTAGTACTCGTTGGATTACTATTTTACTAGTAATATGCAGTGGTTGGAGTGCACTCCAAATTTACTCTAACGAGTGCATTTGGAGTCTCCGACGTAGTAATTACTGAGTAATAACTCAGTAATTACTAAGTACTAGTAATTACTAGTGGTTAGTAACTACTAGTAAAATAGTAATTACTAGAAAATTAGTTGGTACTAATTTTCTAGTAATTAGTACCAACGTACTAATTATTATAAAAAAATTAGCAATTTACTTTTCTGGGTCAATTAGATTGGAGAATAAAATGTATTATTCCCCCATCTCATTGATTGGGGAATAAAATAAAATTATATATTCTGTCTGTGGCTTCGAACTTTTCTTTTTTACTTCTTGGTGTCAAGACGCTGCTGCTGCTCTTGATATATAGTTTATTTTTAAGATTTGCACATCTTATGTATAATTCAATTATTCAAATTATGTTTTACATACAATTTAATTCATGGATTTGGTTATTGAATTTAATTACATATATTTTATATACCGGGTGAGGCAGCAACTATTGTATTAGCAATAGAAATATTTTCTAACCTATCAGATTTAGGAGAAAACTTTTCTTACACAAGTTGCATAGTTCGAAGGGGGCCATCGAGCGGAGGTTATGAGATTCATCCAGGTGGAGGCTCTTCGGAGATTTCAAGCTCACCTCCAATTTGTAAATGGGGCTGCTATGTTTTTTCAAAATTTTATCAAGGAACTAAAAATAATTTCACACACCAAATTTCAAGATGATCGATCAAGATTTAGTATGAAAAAATCGACGAAAAAGAAATTTCATTTTTTTCAGCCTAGAATCGACGATAAAAATGTTGCAAATACTCACTCCTATAAAAGGTGCTCAAAGTGATGTCCACCATGGTCAATGCACGCTTGAAATCTGATTCGCATTGATTGTATTGTTTTATTAATCACGTTCGATCGTATTAATGAACAGGCTTTGATTCAGGATTCAACTTAATCAGGATTAATTCAATCAGGATTTAATTCAGCTCAATACTAACAATGAACATCACTTAAGGCAAGAAATCCCTTTAGGAGCGTGAAAAATAGGTATTTTTCGGGATTTTTTTTAGAGGGGATAAAATAATCTGATCATTTTCAAATTTGGACATAAGTTTATTATAACTGTCAACTTAAAAAAAAATTTGGGATGACCAACAAAATGTCGGCGTTATTAAGGGTCTTCGGACGCCTGTTTTCCGCGACATCGAAAAGTGCTGCAGCTGTCACTCTTTTTCTGTTGGTCTGAAAAAGATTTAATAAGTGTCATTCGTTTACTGACATATTAAGGGGAAGGATATACCTAAAAAATGATGAAAAAGTGCAAAATTGAAAATTTGGGAGCCTTTTTACTCCAAAGTTCGAATTTTCGACCATTTTTTCGACATATTTGACTCCAAAAAAATATTTATTTACACGCTACCTTTCAAACTTTAGGTATATCCTTCCGATAATATTACTGAAAGTGACATCCCAAAATTTCATCAAAATCGGTCGATAACTTTTTGAGCTACAACACGAGCAGTTTTTGAAAAAGTAGTTTCGAGATAATCGCGTTTAAAGTTTCAACATATGCTCTAGACCATATGCGATATTCTCTAGACTATATGCGATAACTCCGCAAATATTCAATATTTCGAGTTTTCCTTTGGTCAGTATATTCTTTGAGTATCGTACTTTCGAAATATGTAAAGAAATCAATTTTTTGAAAATTTTAAAGGGATTTCTCGCCTTAAGTGTCGGTCTTTGATTTTGTTGAAACTCATATACGTGCTGAAGCATTGACAATTATTAGATGCGTATTTTTTTATCGGCGGAAAAACAGTTTTGAGGGGGAAACTACCCCTCAAAGTCTTTCTTTGAGGGGTACTTTCCCCCTTAAAACTGTTTTAACCTGTCAATTTAATTTTTTTTCAATACTTCTATCGTGGATTTTTCATCGCTTTACATTAGAAGAATTTTGGTTTTCGTGTCATTCAGATCGGTGGACTGCTTGTGGGTGAAACTGCAAAAGTACCCCTCGACACGCCTCTAGGCGTGAAAAAAATTGCCGATTTTCATTATTTTTTTTTTAAGGAACCATTTCTTCATCTTTTTTTAGACTGAGGGTATGTCTTATTACTACTTTTGGCTGTTACATGGTATGTTTATTTATTTATTTATATTTATATTTAAATTTAGATGATATACATTATATTTATATTTAGATTGTTTATATTAATCTTTAAAAACGGCGGAGGTGTGGCACGGTCTTTTAAACGGGTTGCGGCTGATGTTGATCAGACGGCGTGACACGTAGCGTCGGCGGGATTAATCGGAAAAAAAACCAACGAAGATTTTTCCTTTATAAACCCTCATACGCAGAATAAGAACCAAGAAAAAGTGAGAATTGTTGAAAATCGATGAAATGGTACGCTCTGAAAGAAAAAAATTGAATTTTTCGAAAAAGATGGCTACATTTTGCAATAAAAAAATACTTTTTCAAAACTTTCAAAAACATTCAGGTTCATGTTCTAGACAATAAGGTTAAAAAGATTCATACCAAATTTCATCAGAATCGGTCGATTAATTTTTTAGCTATACGTCACGCCAGTTTTGAAAATAAAGTTTAGAAGACCGAGCCACACCTCCGCCTTTTTAAAAGATTAACGGAGACTTTGTCCTTGAAGTGCCATATTTCAGGTGTTTACATTTTATTTTTTTTAAAGGAAACGAGTAAAGCTTTTTGAGTGCGGTTTTTTCTTGCTTTTATTCATGATATACAGAACGCTAAAAAAATTTTTTTTTGGAAAAAAAAACAAAATGGCGGCCGTTGCAGCTCCGCGAAAACAGGTCCTCAAATCGCGGGAGGTAAACGGCTGACATCACTGCCCCCTCTTTGTTGATCTGAAACACAAATTCAAAGCATATTATCAATCTGTGACCCTTTGGTCATGGAATGACGGATGGGTTTTTCGTTTAGTACAAATTTCGGAAAATGGCGGCAATTTAAAAAAAATCGAATTTTCGCGTTTTTTTCGCATAAAAAGATAAATAATAAATGCAAAAATGTATCTATCGAAAAAACGATCCGTCATTCCGTGAAGACATATTTTCTGAGTATGCTCTCCAAATTTCAGGTCGATATGTTAATTACAGCGGTCAGGAGAATGTCAGCCATTTTTAAAAACGTGTTTTCGAGAAAAACGCGTTTAAAGTTTGCAAATGTGTTTACACAAATGTGTTTATAATTACCGCTAATCGGCAATGCCTGGTCCATAGAGGCATCCCTCCTCTTCTTCTAGCTGCTCATGTTGAGCTCAAATTGATTTTTTGAAAATTTCAAGGACAAAGTCTCCCTTAATACAAATTGAAAAATACCATGCAACAACCAAAAGTAGTAATAAAACGGACCCTAATTTAAAAAGTAGTGAAGAAATCTTTCCATAAAAAACAAATCATGAAAATCATCAAATTTTTCCCGCGCCTAAAGGTCTGAACATCGAAATTTCTTTTTAATTGATTTTCTCATACTAAATCTCGATTGATCATCTTGAAATTTGGGGTGCGAACTTATTTTTAGTTCCTTGATCAAACTCTGCACAGAAAATCGTGGTCCCACTAAAAAAAATTCCGGTGACCTTGAAATCTCCGAGACGCCTTCACCTGGACGAACCTCGTAGCCACCACGCGAAAACCCCCACGAACTATGCAGCTCTTGTAGGAAAAGTTTTCTCCTATGTCTGACAGCTTAGAAAATATTTCCGCTGCTAATAGCTATCGCATCCTTTATAATTGGACTACTTGAATCGTCACCAAACGGTCACCCACCCAACTAATGACCCAGGTTCAGATCTGTAAAAAAAAAACAAAAAAAATCCTGACATTCACCGGTGAGCGGTTCGGTCTCCTTAACGCGAGAGTGCACTTCTTGCCGGTGAAAGAAACGTTTTTTCCATCTTTGATTCGTCTACTGGGTCTGCTCACGCATCGAAGTTTTCGATCGGAAATTAAATTCGCTTTCGATGTCCGGAAGAATTTTCTGAGGGGCTCCGAGTAAGAACGTCCGAAATAAGAGTTATCGAATTACAAAAAAAAATTAAAAAAAAAACGTAAGCATGTCCCATACGTGGGAAGGCGATTGCTCTATGGTAAATTTATGGTCAAACCGTCCCAGCCCGGGCCCGCGACACGCGACGATACAACGCGGTGCACTGTAAGTGCAAATGTACGTGCGTGTATTCTCATTACTCGAAAAAAAAAAAAAAAAAAATTGCCCATTTACATTCTCGCGTAATGTCGTAAAATAATGTTCCAATTCGTTCTGGACATTTGCTCGCGATAAAATGATATTTTTCTGGACCGGAAGTAGAACGAATTGCTGATGGAATAATTTGTCACATTTGCAGACAAATTTTTTAAATTCGCCGTCTTCGTTTCTATCGAAAAGTTACTTCGAAAGAGTCGACGTCGAAAAAAACCGACAGGAAGTTTCAATCGTCATTTTATATACACAATCACGGCATCGATAACGATTTATTGATCGATTATCGATCGAAATGCGTTACGTAACGAGGCTTTGATTGAAAATATAAACAATTTCGGAATGTTGGGCGCTGGATCGATGTATTTCGATACCGATATCGATAACGATCGTATTTGATCAACTGAAAGTCACTCGAATATTATCGAGTTCAATCGGATTCGCGCGCAATCGGTTTACAATAAATTGCGCCGAATTATGAGCGCCTCGTTGAACATACGCGTATTTAGTATATCCGTGAACGTTGTCCCGCAGGGATTTTTTTCCGCTCCCCTTTGTACCTCGCCGTCATCGTACGGAATGGATGTTCCTCCATTGTGACAATTATCGTCCTAGGAATAATCGCGCGGCCGTGATTCGCACGAAAAAGAAGAAAAAAAATGATGTAATTTTTTTCGATTGAATAATTATCGATCGTTTCACTCGATGGTTTATTTCAATTTCTTTTATTTTTTCTGAAACGTATGATTATTCGACCGAAAAATGACGAGTGTTTTCGTTTTTTTTTCTTCTTTATCACACCCGAATTATGATGTCGAAGTTTGCACCGTTGGAATGCAACTGAATTTCTTTTTTACTTCCTTTTTCTCTGTTTCGATTGTGAACAAAAATATTTTTCGATAGAGTTGGGCTGTAGGCAGTGTTGGGCGTTACTCAATGAAATTTTCAAGCAGTTGATTGGTCGACCTAAAAAGTAATTGCATTTAATTGAATTGCGATTAACATTAATTGCAATTACCCTATCAGTTGCATGTTGGAATTAATTTTTTTGGATTAATCTATGTTAATTGTAACTTGCAATTAAAACAATTGCAATTCACTTTTTTAATTGGTCTAAGAAACAATTAAAACTAACGATTAACCTATTTAACTTTACAAATATCAGACAAAAAAGATTTAGATATTATTATTCTTCATTATATATATATATGAGTAGCCAATAAAAGACTGACATTAATCATTAATAATATATATACATATTATTGACGATTAATGTCAGTCTTTTATTTGCTACGCATATACGTATTTCAATAACTTACACATTTCTTCTGACGCCACTCCGCGCCCTATACAATAATCAATTTTTATTTGAAGGGGCAATACCAGTGTGAACGCTGAAAATTTGGGTGATTTTCGGGAATTTTTTGGAAGAAAAATGCAAAAAAAAAAGAATCGATTTGTTTAAAGTGTCACACTGGTATAGCCCCTTAAGTTTTCAATCAAATACATTAAAAATATTGAAAATTGATTAGTTTCTAATTGTGGAAAGTCACGATTAACAATTTTGTTAATTGTTAATTGCCCCGACAGCAATTAACAATGAATTAATTGTTAATCGTGAGTTGTCACAATTGCATTTAGTAAATTGTTAATCTTTAGTTGCCCTAGCAATTCAATTTTGCCCAACACTAGTTGTAGGTCTCTAATGAGGATGTTGAAAAAAAGTTTATAGTAGCTTTTTGACCTGGCAAGAAAAAATTGCAATTAGAAGAAAAATCGTTTCGTTGCATTCCAAAAATCCAAACATCAAAGTAGCCCACAATTTGGTCCATCGTTTCAATCGCAATTTCAATGTGTATCTTGGGTGTCTTTCCTCGGTCGTTCGGATCGCGGGATAAGGAGAAGTAAAAACAGAGGCTCTCTTTATATTTAGTCTTACGATTGATATTTTTCAACAACTCAAATAACACTGTTACGTTCTCGTTGCGATAATTAAAAAAAAGAGATCGCGTCGTTGAAATCTCGAGATTCCTGGGCATTGGAAACATTTTTCTTTTCTATATTTTTCGAACATTCGTCGCGTATCGAAATCCAGAATTATCAGCAGATCGATGCCGCTCCAAAATTTACTTCCTTCGAGCTCGGCGTGAAAGAGGGGGAGAAAAAAAATCAATCGTATTCGACGATGAGTAGACGAAAGTGCGTGTGAATTTCGGTGTTTGCGGAGTAAGAGAGAGAAAGAGGCATTCTGTTTTTCGTTAATACTCGAATAAGTCGACGACGAAAATAGTGGTCCAAAAAAAATGTGAATGTGCCAATAGAAAATACTTGCTACCATATCAGAAATGGATGAGTGACAAAAAGGAGTGAGGAAATGAGAGAGGGTTTGAAGGAAGAACGCCACTGTGACGAGCCGAAAAAGGTCGTTTTTCCGATTTTTTTTATCACCAGATTATTTATTTGGGATTTGGAAAAAAAAGTATGTTATTGAGTATACTTTGAACTTATTTCCTGTAAATTATTATTTTGAAAAATAAAAAATCAATAACGTTATTGAGGTATAAGAGAGCCTTTGTAAAAAAATGTGGTCTAACAGCCGGAACGATAACTTGACAATGGTTTGTCTGAAAAATAAAAATAAAAAAGATTTATAATATATATGAATGACGTTCTCGTTGTACATAGCCGTTTTGCGAAAAAACTGCAATTTTCGGCGAAATTTTTACTTATATTCGGGGGCTTAAAAAATACTGAATAAAAAAAGGCTAGGTACAACTGAAAATTAAAAAAGCTTTATAATATATATGAATGTCATTCTCGTTGTACATAGCCGTTTTGCGAAAAAAGGGCAATTTTCGGCGAAATTTCTACTTATATTTGGGGGCTGAAAAAATACTGAATAAAAAAAGGCTAGGTACAAGGATAGCCACTGCAATTACAGGTATTTTGTTTTTTTTTTAAATTCAAAATCGGACAATTATAGCCAGAATTATAGAAATCGTCTGCAACTTGGTCAATTTTGAATACTTTAACTCGAACATTTTTTTTCACATATTCTTGAATATGTATACTTTGAGTAAATACAAAAAATCGATTTTTTGGACCGTCACAGTGGTGTCCTGCCTTAAAGCACAGATTAATCGAGATATGAAACCGACAAATGAATAATTATTAAACGAACTATAATAATACAATTATTTTTTGTAAATCAATATTACATTTCGATCGCGGTCATTGATACACTATCGACGAAACGTCATAAGCGCTGCGCGCGTAAAAAATAACAGAAAAACGAGCCCTTCTATTAATCATTAAAAAAAGACACAGCTACGATAAAACGCTAAGGGCGAGAAACAAAAAATCCGTATGTATCGTCGAAAGGAAAGTCAGCTCTTTAACTATAACGTGCAATCATTCGTGTTAAAAAAAGAGAAAATAAACGAGAACGAAAAACTTAACCTTGGAACGACGGTGAAAATGAGAAAAAAAAACATCCACTGTAAAATATTGTATATCTAATGTATAAAATATGTCTTGCTGAGAAATAAAGCGGCATGAAATATTTATTCACAACGGGGCCGGCAGAATTTACATTGAATTATTAAATATCCCAAGAGACGCATTCCCTTTTCTTTTTTTTCTTTTTGCACGCGATGCTCGCTTTTTATGCGGAATAAAAATGACCGATTGTCGGTGGAAAAACTGCAACGTTTTTTCTCGGTGAAGTGACAAAAAACTCTCAAGCTCGATACGATAATTATCCTTGATAATTCAATTTTTTAAATATGACGTCACCAGGATCCTTTCACAACAGTATCACGATGTGTCAGCAATCTTACAAATTGCTACATTCTAATATTTCTTAACATTTGTTGATAGAAGAATTTTTATTCGTCCAACAACAGTTGGGTAAAAAAAAATTTATTTTGATCTTCTTTCGGGGAATGAGGAAATATTCGTTGGGCTTATGTTTTAAATTTGAGCCTTACACGGAGTTGACAGTTCACGTTTATTAGTCATTTAAGGCCTTATGTACGCGAAAATTTTCAAAATTTTTCATTTTTTATTTATTTTTGATTCCTGAACGGAATCAATCCTGGATTGAATCCTGAACGGTTAGGAATATTAGGAATATTACAAGCTTTACAGAATTGAAAAATTCCAAAAATTGTTAAAGTTACAGCATTTAGAGCGTATTCCACATACACAAGCCGTTTTTCCACGATTCACTTTTTTGAACCTTGTGAAAGTTCTAACTCTTGAACGAACGTTCAGATCGCTCTGAAATATTTACAACATACATTTAGTATCATCACCTGTCGTGTGAACCACAGAAACAAACATTTCAATGACAGAAAAAAATAAAAAATAACTATTTTTCACGGAAATTAATTACTATTTTTGGCTGTTACATGGTATTTTTTTTATTAATCTTTAAAAGTGGCAAAGGTTATGGCGCGGTCTTCGAAATTGCATTTTCAAAACTGGCGTGACATATAGCTAAAAAACTAAACGACCGATTCTGATAAAATTTGGTATAAATCGTTTTAACCTTATTGTCTAAAACATGAACCTAAATGTTTTAGAAAATTGAAGGGAAAAGTTTTTTTTCCACTGCAAAATGTAGCCATTATTTTCGGAAAATTCAATCTTTTTGTTTTAAAGCGTACCATTTCAGCGATTTTCAACATTTCTCGCTTTTTCTTGGTTCATATTCTGCGTATGAGTATCGATGAAAGAAAAATATTCGTTAAATTTTTTCAGATCAATCCCGCCGACGCTGCGTGTCACGCCGTCTGATAACATTCGCCGCAACCCGTTTAGAAGACCGTGTCATACTTCCGCCATGTTTAAGGGGTTACGTGGGTTTTTAAGCCAAAGAAAGCATATTTTCTCTATTGAAAAGAAAAAATATGCAAATTATTTTATTGAAAATGTTAAGCACATAAAAGAGCAAGATTTCAACAATATTTTGAAAAAATTTCATCCACAAATTTGAGAAATTCAACCGGTGGGACCCGGTTTCCGGAGACCCCTTAAAAAGTGTCCTCGTGGGGGTCAGGATAACCCTTATAGCTTTATCTGAAATTAAAAAAAAAAAATTCTGTTAGTAGATAAGCACAGCTCGTGATTTAACGAAGGATTTAAAAAAAATGACATTTTTATTTTGGGCTGAGTTGTATGCAAAATAGTTCAATTTTTGGTACAATTTACACTGCGTATAGCTTTGTAAAATTAGTTGTAATAAAAAAAACCTTCGTTCCATCACTAGTCAATGCTATTTTGAAGAAGTGTGCAAAATTTCAATAAGATCGGTGAATTTGTTTTTGAGAAATCGTGTCCACAACTTCAAAAATAGTGTTTTGAGAAAAATGCGATTAAAATTTTACACTGTCGTCGAATATCCATAAGTGAATACCCATAAGTGAATACAGAGTAGAAATGAGTGCCAGAAATGGCGGGAGGTAGAGGAAAAGTGAGTATTGAAGGTAAGTATAGAGTAGAAATGAGCCCCGAGAATGGCGGAAGAGTGAAAAGACGAAGAAAGATGAGCATTTAAAAAAATTTTAATAAAGAGAATGCTCGGTAAAAGTTCAAGTTTGTTTGGGTTATATACCTCGGGTTACATACTACGAGGGTGGGGTGAAAAGTTTCCGGCCTGACCAAGAGATGGTGCCACTAGGTCTAGTTTTGGAGCGGCGTCCTACAGTACCATTCCTACCGAGCTTGTATGTACAGTTTCAGCCCAATCGCTACGTTAGTTTGCGTTTGAGAGCACATTGCGCGAGACGCTTCCATTGTTTTCGTAAAAATGGAAAAATTGGAAAAACGTGCTGTTATCAAATACTTCCATTTGAAAGGTTTTACACCAAAACCAATAAAAGAAGAGATGGATTCAGCACTAGGAGACTCCTCCCCATCATATTGAACTATTAATCAGTGGGTTTCTGAATTTAAAATTGGTCGTGTGAGCACCTCTGACGAGCTTCGCTCAGGAAGGCCCGTTGAAGTCACAACTTCAGAGATGATTGAAAAAATCCATAAAATAGTGTTGGAAGACCGCAGGTTGAAAGTGCATGAGATAGCTGAGACCTGTAGGATGTCAGCTGAACGTGTGCGAAATATTTTGCACAACCATTTGAACATGGAAAAGCTGTGTGCAAGGTGGGTGCCGCGTTTGCTAACGCTCGACCAATCGAGCGTTTGCTAACGCTTGACGCTACCGACAATTTGGCGCTGTATAGACGTAATCCAAATGAATTTTTGCGTCGATTCATAACTGCTGATGAGACATGAGTCCACTACTACACTCCTGAAAGTAAAGAACAGTCAAAACAGTGGGTTGGAAAAGGGGAACCAACCCCAAAGAAGGCAAAAACAATTTTATCGGCAAACAAGGTTATGGCTACTGTTTTTTGGGATGCGAGAGTTATGAGAAATGTATCAGTGTTGATGGAGATTATGTTGAAAAATAAAGCAAAAAAACAATTGTAAATATCGTTTTTCTTGGTCAGGCCGGAAACTTTTCACCCCATCCTCGTATACTCACTGATATTATCTTATGGATATTCGACTTATGGATATTCACTTGTGGATATTCACTTATGGAAATTCGACTTATGGATATTCTACCCCAATCAAATTTTAAGGGCAGATATTCACCTAGACGGTCGAGGTCGAGGATTTAGAAGCTATGAATATTCCGTCGACCGTAGAAGACCTACACTATGGGCCTGGTATCGATGATTCCATGTAAATTGACAAATTTCATGATTTATTCATTCCCAAATTTTCAAACGCGTTTCTCAAAACTACGTTTTTCAAATCGGTACCGAAAATTTCTCGAAAACCAATGAACCGATTGCCTTGAGGTTTTTTGTGGTTGTTCTATACACCATTATCTAGTACTCGTCATAGGATTTTTTTTCCGTTACTTAGTTTTTGTTTTAAAGGCAAAATAATAACTAATTTTTGGCCCAAAAATCACTATTTATGTTCAAACGTCCGCCATTTTGTCATTAATCGATATTTTCAAAATCGGCTATGACAAGTACTAGATTATAGTATCTAATTTAATAATCTTTTTGGTTTTTTTTCAGATGATTTTTGAAGTAACGCCAGTGGGTACCGTATACGCAGTTTTTTTACGACGCTCCAAGGATCATACAATATCCTTGTATATTTTTGATATTTTTAAATAAAGAAAATTAAACATATTTTTGAATGTATATACTTTTAGACGTACTTTTACGTTTTCCTTGAAAAACTTCACAAAAATGACCTTTTTTTCCGGCTCCTAGGTGTATATCTCCCCTTAAGTAAAAATAAGACGAAGAATATTTTTTCTAACTTGCATAGAATCCTCGATTCCAGCTCCATAAAGCAAAGATCCTGCTGCAGCTGTCATGTCCAGAGCATCCTTTTGATCCTGCCTTCATTTTTTTAAATTTCCAAACCCACGTCACCCCTTAAAGATCAATAAAAATATTTAAAAACCATGTAACCATGTAAGCCAAAAGTAGAAATAAAAAATACCCTAAGTCTCTGGTGTGAAAAAATGGTGAAGAAATCTTTTCTTAAGGGGCCAGTCCACTTTGGAGCCACGAAAAAAGGCTATTTTTGCGATTTTTTTTGTTGAGGATTTTATAAAAGATATGAATAGAAAAGTTGTTGGGCTTGATAAATATAGTCTAGAAATACATTAAAAAAATATTTTTTTCATTTTTATTCATTTTTAAGTACAAAAACTATAGTTTAACGTAACGCCTCAAAAATAGGTGGGCTAGGTAGCTCCATCACAACTCGGCAACGGCTTGTCCGAAACAAAAAATCAAAGTCCATTAGATTCAGTATGACACAGGCTACAAAATGACCCTCGGATATAAAGTTTTATCAAAAAATAAAAAAATGGCAGATGAAAAACGAAAAATGTACAAAAACGCGTTTTTTCGCAGTTTTTCGCAAAAATAGTAAAAATCAAAATTTTAAAACCATCGAGGGTCATCTTGCGAATCGTGTTTACAATATGTGGTTCAAATTTCAAGAGAATCGGTTTATTAGTTTTAGGATACCACGGAGCTAGATTTTGAAAACGTTTTTTTTCGAGAAAAACGCGTTTGAAGTTTATACTATAAAAAACTCTTACTTAAACTCAATCGGCGATTCCTGCACCGTAAAAAATCCCTTCTGATTGCTCATCATCGTCGATTTTTTCAAGTCTTGCTTGCTTTCGATTTTTTGAAATTTTCAAAGTGGACTGACCCCTTAAAAAAAGAAGATGAAAATCAGAATTTTTTCCACGCCTAAAGGTCTCTCCTTTCTAAAAAAAATCCGCATCCGAAGCTGAACAGTGAAAACGTAAATTGCCGTGGGATTGCGTTTTCACTAGGCTGGCTAGGATTGAAACGAGGCAACGCATGGCGATGTTTTGGCTCCGATTAATAAATCATTAGTTTTCCCCAACTGGGAAATAAGCGGTTCATTTCGTATGACCCGCTTCAGGGCCGTGGCCATCGACGAATGACAGCGCGGAGATGGCAGATGCAACGTAACGCTCGCGGACTGAAAATCAATAAAGGGAAAGGGGAGACCGGGGTGGGGTGTCGGGATAGAGGGCCATACGGGATTCACCCCGGATTCGAGGGAAGATGAAAATACCGTTTTGACGTGCCAGCACACGCGCCATCGTACACCCAATGAATTTATTTATTTACATCAATTTTTCACGTCCGTGACCGGGCAACTACGTAAATAAAAAAAAAACGGGAAAAATCGAAGGCGCGTCATTCTATCGATGGACACGAGAAAAAATGACGAGTTAACGACCAGTCAATCACACTCGTTTTTTTTCGTCCCTTTTTCGATCGTTGACACGTTTTTTTTTCTTTTCTCATTTGCGAATCGTTGAATTTTCACGGGTGACTTTATCGCGAGTGCATTCCTGGTGAACAATCTTACGAACTTTTTTTTACCTTCGCTCGTTTTTACCACTAATCAGATGGTGAATAAATAAAGTGAGCGAGGACCACTGCGTAGACGCGGTGCATTGACAGTGGCGAACCAAAATGTCACTGAAGGTGAGAGAATTCAAAATGAGAATGCATTTTATTTCTTATTTTTATATCGCCATAGTGCGTGTCCTCTTGGTCCTTGAGATTATCATCGACGACTTTTTTGTCCACGATTTTGAAAAAAAAATTCGTATATATTTTATTTACTCGTTTCGTCACGCGATGCGTCAATGGAGACGTTGAATCACTCGACTCGTCGATACACTCTTCGATGTTCCGTGCTAAATAAAATTCACCGAATTTCATTCGAATTATTTTGGATTTAAATACTTTTTTGGAAGTGCATGCGAAGGGAATTTTTTTCTTCCTCGATCGTGCTTTTTTCCTGCGCCATTTTTTTTTTGAGGTCAAATGTGGGGGAAAAAAGTCGTCCAGGTGCGAGGATATGGAGGGAAGAGCAGTTTGGGAAAAGTGCATGCCGGAGATCGAGGAGGTGCGCTTACACGGGAGAAAAAAGGTGACTTGTGACAATTATTCTTTACGTCAATGCATTTTTTCTTCGTGACAAATAATACGTCACTTGGAAGTACATGTGTTTAAGGGGCTATTCCAGTGTGAACGCTGAAGATTTGGGTGATTTTCGGGAATTTTTTGGAAGAAAAGTACTCAAAAAAATGTTTCGGAAAATTAAGAATATATTTGGCTATATTTGACCTATATCACGTAATTTTTTCATAGAAAAATATTGAGATCCAAGCGACTTATGCGCTGCCTTCGGAGGCGCCAAAAAAAAGTTCCTCCACTGCTGACGTGATTCCGGCCGATTGAGTAGCTGAAACCGAAAAAGGAAAAAATGTCGTTAAACTGGAAGGTATTTCCTGTATAATGACGTAGAATTTTCGAAAAATATCAAAATCTAACAAAATGGCGTAGTTATGAAAAAAAGTCTTTTTTCTTGCCTATAAAATGGTCGTTTTTTTCAATGCCAAATCGTCAATTTGCATCCAATCAAAAATATCCTACGTCATTGTAGAGTTAATATATTCAAGAGAACTCAGTTCAAATTTCAAGTCAATCGGATAATTGCTTTTTGAGTTACAATGTCAGCAAATTTGAAAAATCTCATTTCGAAAAAACGCGTTTAAATATTTCACTATCATTTTTTGCAAGATAACATGATGTTTGCAATTAAAACTGCTAAGTATAAACGTAAAGTATGAAGTATAAACTGTCGAAAAGGGCAAAAAAAAAATTGATTTTTTGAAAGTGTCACACTGGTATAGCCCCTTAACTTATTTCACATTTTTTTTCCTTAGAAAGTATGGAAAAAGGAGATGCAGCTGAACTTTGGAATTTTTTTTGTATCTCTGATATAAAAAAAACAATAAATATTCCGTTAGCAGATGATAGTGCGGAGTTCGTGAACGAAGCATTTTTTATTTCGATAAAAACTTTCAATTTTTTCCAGGAACAACAAAAAATCTTTGACGTTGCCAAACGTGACTTTTTAGTTGAACTGCTGACGTTTTGTTTAAAATCTTTTGTTCACGAACTCCGTCATTTGCTAACAAAAAGTTTTTTTTCGGACGACCCGGATATTATCTGCATTTCGTATATTTGAAAATATTAAAAAATGGCAAACTTTGAAAAAAAAAGTTAAAGGCATGTAATTTCAAATGATACATTATTTGTTTTAAAAAAATGCACCAACGTTGTATAGAAAAATTGTCGAAAATCACCTTTTTATCCCTTTGGCTAGGCTACTCTGAATCCAAATGCTCTGCTGCAACAATAAAACACGGGGAGAAGATTCTTCCTCAACGTTCACGACATTCTCTGCGATTTTCAACAATGAATATTTTTTTCTTCGAGTCAGTTTGTTTTTTTTTCTTTCGAGAGAGCGAAAAACGAAAGAGAGAGACGCGGATCTAATTGGGTTTTCGTATAATTCAAGAGTGTTTGCAGACACTCTCCCGACGTTGTTGCCACTTCAAAAACAAGAATATCTTGCAAAAGTAAATATTTGTTTCTCGTTACTGTTTTGCATAATCCGGAAAAAAACACACGGAACATCTTCGAAATCGCTGTCTTTTTTTTCAATTTCGGACACACAAAGATAATATTAAAAATAAATACTTTCGACGTCAGAGCTCTTTCTGCTTTTACGTGGAAATCTTCAAACAAATAAATATTTGCGTTACGCGAGCACCTGTTTGTAAAACATATTTTTTTGTTGACAAAAAAAAATCTGTCAATGAAAATAGGAGCAGCTTGCGCCTTGTTGCCTCTCACGAATAAAACAGATCGAACTTTAGAGAATTCATTTTTACCAACTGTATGATTCAATCAGGGGACATTGGGAAATCCATGTTAAATATGGGTATTAGGGAATTCACTATCAATAATTGTATAGAAAATCTTTATTATTAAAATTATTTAATTATATTAATTCAAATATACTATGATAATTTAATTAACAATAATGATAACCAATAAAATGAATACATTTCTTAAAACATAAATAAAGAAATGGAATAAAATAAACATTGAAAAAAAAATTATCACATAAATAAAAATATTAATATTTATTATTATATTAAATAATAAATATTTAGGTAAAAAAGGATGATCAAAATTACATCATTTATTAATATATGATTTAAATAGGGATTTAATTAGACACATAATTAAATTACCGTCCACAGCCGAATTAATTATTGACAAAGACATAAAAAATAATAAGGAATTCACTATTACCCATTATGCAATTGTATCCATAATTTAATTAGAGAACATTAGGGAATTTCACCAATTATTCGAAAATTAACAAAATTCAAAGAAAATTGGTAATGCTTTGAATACAAAAAAATCAAGTTCCGTTTCCTTACTTACTCGTCTTGTACAATTAAAAAATATTCATACAAAATGCCAGAAAAATCAACCGAGAGTACACAGAGGAATGAATATTCAATAAAATTTCGCGAATTTTCCGCTACAAAAATAAGGAAAAGTGGTGCTCTTCCATTTACGGTCTCGGAGACGAATATATCGAGGTCCAAAGCTGCGCCTCAAAGACAAAATAAGTGCTCGTTTCCTGTTGCGCGTTTGCGAGAGTCTTGTCAAAGAGCACAAACACATGTACAGGCTCGTTCAAAAGAGACCGAACGGAATTGATTCAAGCTTCAGGGTAACTTGAAAATTTTGAATTAAATTTTTTATCTTAAAGATGTAAATATTGATTTTGTCGAAGGTAAATTAATGTTGCATTTTCTTTAGGCGCAATTGAGCCACTATCTTTTTCTCCTCGACTTTTTTTTTTGCGTATCTCGAAGGCTGCGATTATTGACCGAGGTGATATCGTCTCGGGGACGAGTAATTAAAGCGATAAGATGTGTTTACGTTCGTTGTACTTGTAGTTGAGGCGTTACATCTATGTGGCTCACCGAAAAATTAGTTTTCTGGGTTTTTTTTGTTGAGAATACTAAAAAACCATTCAAAATGTGCTTTGGAGGGTTTATTCTACATGTGTAGACGATAAAAAAAATTGTTACATTTCTTGTTTTTTTATGTGCTCTGTGGGAGGATGCAGAACTTTTATGGGTTAGCGCCTAGGAAAACATCTTTTTATTTTAGTCTTTTATATTAGTTTTGCTAGAGAAGTACACATGGTTATCGAAAAATATGGTTTTTTCGTAAAGTGGCATCATTTTGAATCATTTTTTTTTCTTCATAGAAAATCGGTATTTTATTTTGTTTATAAAAACGAGCATTGTCGATGAATCGTGGAAATCGTTTGTACTTCTTTAGGAAATCCATTTGAGAAGGTAGAGTTAAAATTTCAAGTCAATCGGATGAAACCTGATCGAATTATGCGTCCTCCCGATTAAAAAAACGTGGTTCCGAGAAAATCGCGTTCAAAGTTTCAAAACTGATTTGAAAGTTATTGTCGACACGACGGAATTGAAGCTCTCATTTAAATTCCGCGTGTACCCACAGAGGCATTATGATAGTAGGTTTTCAGTTGTTAGGTCGTTGTATATTTTTTGTAGAACGACTGGACTAAACGACTCCGCCTAGGCTGTTTCGTGCGTTACGGAGCGCTCGAAGGCGTTTCAGATAATGAGCTCTAAACATAAAAAAAATGTTTTCCCCTATAATTCCTTTTGTATATCATTCCTGTGACGTTTATACATCATTTGAGCTAACAAAAGAAAAACAACAGTCGAGGGATTTTTGAGATTTTCGCAAAAATTTTGGTGCAAATTGAAGTTAAGACCCCAGGCTATAAAACGACGCAACAAAGAAAATTATATTTCAGGAATTTCGATTTTTGGCGAAGCCCTTAATAAAGGACACCACCGTCATGGGCCTAAAGGTCGTTTTTCCGATCTGTTTTCTGTCTGCTAGATTATTTATATGGGATTTGGAAAAAAGGTATTTTATTAAGCATACATTGAACTTATTTCCTGAAATTTTTATTTAAAGAAAAAAATTAACATTATTCACGTATTTTAGAGCCTCTGTATAAAAAATGTGGTCTAACGACTGGATCGATAACCCGCAATGGTGGGTCTGAAAAATGAAAATAAAAAAGTTTTCGAATCCATATAAATGCAGTTCTTGTTGTACGTAGCCGTTTTTGAAAAAAATCAGAAATTGGTGGCCGCTGAAAAAAGTGTAATTTTAGCGAAATTTTGACTTGTATTTAGGGGCTTAAAAAATACTAAATTAAATAAAAAAACCGCGACGTACAACGACAGCTATTGCAATTACGGAAATGATGGTTTTTTAAATTGAAATTCGGACAACTGTAGCTAGAGCTATGATTCCGGCCAGGACCAGAAAAGTATACCAAATTCATGTCATAAAACTTGGTCAATTTTTTATATTTTTACTTGAAATTTTTTTCATATATTCTTGAATATGTATACTTTGAGAAAATGCCAAAATATGGGTTTTTTAACCCGTCACAGTGGTGTTCAGCCTTAAGGCCGGAGCCTGAATTAGAATTTTCAAAAAAAGTTTTTTTTTCGGGAATTTTTTTAGACGGAAAAAAAACAAGTGAGCCCGGTAAACATTGAGGTATCTTTTCATGTATATTTAAAATGTATAAAAAAATTCAACATGAAACAATAAATGATTGCAGATTTATCAGCCTATTTAATGTGCGTCTTGGCACTGCAGTCCCCAATCGGCGGGAAAGATGCAGCTCGTAATCCTTGACTGAAAAAAAAAAAAACAATAAAATTTTCAAGCGTCATATATTTTTCTTCTGGGTGAATTAAGAAAAATTTGAAAAAATCGTGAAATTATAACTTTTCTCAGGTTTGGAAAAAAATGTGTTTAAAAAATACACTTTAACGTGCTATACAAATTATTTTAAAAGACTTTTCCGACGACTCTGTTAGAAGCGATTTCTATACTGAAGAAAATAAACTTCGGTTTGATTCAATAGGTCGTTGAGTTTTTTTACTATCACGTCCGCCCTATTGGAAAAAATCGTGAGAACGAAAAGTGGAGAAAATACGTTTCAAAGTTTTCCATAGGAGGAAATATCAATCGCCTCTGCTTTTGGCCTTGTATCTTCGAAAATATTTACAATTGGCCTCTGTAACTTCGTAAATATATTCTCGGATAGTTTATCTATCGATTTGAACAATAAAAAAACGATTTTCCTGGCCTTAAGTGGTTGTATAGAGTCAGGAGGCCCAAAAAGTTCGATTTTTCAAGAATTTTTCTTGAGAAGACCTTTAAATCTATTAACGTAAAAATTTGTACACATATCATGGTAACTTTCAACTGTATTTTAACATTTTTTATTTGTAAAAATAATTATTTTGAAAGCTGCTATCTCCTATATTTTGCTATATTTTGCTGCTATATTTTGATCTCCGGGAGCACCTCTAAAAAAGGCGTTTGCGGTAAGCACGATATCTCTGGACTGGATCATCTAAAATGAAAAAACCAAAAATATTTCGTTAATATAATGGATTATCTCGTAATTGATCGAAGGAATAAGCAAAGTAATAATTTTAGACAAAGTGGCGGCTCCTCAAAAATGAAATCGATTTTTGACAAAAATTTAGGCCTTAAATTGTTTATAAAATGGAAAATGTTTATCGGTGAGGAAAAACCTTCGATTAATTACTAAAAAATATACTTGAAAAGATTGTGTTAAAATTTGAGACTGATCGGTTCAGCCCTCTCCGAGAAATCTTGCTCACCGACTTTAAAAACACAGTTTTGAGAAAAACGCGTTTAAAGTTTGAAAAGCACTTTCGAACGCTTTGACACGTCATTACAAATGTGCGTGTAACTTCGAGAATATTCGCCGGATTGACAATAAATTTTCTGTGTGTACTTAAGGGGCCACAAAAGAATTTTCAAAAAATATTTTTTTTTCTCACTAAAACGGTGCTTTATCATCATAAGAATAAGTTACTATTCGATTTATAGCAAGACATTTTTTTCACCGACTTTGAGCGTATAACGTAAGCCCACCTCTGGCACGGCCAGAGACATATGTAAAACTTTAAACACGTTTTTCTCGAAACAACTTTTTTCCCATTGGCGTGACAAATAACTTCAACATTTTTCACTCGATTTACTTCAAATTTAAAAGTTATGTTCCTAATTGCATTTCGCAGAGAAGTACGTACGGAATTTCTGATTAATCGAAAACTTTTCATTTTATGAGCAATTTTATACGAAATTTTTCACTGAAAATTCAAGTTCAATTCAAATTCACGTTCAAATACCTACAACTTTTGAATAAAACAATATTTTTTAAATTCCGTACGTACTTCTCTAGGTATTCTAATGTAGATTGGCGAGAATTTTTGTTTTTTGTTCTAGGTAAAAAATGGTAGATGCTAAATGTCACGCCGTGGAGTGCCTAAAAAAGATAACAAAAGAAAATATTAGTAGTCGGCCACTTTGTAGATCGAAAAAAAAGATATATTTTCTAGCAGCTTGATATTCATACTAAATAGATGTGTAATTAATTTTATGAGTGAATCACTTTTTCATACGAAAAAAATTGGTGCAATTCGCACATGATTTCATGCCCGTTCCTGTGTCCTAACCCCTTAAATATATGTACATTACGATTTTTTTATCGATTTTTTTAAAATGTTAACTGTACATAACCCCTTAAGCCTCCAGGCATTTTCATCGAGACTCTGAACCATCTGTACTCCAGGCGGAGCGTTAAAAATGGACGCGTCATTGAAACCGAAAGTAGTTGTCGATCGAATGTGAATAAATGACTACCAAACCACGTATCTGTGATGATAGTGATTTTTCGATATTTCGCGGTACAGCCGGCGGAAAAATTGCCGCCGCGATAAGTTACGCAGCGGCCCGAAGATATTTGATCCGGAAATGGTGGTATCGGAATACTGATCTGTGAGTTGTGAATAAATTTCCTGTCGGGGCCATCGGGGCGAAAGAAGGATTTCGCATATACGCACGAGCGGTAAATTCGTGTCCGCCATTGGAATTCGCTGTATATTTTCTTTGGGCAAACATTCGCGAATTTATCTCAGCGGATTTTTCGCAAGCCAAATTTAACTTGCTGCGCTCGTTTGGAAAGTGTTACCAACTTCTGCGGCGGTGCTCGCCGCTTTGCAAATAATCCGAGGATACTTGAGAACAGCTTGTGCAAGAAATACAAAGTTATGACAACACTGAAAAAAGGGACACCGAGAAAGGAATCACTGAAGGAGCGTTTTTTTTGAGGATTTTATAAAAGAAATGAATATAAAAGTTGTTGGGCTTGATAAATAAAGTCTTGTAATACATTTTAAAAAAATGTTAATTTATTTTTATTCATTTTTAAGTTCAAAAACTATAGTTTAAGGGGGGAAATCACAGTAGCACACAAAAAAATAGGCATATTTTCGGGAATTAATTTTGGCTGAATAAAAGTATCAATCGAAAATCTGTAAAGTAGGTTTTATAGCAATACTAAAAAAGTACAAAATCTAATTTTTTCAATAAAAAATATTTAAAAATGGCGGCTGCGCAGCATATGCCCCAAGGCGCCTTTTTTTGAGCTCGCCGAAGACACAACTCGAGCAAATTTTTACCGATCGACTTGAAATTTTGACAGTAGCTTCGAAACATCTTTCTCCATGGAGCTACGTAAGATTTTTTATTTTATATGGCTTACTTTTTTTTATCGACGATTTTATGGCGTTTTTTTTTGTTAAAAATTTAACTTTATTTTCAAACATGCACCATTTTGCGAAAAATCAATATATTGAAATGATCCTATGTAGCTCCGTGGAGAAAGATGTTTCGAAGCTACTGTCAAAATTTCAAGTCGATCGGTAAAAATTTGCTCGAGTTATGTCTTCGGCGAGCTCAAAAAAGGCGCCTTGGCGCGTATGCTGCGCAGCCGCCATTTTTAAATATTTTTTATTGAAAAAATTACATTTTGTACTTTTTTAGTATTGCTACAAAACCTACTTTACAGATTTTCGATTGATACTTTTATTCAGCCAAAATTAATTCCCGAAAATATGCCTATTTTTTGTGTGCTACTGTGATTTCCCCCCTTAACGTAACGCCTCAAAAATAGGTGGGCTAGGTAGCTCCATCACAACTCGGCAACGGCTTGTCTGAAACAAAAAAATCAAAGACCATTAGATTCAGGATGACACCAGCTACAAAATGACCCTCGGATATAAAGTTTTATCAAAAAATAAAAAAATGGCAGATGAAAAACGAAAAAAGTAAAAAAAAACGCGTTCTTTTCGCAGTTTTTTGCAAAAAAACGAGTAAAAATCAAAATTTTAACACCATCGAGGGTCATCTTGTTGCGAATCATGTTTATAATATGTGGTTCAAATTTCAAGAGAATCGGTTTGTTAGTTTTAGAGATACGATGGAGCTAGATTTTGAAAACGTTGTTTCGAGAAAAACGCGTTTGAAGTTTATACTATGAAAAATTCTTACCTAAACTCAATCGGCAATTCCTGCACCGTACAAAATCCCTTCTGATTGCTCATCATCGTCGATTTCTTCAAGTCTTGCTTGCTTTCGATTTTTTGAAATTTTCAAAGTGGACTGACCCCTTAATTTCATACAATTTCTGGGTTTTTGGGTGGAGAAATGACATTTTTATTTACTATAATAGTTCAGTTTTCCGGGTCCTGCCCATTTTCGTACCATCTTGTATTTTTGTTGGGGCGGGACACCACTGTGAAGAGTAAAAATTATCGATATTTTTGCATTTTCTGAACGTATACATAACCAAGAATATGTGAAAAAATGGTCAAGTTGATATATTCAATATTGACCAGGTTACAGACGATTTAGATATAAAAATTCAATCGCGCTTTTTTTTTCTTGAAACGACTTTTCTCGACTTGGCCGGAGTCATAACTATAGCTGTAATTGTCCGATTTTCAATTTTGAAAAACCAACATTTCCGCAATTGAAGTAGCTATCGTTGTACGTAGCGGTTTTTCTATTTAGTATTTTTTAAGTCCCTGAATATAAGTCAAAATTTCGCCAAAAACACTTTTTTTTAACGGTCGCTATTTTTTGGGTTTTTGTTGAAAAACCCAAATTTTCGTAATTGCTGTAGACGCTTTTTTTTAATTTGGTAGTTTTTAAGCTCCGGTATACAGGGTGTCCTGTTATGAATGAATAATCCTTCAACTGTCGATAGGTCAGATCATGGTATTTCTACAAATGGTATCAATTGACAATAACTGAGCAACTTTTTAAGGCGTTACCCCTACTTGTAGCGCAAAAAAAAGGCCTTTTTCATGAATTTTTTTAAAGAAAACTACAAAACTTTTTTAATCGATCAATAGACCATCTTAAAGAACACATCTTGAAGAACTTTCAGTAATTTTTTTATTGAAAAATATTACATTGTTTAGTGGCAAATGGCCGTCAATGAAATAATGTTTTTATATACACGGTTTGCGGTGACCAACATTGCGGCGAAGTGGATCATCTGAAAAAAAAATGCGGATGGATTTAGTCAAATATAAGTATAAACTAGTCTTTAATCGAAGGATTTTAAAAAATATTCATTTTTCACAAAATGGCGGACGGTCAAAGTTAATGGTTCGATTTTAACGAAAAAAATCAAACGATTAAAGACTACATTTTGATGTATTAAATAAGCCTGCAAAATTTCAAGAAGATCGGTTCATTAGTAGTCGAGTAATCTTGGTCACCGGCTTCAGAAATGCCATTTTGAGAAAAACGCGTTTAAAGTTTCAATTTCACAACGGATTCTTCTCTTTCAACGCTCATATCTCAGTCAATTTTGTTCCGATCGACTTGAAATTTCCAGGACATATTCTCAGATACGTATACTTCAAAAAAATGCAATAAAAAAATCGATTTTTTCAAAATCGCAAGTGGGGGTAACCCCTTAAAGTAATTGGTTCGATACGCGTAGTACATTTGTTTACACTGCAGGCCATCAAAGTCAGATGTTCGAATTGGTTTGCATGCAAATTTTGCATATCATCTTTTTTCATAAAGTTTCCTTAACGTTTAAGGTTGGAAAGAAGACTTTTTTAGATAAAACAAATAACGAAGAGTATTTTTTTTAACCAGGTCACAAATGTTATCATTTGTAGAAAAAGCAAAAGCAGATTATTTTTACCGCGAAAACCGTGGAACTTTGACTAAACTGAAATTCCAGCATATAGTAGGACATGATCTGACCTATCGACAGTTGCAGGATTATCCATAGCAGGACACCCTGGATAAGTAAAAATTTTGCCAAAATCACACTTTTTTAACACCCACCGTTTTGTGATTAATTTCTTCGAAAAATGTCTACGTACGACGAGACCTACATTTATATAAATTACCGAACGTTTTTATTTTTATTTTTCAGACCAACCATTGTCAAGTTATCGATTCGACCGTAGGACCACATTTTTTATACAGAGGCTCTATTATACCACAGCAACGTTATTAATTTTTTTAAAATTACAATTCACACGAAACAAGTTCAATGTATGCTTAATAACATACCTTTTTTTCGAATCCCAAATAAATAATCTAGTAGACAAAAAAAATCGGAAAAAAACGTTTTTTGGCCTCCCTTAAGGGTTCGAAATGAGTTCGAAATTCTTAAAATATAATTTTCTTTATTACGTTGTTTTATGGCCTAGTTCAATTTCAATTTCACTTTGCACCAACATTTTTGTAAAAATCCCAAAAACTGACTGCGTTATGACGATTTTTGTGAGGGGTCCGATCGCCCAATGTGCTACGACAAACCGGCTCGCTGCGATTTATCCGTTTGCGTTTTTATCGTAACTGTGTCTTATGAAACGATGTAGGTGGTATCTCAAAATCTATTCGTCCGATTCACTTCAATTTCGGAGTGAGCATCGTTGACAACATTTTCTATCGTATGGTCGGATGATTTTTCCTGTATGTTGATTCATTTGTTAATAACAAATTATCAGCGTTGTTTTTTTCCATCGAAAATCGAACTTTCTCTACAACTTGACATTTTCGTAATTTTCAAAAATCCAAAAAAAGTATTCGATCATACGAAACTTTTATAACAACACTAAAAATACATTTTTTATTATTCATTCCAGATCACTTTAGTTGCCAGAACCTCCCACGCCTGTTGACCATGCAGCAACGGCGACACTTTGTTTAAATAATTCTAACTTCATTGATTATCAATATTCTCCAGTTAAAAAAAACTCAAGCTTGGCAACACTATGTATTAATTTTGTGTAAATTTCCGACCTCGTTATCTCAATACGCTTATCGAAAAAAAATATTCAAAGCCGACCAGTTTTTGGGGCCCCAAACTTATGGCAGACCCGTCAAGAGGCCGTCCGCTATTTGCTTCATCCTAAATCGATCTTCTAATACATAATACATATTGCCATTGTGCAATTCATACTACTTGCTGGTATATATACAATCTATATGTGAGTTTGTCTCATGCATAGCAATTGTGTAAATACGTATTCTTATTTAAATAACACAAATATGTATTATGTATCACCATTATATGTATTACCACGGCACGTGTATGGCACATCCATTATGCATTACATAATAATACAGCATACATTCCATAAAAAATATCCTTGTTATTTAGTACATGAGATTCACAATACGTATTACTGTCGCCTTATACTATTGCGTAATCCTTTTCCGCGCTTTGTATCAAACTTCGTACTATTTGGCGATTAAACAAAAAAAAAACTAAACGCTGTTATCTATTACATAAATTTAGTACATACAGGCAATAAAAAAAAACCAAACACTGTTATTTAGTGCATACATTCAGTACACACAGGCAATTTGAAGAAAAACCAAGCACTGTTATTCAGTACACAGACGAATGAAAAAAAATAAAGGTAATTTAGCCAATTCATTAATTAACCAGGCAAGTGAATTAATTGTTCAATAAATTAAGGGGTGAGATGCAATCAGGGGCGTGAAAAAACGTGCATTTTCAATAATTTTCTCTCCCTTAAATTATTCAATTAAAAAATGAACCATGTAATTCAATTAGGAAATTAATCAACACCTTGGCAATTAAATTAATTAACCAAAAATCAAATAAGGCAGTGATAAATAAACCATAAAAATAAAAACTCTTATTTAGTGCATACACTAAATATGTATTGATATACAATTTGAAATCGTTCGTAACAACAGAATAAAGTGTGCTTTTACTCCGCCGGACATGTTTTTTGAATCACCTTGTACATCTACCCGTGTGGATGTCTCTACACACAAAGAGACACGCGTGCGCAGACAAATGTTTGTGTTTGTATATGACTATGTGTATATATATATCCATTACATGTACAGTACAGGTCAAAAGTTTTCGATCACTTTGGATAATGTAGAAATTCGATTACAATAATATAAGGGACGACACCACTGTGACGGATAAAAAAAACGATCGTTTTTTGCATTTTTCTCAGAGTATATACATCCAAGAATGTGTGAAAAAAAATTCAAGTCAAAATATTAAAAATTGACCAAATTACAGACGATTTAGTGAGAGCACAACGATTTACGTATACTAAAACTTTCAATCGCGTTTTTCACGAAACGACCGTTCTCAGCCTGGCCGGAATCATAGCTCTGGCTATAATTGTCCGAATTCCAAATTTGAACATCCAAAATTTCCGTCATGGGAGGACCTGTCGTTGTACGTAGCCGTTTTTTGAATTTTAGTATTTTTTAAGCCCTCGAACATAAGTGAAAGTTTCGGCAAAATTCCACTTTTTTCAACACCCGCCGTTTCGTGATTTTTTTTTCGAAAAACGTTTCGTTTCAATGAGATCTACATTTTTATAGATTATAAAACTTTTTTATTTTTATCTTTCAGACCAACCATTGTTAAGTTATCGATCCATTGGACCACATTTTTTTACAGAGTTTCAATAACGTTGGGCTTTTTTACAGAGGCTCAATGACGTTGTTAATTTTTTTAACAGAGGTTAAATAACGTTAGGTGTTTACAGAGGCTCAAGAAGGTTGTTAATTTTTTCCTTCAGCGTTGATAATGCGTTTAAAACTGTATATGCTTGTTGAGGTAGATGTGGGTATAAGAGTCCGAGTTAGCTGGATGCCACACCAAACTACCGCTACCCCCACTCTGTTCTAGTAGAGTGGGGGAAGCTGCGACATGCCAAATGCCCCTGATCGGTTGAAAAATGCCCTCTCCCCACCCAGCCCGGGAAAAAATGGACATATATAAAGATAAATAATCATGTATGATCTTGTCATAAATGATCATGAACGAAATTTGTCTCTATATAATCATATATAGTAAAATAAAGCCATATATGATCACATGTATTCATATATGATTATATATACTCATATACTATTGCATATCACGATATACAACCATGTTCAGTCATACATTGATTTGCATACATACGCATAAATAAGAAATTACGAGAAAACAGATTTTGTATTTTTATAAAAATTATATTGTCATGCGTATCGCAAATTCAATATGTATATATATATTAAGCCAAAGATTCTCCGTATAATCTTTCATTAATAATAGTAATGATGTTCAGTCTGAAAATGTAAAAGGTTATATAACATTTCATTAAATAATGCACCGTTCATAAGGTTTATACATTATTATTTAACTCAACAACCAAAGTAAGACAGAATGACAGAAGACAACTTGACAGAAATATTTAGAAATATAAAAATACTTATTTAAGAAAAGTATTTATCCTATATGACATCAAAATAGTCTGTAGTGGTATTATATATGGAATAATATCCATGGTCATATATGTTTCCGTTATTATATACGTTCAAATATGGTTGTTGCGGATAATTACGATTACATATATGATTATATATGACACCAAAATAGTTTGTACATCATATATAGGTTCATATGCATGGTCTCATATACAATTATATACGCTTATATATGCGTTTTTGGGGGGCAAATACAATTCTATATGAATATATATAGTACATGTTCTATCATATATGATTTCATATACACAACCATATGTTCATATACGAGTTCAGAGTACCGACTTTTGAACACACACGGTCATATATGGGATACATGGTCCACACGTAGAAAAAATATATACTATACATTGTAATATATCTACATATATGATCATTCATGATGTCATGTTAAGGGGAGATATACACCTAGGAGCCGGAAAAAGGTTATTTTTGTGAATTTTTTCAAGGAAAACTATTTGAAATTTCGGATTGGGGTTTTAATTATCTAAAAGTATATACATTCAAAAATATGTTTAATTTTCTTTATCTAAAAATATCAAAATATACAAGGATATTGTATGATCCTTGGAGCGTCGTAAAAAATCTGCGTATACGGTACCCACCGGTATTTCTTAAAAAATCATCTAAAAAAACCAAAAAGATTATTAAATTAGATACTATAATCTAGTACTTGTCATAGCCGATTTTGAAAATATCGATTTATGACAAAATGGCGGACGTTTGAACATAAATAGTGATCTTTGGGCCAAAAATTAGTTATTATTTTGCCTATAAAACAAAAACTAAGTAACGGAAAAAAAATCCTATGACAAGTACTAGATAATAGTGTACAGAATAACCACAAAAAAACCTCAAGGCAATCGGATCATTGGTTTTCGAGAAATTTTGGGTACCGATTTGAAAAACGTGGTTTTGAGGAAAACGCGTTTGAAAATTTCGGAATGAATACATCATGAAATTTGTCAACTTACATGGAATCATCGATACCAGGCCCATAGTGTAGGTCGTCTACGGTCGACGGAATGTTCATAGCTTCTAAATCCATTTTTTCGACCATCTAGGTGTATATCTCTCCTTAAGGGGTTACCCCCACTTGCGATTTTGAAAAAATCGATTTTTTTAATTGCATTTTTTTGAAGTATAAGTATCCGGGCCCATACTTCTGTATGGGCCCGGAATAGATGACTCTATGTAAGTTTACAAAAAAAAATATTTTCTTCGTGTAAACTGAAATTGAAACTTTAAACGCGTTTTTCTCAAAATGGCATTTCTGAAGTCGGTGACCAAGATTACTCGAACACTAATGAACCGATCTTCTTGAAATTTTGCAGGCTTATTTAATACATAAAAATGTAGTCTTTAATCGTTCGATTTTTTTTTCGAAAAAAATGGCCGTTTTATAGCCAAAAAACGGCCGTTTTTTTTTCGTTAAAATCGAACCATTAACTTTGACTGTCCGCCATTTTGTGAAAAATGAATATTTTTTAAAATCCTTCGATTAAAGACTAGTTTATACTTATATTTGACTAAATCTATCCGCATTTTTTTTTCAGATGATCCACTTCGCCGCAATGTTGGTCACCGCAAACCGTGTATATAAAAACATTATTTCATTGACGGCCATTTGCCACTAAACAATGTAATATTTTTCAATAAAAAAATTACTGAAAGTGCTCCAAGATGTGTTCTTTAAGATGGTATATTGATTGATGAAAAAAGTTTTGTAGTTTTCTTTAAAAAAATTCATGAAAAAGGCCTTTTTTTTGCGCTACAAGTGGGGGTAACGCCTTGAGGCATGTATAATTGTATATAATGTTATATATGAGTATAAATAATTATACATGTTTATATATGTCCATTTTTTCACGGCAATTCTAATCTTGCTATTAAGTCGAAAAGTATTTCACCTCAATGTATCAATATTTTTTTTTAAATAATAAATACCTACTCGTATTACTTGAACCTGTATCCCATCACCCGAAAAGTCTGATTACATGTTCAATATCATGAAATAGTTACACCTTGCGTAACATCTGTAGATTTTTTTTGATAAAAATTTACATAAATTAAGATCAATGTGTGCTCATTAACATACGTTTTTTCTCCAAATCCTAAATAAATCATCTAGTTGACAAAAAAAAATCGGAAAAATGACCTTTTTGCGACCTGTCATCTTGTTCTCCGACAATTTTATTTCTCTTCAACGAAGATACGATACAGCTCTATAAAAGGAATGATATTATTGTAAAACGATGCTGCAACTATCCGAAGTGATTGAAAACTTTTGACCGGTACTGTATATGCGCTGTGTGTATACACCCACATCATGCATAGATGTATACATACGCCTATAAATAGAGGCTTTTTCTATCGACGGTATTATATCTTGCGAGCCCTTATCAGGTCTATATCTCGATGTCTGTTTCTCCCCCCCCCCCCTCTCTCCCTCCCAAATGTTTCTGGCAGCTGGTCTGGGGGGAATTTCGGGCATCGCGCGGTATATCGGCACGTGTGTCAGTGTGTGCGTGTCGAGGAGCTCGCCACCCGCTAGTGGGCCAAACCCGACGTCGAGACGCGTCTCTCGCGATCGCGTTGTTTTGCCAGTTAATTCTGCGTCGCTTGGTGCGTGTGCTCTTCGAAGGGGCCGACCCAGAGACGCGCACGGTACGCACACACTTCGCGTCGTCCAAACGATCCACGAGGTCGCGTTTTTCTTCTCCGTCAATAACGCGCCGCCTACGACGCGATAGCAAATTGAGAGCGGAGAAAAAAAATGACAATTTCGAGAGAAACGGAGCAAATTAATTGAAATCAAATTCGAAAAAAGCAGAGCGAGAGAGAGAGAGGGGGATGATTGATTTTCTTTTCCCTGTCACTCTCCTTAAAAAAATCGACCGGTCGATGATCGTCGCGTTTTCAATGTTAGATCGAAAAGCGAATTATCCAATTCGAGGGGCGAATTAATTTCTCTCGGTCTGAACATCGATCGCGTTTATTCGCGCGGTTCGACAGGGCGGGGAAAGCTCCCGATATACATTCGGCTTGTGCTAAATATAAAAAGTGCAATTTTATCGTCGCGGGAAAAGGGAAAGTGAGTGACGAAAAGGCGTTTGCTCATCGCGACTCGTGACAGTTCGTACTCCCAAATCCTCCCCCTCGAAGCCCTCAGCTTTTCGTTCGTTTTTTTTGTGCTTCGAAGACTGAGAAAAAAGAAGAAACAGCTCGGCAACATTTGAGCGAGAGAGTGCGCGATTCTCGTTACTTTGACAATTATGTGATATAATTCGTCGCGAAAGAGCGCGGGGTTTGTCGACCGAGAGAATCAGTTTCAACAATTTTCTCGATTCTTCGTCAAAGGTGCATATCGCGAATTTTTTTTATCGTTAAATCAGTGTGTGGATTTTTTATTCGTTTATTTTTCGTCAATTTTATCGATTTGCTGCGGACGATTGATTTTTATTGAAGTTGTGCGCGCTTTATTTGACTTCGGACGGTTTGAACTCTAAGGTCACGGAGCTTGTCGCCAGTTTTATATGTACACGTATACAGTGGGCACGTGTGTGTGGGTGTGTGTGCACGTGCCATTGTATACAGACGTTTGGAGGGGATATATACGTGCCTCCGTTTATATACACACACCCACATACATACGATTATAAGGTCGATATGAGCTTCTTGAGGGTCTTTGGTGGAAAATTTGCGACGAGGGAAAATATGATTTTCACTCGGTTTTCAAGTCCTCTTCGAAAAAAAATATTGCGTATTTTTGTGAGGAGTGCTATTCGCCAGAAAGAAAGCATTCGGAAAAAGAATTAAAATTCCATTTGGAGTGCAGCAGAGTGAAGAAAAATAAGGGGCTATACCAGTGTGAACGCTGAAAATTTAGGTGATTTTCGGGAATTTTTTGGAACAAAAGTACTGAATTAAATGTTTCGGAAAATTAAGAATATATTTGGCTATATTTGACCTATATTACATAATTTTTTCATAGAAAAATATTGAGATCCAAGCGACTCATGCGCTGCCTTCGGAGGCGCCAAAATAAAAGTTCCTCCACTGCTGACATGATTCCGGCCGATTGAGTAGCTGAAACCGAAAAAGGAAAAAATGTCGTTAAACTGGAAGGTATTTCCTGTACAATGACGTAGGATTTTCGGAAAATATCAAAATCTAACAAAATGGCGTAGTTATGAAAAAAAGTCTGTTTTCTTGCCTGTAAAATGGTCGTTTTTTTCAATGCCAAATCGTCAATTTTCATCCAATCAAAAATATCCTACGGCATTGTAGAGTAAATATATTCAAGAGTACTCAGTTCAAATTTGAAGTCAATCGGATAATTGCTCTTTGAGTTACAATGTTAGCAAATTTGAAAAATCTCATTTCGAAAAAAACGCGTTTAAAGATTTAACTATCGATTTTTGCAAGATAAAATAATAATGATATAAATGATAATGATATTCTTGAAAGTATAAATCGTAGAAAAAGGAAAAAAAAAGGTTTTTTTGAAAGTGTCACACTGGTATAGCCCCTTAAATTCCGAATACGAAACCCTCTTAAAAGTTTTTCTTTCAAGGGCTTTCGAACACCTAGTTGAACTTTTTAACAATATCGATTTTTGGTTTTCAACGGATTCTTAAGATGAAACATTTGAAAAATATTGTCACGAAATTTCAAGTCGGTCCGTTTAGAATTGAGAAATTCATGGGCGGATATAGGTAGGTTTCCCGAACACGCGAATTTTAAGGCGTTTTTCTCAAAATGACTTTTTAAAAATCGACGATCACGATATCTCAAAAATCACTGAGCCGATCAACTTCCAATTTGACAAGCTTCTTTTACATATAAAAAAACAGTGCTTGAATGGTAGACTTTTTTTAACCAACACAAATAGACCGGGTTTTTAAATCGAAAATCGATACCTTCACTTCGGACTGCGGCCATTTTTTCGAAAATCAATATTTCATCAAATCCAATGTCCAAGCACTACATAATTTCATGCGAAAAATAAATGTGTTTGATTCGTTTTGGTCATCAGTAGTCACCGCGAAAGACGTTTTTCAAACAGCGCTCTGCACAAACCATTCTATTTACCACATTTATGAATATTTTTCAATCCAAAAATGGTAAAAGCTACTTGAAACCATACGCTTTAATGTAAAGAAAAAAATCACAAACATTCCCCTCTTGTCCGGCCACTGGGTGTAACCCCTTAAATTCCGAATACGAAACGATCCTGACAAACTTTTTTCCGTATCCCGTCATCGAGAAAAAAAATGATCGAAGATGCATTTTAAAGTGAATAAGTGGAATTTAATTCCATTTGAAAAAAATATTTTTATGAGTGTTTCGTATTCGAAATTTCTCTATCTTTATTCTGCTGGACTCAAAATGGAATTATATTCTTTCTCCAGACTGCTTAATTTTTTCTTAAGAATACTAATCATCGCAAAGATACGCTGAATATTTTTCTCGGTCGCAGAAGCGCCGCGCAGGAGCCTCAAAAACATATGGCCGCCTCATAACTCCCACCCTGTATATGTATGTGTATATATACATTTGATGTTTTACGTTCGCGGGTATAAGAGTGTGACGCGTGAACCCTCGCGAGAAATAACGCAACCTTATTACAATCATCTTCCCGCGAGGGCAATCAAATTGTTTATGCACCGTGCTTTTGATAATTAATGCGTTACGGTGGTTACAGCAGTTACGAGCACGTGCGTGATCTCCATTACGCACTGTCGGAAAGATTAACGTTATTTATTTTTAATAAGGGCAATTTTTTTTGCGTGTTTTTTTTCGCCTGACACATTTTCTCGGTCCCCAGGGGGAATTGTGTCAGAATTCTTATCAGTCGATCGTGACGCGCTGCGTTCTCTGTCAATTGAATTCATTGTAGTGTGTAGATGATTGGAGCGATGCGAAAGACGTTGACGGCGCGAGAGGAATAACTGCGTATATGGGACACTCAGAGAGAGAGAGGGAGAGAGGGAGAGAGGGAGAGAGAGAGGGAGAGAGAGAGAGAGAGAGAGAGAGAGAGAGAGAGAGAGAGAGAGAGAGAGAGAGAGAGAGAGAGAGAGAGAGAGAGAGAGAGAGAGAGAGAGAGAGAGAGAGAGAGAAGTGAGTGAACGAGAGACAGAATTTTGGCTTGATGAAGAAATTATGGTGTTTGCAGAGTCTGGGGGAAATTAGAATTTACCAGACTCGGGGGTGGGGGTGGGGGATTATTGGAGAGTTTAGCCGCAGCTTAATTTATCAAGGGTAAATGGGTCGGTTTCGATCGCCTGTGCAGTGGCTTGCCTGTGGTTGGATCGAAAGTTTGGTGAATTTAATTTGAGCATTGACCTAGTGTAATCTAGCCACGGTGGATGATCAAGAGGAAGGGAGGGAGGGAGAGAGAGAGAGAGAGAGAGAGAGAGAGAGAGAGAGAGAGAGAGAGAGAGAGAGAGAGAGAGAGAGAGAGAGACAGAGAGGACTGTTCGAAGATAATTAGGTCAGCCCTGCTCTTGCACTGGGAAAATATCACCTTAAGGGGTGAGACGCAGTCAGAGGCGTGAAAAAACGAGCCTTTTCAATAATTTTTTTTTATAGTGATTAAGTTTCTTTTACAAAAGTGGTTACACAGATTTTTTATGTTATATTTCAACTTGACTTGTACAAATTTTCAAAGAAAAATATTGATGGTTTATAAAAACATCGCCATCTTTGTCGGATCCCGTTCCGCATGTAGTGCTTTGCGGTGACCATCATAAAATTTTACTGGATCATCTGAAATCAAAGAACCAAAAAAAAACATTAGTTTAATAATAAATCTAGTCCTTAATCGAAGCTTTTTTTTCAAAAATGAACAAAATGGCGGCTTTCGACAGATAACTTTCGATTTTCGACCAAAAAATCGCTCGTTTATTGTTAAAACAAATAGAAATTGTCAACAAAAATGAAAATCCTTCGATTAAGGACTAGTTTTTAATGCTATCAATAAGCACACCAAATTTCATCAAAATCCATCCAGTGGTTTTTTAATTATAGTGGTCACCGACTTGAAAAACATAGTTTCGAGAAAAACGCGTTTAAAGTTTTTCGTTGTGGATACGGTATTATATGTTCGTAAAATTCTGAGCTCGATGGATGAAACTAAACTTTTTTTTATGTATTTTGATCCGCTGAATCCGAATATCACAATTTTTTGCCGAAAAGTCGAGCATTCAATTGTTTATAGCTAATTGTTAAAACAATTTTTCAAAAAATTAAAGTTTTTCGGCATACATTATTTTTTTAAGCATTCTGGGCATTTTTAAAACGAAAGTATTCTTTATATAATTTTGCTAAAGTTCATAGTTTTTGAGTAATATATTTTTGAAAATTTCTGAAAGAGTTTTCCACTTTTCACTTGATTTATGTATAGAAATACTAATTAAAAAATTACTTACATCAAATCATCAATTCCAGGCCCATACAATAGGGCTTCTGCCGATGTGGAAGCTTCCAAAATATCAATTTGTTGTTGTCTTCGAAGACTTTTTCCTTCCCGGGTATTATCGTTTGCGCGTTTGTCAGCCACGTCTATACTGCCACGCTACCTGCGATGGGGACCCGACGCCCCTTCACTAATTGTGGGATATCCCGGAAACTATTCATCGGATTGACACGAAATTTTCAGGGAATATTTTCGAAACATCATACTTCAAGAAAATTTAAAAAAAATCGATTTTTCGAAAATTTTGGCTGCATATCGCCCCTTTAACAAATTAGGGCGAACGTACAGAATATGATTTTATTATGTGGACGTTTTACTGTTCAGTGAGGAAGGGGTATCTTATTTATTAGTAATTATCAGAGCCAATTTGATAAATTTACTTGTCGATTAATCATGGGAGGATACCACTGTGCCGGGCCGAAAAAGGTCGTTTTTACCGAATTTTTTGGTCTACTGATTATTTATTTGGTATTTGGAAAAATATTTTGTAAAAATATTTCGTGTAAATTTTGTTTGAAATAGCTTAAATACTAATGTTTCTAAATTTATATAACGCTTAGTTTAAAAATTAAACTAAACGCTATTGAAGTATGGTAGAGCCTCTGTAAAAAATGTGGTCCAACGGTCGGATCAATAACTTGACAATGGGAGGTCTAAAAAATAAAAAAGTTTTATATTCTATATAAATCTAGTTTTCGTTGTACGCAGCTGTTTTTTTGAGAAAAAAAATTATAACACGGCGGGTGTTAAAAAAAGTGAAATTTTGGCGAAATTTGTACAACGATAGCTACGGGAATTGCGGAAATTTTAGTTTTTTAAAATTGAAAATCGAGTGATTACAGCTAGAGTTATGATTTCGGCAAGGTCGAGAAAAGAGGTTTCGAGATAAACGTCATTGAAAGTTTTAGTATAAGTAAATCGTCTGTAACTTGGTAAATTTTCAATATTCTAACTTGAAATTTTTTCCACATATTCTGTAATATGTATACTTTGACAAAATATTTGTAAAAAAACGATTATTTTTACCCGACACAGTGATATCCGCCTTAATGAAATAATCGGTTACATTTCCCGAAAAATTAATCCATTTGATTAATTAACTTAACTAATTAATGAATTGTATTAACTTAACAATTAGTCAATTGACCGGATGATTTATTAATTGAATAAATTATACAAAAATGTAATAATTAATATATATCGCTCATTAATGTACTGATGCTAATGTAATTATCAATTAATTCGAATGATTTATTTATAAATCAGATAATCGTAGTACAGAGATAAATTTATTCATTTGTTTCATCGATTGATGACAAAAATTAATTTTCAATTCGCGGTTGCAAATGACGTATAATAGTCGAGTTAAGAAAGTTTTTTTTTACGAAAACCGCTGTTTCGTGTTTTTTAGTTAATGATTTGTTTTTGTACGTAGATGACGCGGTACAAGCAGGCAGAGTTCGAAGACGAGGACAGCACTAGCATCGGCTCGATCGTGTTGAACAGCGAGGGCATAACCGCCTCGGGGACCCACATACGATATCATTCGGTAATATTGATCGCAACGACAGAAAAACACGTTTCTACTTCTCGAGTTGTAATGCTTCGAGAGGAAGGGCGGATGAAAACATTTTTTTACGGAGCGTTAAAAGCGGGTTAAAAAAGTGATGTTTATCAATATTGACAGGGCTAAATCCAGACGATCAAAAATACGATTTTTTCAGCACAAAGAGATTTTTCTTGTTTGCACTTTTTTGGTGTTTGTGTTTGTTTAGGGTTACATCGCAAGTGTATCGCTTATCGTGAAAAAATACTATTCCTTCGAACCGCAGAGAAATTCCCCCTGAGGAAGTGAAGAAAATTCTGGAGTAGAATAATTTTGGAGTATGAACATTTTGGAGTTGCAACATTTTTGCAAGGAAATTTTGAAGCAAGGAAATTTTGGAGCAAGGAAATTTTGGAACACGGAAATTTTGGAGCGAGGGAATTTTGGAGTAAGGAAATTTTGGAGCAAGGAAATTTTGGAGCAAGGAAATTTTGGAGTAAGAAAATTTTGGAGCAAGGAAATTTTGGAGCAAGGAAATTTTAGAGCAAGGAAATTTCGGAGCAAGGAAATTTTGGAGCGAGGGAATTTTGGAGCAAGGCAATTTTGAAGCAAGGCAATTTTGGAGCCAGGCATTTTTCGGGCAAGGAAATTTTGGAGCAAGGCATGTGGAGAAAGGCATTTTTTGAGCAAGGAAATTTTGTAGCAAAGAAATCTGGAAGTAAAGAGATACTTGAGTATGTAAAAAACTTTGGATCAAGAACATTTTGGAGCAGGAAAATTTATCAGCAAGGGAGTTTTGGAGCAAAAAAAATGTCGGAGCAAGAAATATTGCCTTTTATGACAAAAAAACATTTTCCGTTACTATGTGGCAGAAATCACTGAATTGTTTATTCATAAAGAATATTCGGTGCGAAGTTATTTTCGAGAAGTATGAATATATTTTTTTTTTATTTGCAAAGGGTACGACTTTGTGGAGAGCGAGAAGTATACTGGAAAGATGTCTGATGATAACTTGCACGGGCTTACTCTTCCTGGTCCTGATCGTTACGGTCGTACTCAACAGCAAACATCACTGGGAGAACGCTCAGATAGTCCACGTGACTTCGCACGGCGAAGGTAGGAAAATAATATAATATATGTCTGTGTTCGCGTTTGTATAATTATCTTGATGCACAACCCGTAAGGAAGGAACCTGCATTCTAGCGCTGAAAACAGTGTAATTTCTGCATTTTTCACCCCCTATAAAATGCTTCTTTTCAAAAGGTTTAGAGTATTTCATTACATTTTTTAATATTACAAAACAATTTTTTCCATACAAAAATATTGATTTTTTACGCACAATATTCTGAAATGCAAAAGACTCCCGAAATAAAAATGTATCATCGGCGTACAATGTAGCCTGAGTATTTTTGTCCAAAACGAAGAAAAAAAAACGAAACAATTTCTCAGTGTTTCTATAATTTACCTTTTTATCTTCTATGTGAACCTCGAAAAAATTAAATACCATAAATTAAACAACTTGAGAGACTTTGGAAAAAGTTACGATTGTCGTGGAGAAATTTTAATTTAATCGTTTAAAGAAATTATTAAATTCTACTCTTAAGGGGCGTTGTCAAATTCCATTTTTAAACCACTGTGACGGGCTGAAAAAGGTCGTTTTTTCCAAATTTTTGTTGTCTACTAGATTATTTATTTGGGGTTTAGAAAAGAGGTATGTTACTAAGCATACATTAAACTTATTTCGTGTAAATTTTTGTTGGAAAAAAATTAAAATTAACCGAGTTATTGAGGTGTAATAGAGTCTTTGTAAAAAAATGGCCCAACGCCCGGATCGATAACTTGACAATGGTTGGTCTGGAAAATAAAAATCATAAGTTTTACAATCTATATAAATGTAATTCTCGTACGTAGCCGTTTTTTCGAAGAAAAAATCACGAAATGTAATTTTGGCAAAATTTTAATTCATGGGTTTAAAAAAATACTAAATCGAAAAAAGGCTACGTACAACAATAGCTACTGGAATTACGGAAATGTAAATTTTTCACCTGCTCTCATTAAGTCGTTTGTAACTTGGTCAATATTCAATATTTTAACTTGAATGTTTTCACATATTCTTGAATATGGATAATTTGCGAAAAAAAATACCTAAAATCTCTTAGGGTCACATAGAAGAGAATGCAATGATCTAGCGAAAAAATCTTTAGTCCAGTCGGCTGCTCAAAAAGATTCTTTTTCCAACTCCAATAACTATTTTAAACATTTCGGGCGAGATCTAAATAATAAAAATATTCTAAAAGTGTTCTTAAATAATAGAATAATTGATAATACAAAACATAATAATGCAAAACAAATAATAATATAATAATTCTCAGAAAATATAATAATTAAAAATATAATAAATAAATAATATGAATTTTGAATTTCGAATAGTGTAAATTTTCCTCTTTTTTTTCCTAACCAATTTTCGACCTCTTAACTTGTTTTTTCGTGAACGAAATTCGATACGTCGAATGAGTGATAATTTTTCGATATCCCGCAGATGGTTCGCATTGCCTAACGGAGCACTGCGTGAGCGTGGCAGCCTCGATAATAAACGGTATCGATCACAAGATAGATCCGTGTGACGATTTTTACGAGTACGCTTGCGGCGGTTGGATCAAGAAAAATCCAATCCCCGATGGCAAAAGCACGTGGGGTACGTTCACGAAGCTCGAGCAGGAAAATCAACTCGTTGTCAAAAACGTATTGGGTGAGTGTTTATCCCTTGATACAAAGGGTGTCTCAAAATGACCTGACATTTTGAATTGCGCGCAATTTTTTTTTGTGGCGAACATAGAGACCTAATCTTTGACAACTGGCATGAGGAAGTAGTGAGATTTAGTCCTGGAGAATTACACGATCGAGCAACGCGTAGAAATTGTTATTTGCTGCATTGTTATCGCATAGTTATTGCAGACGAAGTTTCATGGTCGTGAAAAGAAAAGGTGTATGCCAATGATCCATAGACCATTCCGTAGCTCAAGGAAGCAATTGGACGCACTATTAAGGGGTCAGCCCACTCTAGAGGCCGAAAAATAGGCTTTTTGCGGATTTTTTTTTCAGAAAAACTACAAAATAAATCGAGATTACAAAAAAGGGTGTTTATCATACATATCAGTGACTGTATACAATCATTTTTTTTAAGCGATTAATTTAAAAATCGCGGCTGTGCAGCGTTTATTTCAAAACTGCATTTTTTAAGTTGGCCGGAAACATAACTCGGACAATTTTCAACCGATTCACTTGAAATGTTGAATATATCTTTAAAAATACATTGTCTATGGAAGTACGTAGGATTTTTTTTATTGCATAGTTCATTTGTTATTAACTTAATATTTTAATTATTTTTATAATATTTTATAATATAATATATATATATATAATATATAATATATACATACATAAATATATATATATATATATATATATATATATATATATATATACATATAATATTTTAATATTTTAGTTATTAACTTAATATTTATTGCATAGTTAATTTATTATTGTTTAGGCAAATTATCCATTTTCCAAAAATTTGCCTAAAAAATAGTCACATAATTGTTAATAACAAATGAACTATGCAATATAAAAAAAAATCCTACGTACTTCCATAGACAATGTATTTTTCAATATATATTCAACATTTCATGCGAATCGGTTGAAAATTGTCTGAGTTATGTTTTCGGCCAACTTAAAAAATGCAGTCTTGAGATAAACGCTGCACAGCCACCATTTTGAAATTAATCGCTTCAAAAAAATTATTGTATACAGTCACTGATATGTATGATAAACACCCTTTTTTGTTATCTCGATTTGTTTTGCAGTTTTTCTGAAAAAAATTCCCAAAAAGCCTATTTTTCGGCCTCTAGAGTGATTAATGAAATTAGTCTGCAAATATGCAAAAATGTTATTGAACATTTCGTCAAAAGAGTGAACGCTTGCAAACAGGGACGAGGCGGCCATTTATCGGATATTGTGTTCCACACATAACCTCCATGTTTGTATCTTATATTGAAATCAAAATATTCGTACTTTTCAAATAAATAATACGTTTTATTAATAAATTAAAATATCAGGTCATTTTAAGATATCCTATATATTCAACTGTCAACGAGATCAAAGTTTCGACTGATTTTTCGTCCGGGTCTGTGGAACAGAAAAACCTTTCGATGTGATGAAATCAAAGGCCGAGAGAAAAGCGAAGCTTTATTATCTCTCGTGCATGGACGCGAACGAGACGATCGAAGCTTTGGGTGGTCAACCCCTGCTTGATCTTCTCGACAACGTTGGAGGCTGGAATATCACCGGCAAATTCAACGTATCGACCTGGTCTCTTCAAACGAGCATGCACATTTTGCAAAACGTTTACAACATGGGTGGCCTATTTTCCTGGGCCGTCAACGAGGACGATCGAAACAGTAGCATTCATATTATACAGGTAATGCTTTTTTGACTCATTTTTAAATCCATATCTTCGCTTGTGATAAAATTGTAAGGGGTTGGCTCTAATTTTATCGTTCCCACTAAATTTCTTCACAGATCGTATATATTAATTTAAAGGGCTACATCTATCTAGAGACTCGGAAAAAATGGCCAAATTTCGAATTTTTTTCTGGGAAACGGGTTTTTTAACACGAAGGTACATATATTGAGAACTTAAAGAAAAATCATCCAAAAATACAGATAAACAACAAAAACATGGCCGCTGGCAGATGTTGAAAAATTTTTTGCGACGTTTGGCCGTGGACACTCTCCAGCCCAAACGGTCTATCTGAAATATAAAAACCAAACGGTTTATTCAAGTCGACAATAAGTACTAGTCGTTGACGATCGTCGATTTATAAAATAATTTTTTTTAACAACCTGGCGATGTATCGAAACTCGAGCATAGGAAATCTATGAAAAGGTCGTCATTTGGACGTAACTATCAAAAAAGGAAGATCGATTTAGAGAAAGTGAGATCGTCAACGACCTTTAAATGTTTCTCATCATATCTCCTGTAAATTTGGAAATAATCTATCGAGTGGTTCTCGAGATATCATGTCCACCGAATTTTAAAACAGTGTTTCGAGAAAAACGTGTTTAAGGGGAGGGTAGGGGTTTCAGCGTAAAAAAAAACACTTTTTTGCGAATTTTTTTCATATATATGGATAGAGTAAATTTATTGAAACCTTTTGTATATTGTTAAGTGTCATTTCAAGAACATTCCGTGAAATTTGTACGCGAAAATATCCACAAACAAGCCGGTGACAAAGCTTTTCCAAGAACGCCTTTGGAAAAACACGATTTGCGGTGTTCACTGTATCTCAGCTAGAAATTATCTGAAATCAAGTACCATTAAAATTTAGTCAAAGTATCATAAAATCCTCCCCCCAACGGTCTTTGATAATTTTTTTTTCGTTTCTAAATTTTTGGTGGTCATGTAAAGTGAAAAGTGCTATTTTTCACGAAAAATTCCTCCATTTTGGGGGTGGAAAACCCCCTCAATGTAATAAAAATCTCAAACTAACCCTTGGAGGGAGGCATTTTATATGTAGAAAGTGTGTACCAAGTTTGAAATAAATCGGTCATGTAGTTTTCAAATGGCAGTGAACACGGACTTTGAAAAAGTGGTTTCGAGAAAAACGCGGCACCGGCTTGTTTGTGGATATTTTCGCGTACAAATTTCACGGAATGTTCTTGAAATGACACTTAACAATGTACAAAAGGTTTCAATAAATTTACTCCATCCATATAGACGAAAAAAAATCGCAAAAAAGTATTTTTATCACGCTGAAACCCCTACCCTCCCCTTAAAATTTGACGTATGGTGCTGCTACCGCTCGCCCGGCCGACTGTTAGAAGCTGTAGCTCATTCAATTTTAGGAATATTTCAATGAAATTTTTTACGAATATAGTTAAAAGGTGATTGAATAAAAATATTTTTAGAAAATGCCATTTTTTGACCCACCTAGGTAATTGTACCCCGTTAAAAAATCGAATGACGTAGAAAGGGCACCAAGTATCGTGGAATACATAATTTAAGCAAATCATTCATATTGATCGAAACAAGTAGAAAAATCGAATGCAGAAAAAAACTGTCTGCACGTTTGCGCGTTCGTGGCTCGAGAACTACTAAATGGATTTTAATGAATCTTTCCCAAAAATCCATTTTATAGTGTAGAGTACGACTTAGGCCATTGGGCAGTCCGCTGTGTCGTTAATTACAATTGTAATACGCAAACGTACAAACAAACAAACGTTCATATTAAAGAAAAAAACGCCAACGACAAACGAGCAGTTAAAAAAATGAAGAAATCAACGAATAAACAAACAAAAATTTTCCAACATCCAGGGATTGTGCATAATTTTCGTATTTTCATAAATTGTCCTCCCAGATCGTTACTTTCAAAGAAAAAAAAACTATTTTGAAAAAACGTAAAAACTTGATGAATTTGACGATATTAATTTTTCAATTGTTCGAAGATCGATCAAGGAGGACTCACGTTACCAACAACGGATAATTATTTGAACAAAACGGAGCACGGGAAAATACTGACCGCCTATCTAGACTACATGACTAAGGTAAGGAAAAAAAATATCCATGAATTGCGTCTATCGATCATTCGGGAGATTACTCATTTTTCAAAATGCCCTGTACCGTGAAACGAATATAAAAACGAAGTGAGGGAGAGAGAAAAGCCACTAATAATCGAATTAAAAAATCGATGAATGAATAATTATCAGTGACAAAAATGAGAGAGAGAGAGGAAGGACCGAGTGTCGAGTACAAGCTCGGCCATTGCTGTCTACAGATTGGCGTACTGTTAGGAGGCGAGGAAAACGAGACGAGGCGACAGATGCAGGCAGTTATCGATTTTGAGACAAGACTGGCGGAAATAACGACACCTCAAGAGGAGAGAAGGGACGAGGAGAAACTTTACAATCGAATGTCGATAAGCGATCTGCAACGCCTGGCACCGTTCGTAAGTTCGTCTCATTCGCACACGTCGAACATTTCATCTCCATTGAATTCAATAAAATAATCGAAAAATTGACAGTATGCTAAAAATGCGGTATACCAAAATTGGAAAATAAATTTGCAATATACTTGCGTCGAATAACGAAAATGTTTGTCTCCTATTGCTTCAAAAAATGTTTTTTGCTACACGATAAATTCGTGCCAAAGAGCTTTCAAGATAAATTCAAAATTGTGGGGCTGAGTAATTCATTTATCAGTTCGCTCTTTGTGTTCGAACTGAAATAACTCAATAACTGATCAATATTCCTCATATCCGGTTGAAGGTTCTTAAGGTTGAGCCTTACAGCTTTAAAAAGCCTTTTTTTTAAATCCTAATAAATTATTTTTACGGAAATTTCCGCTGTTCGAGAAATAACCCGTTTTTATCGTCGACAGGAGTACAAATGTCTTTCAAACAGTCGTAATTTGTGTACAAATAATTATATCGAGATTTGAAAGAAAGTTTTTTTATCCGGATATCACTATTTATCTGCTAATAGTAGCTGTTTCAAAAAAGCCTTTTTTATTTTCGACGGGAATAGATTTATTGCTTTGATACGTCCCAGGTAGACAGTCATGATCATCAAGCCGTGCATACAATTGATGAAGCAAATTTTACAGCATATTGACTACGTGTCATGATGCAAAGCCGTGAACTCATTTAGTATAGTGAATGTACAAAGCATTTTGATCTCAATATGTCGTTTACAAATGCATCGTACGTTTGGATCACGTTGAACTCATATCGCTGTGCTCAAGTGTCCACAATGAATATCTGCAAATTTTACGTCATATGGAAGTCATCCAATGACTTGTGTTGATAAATTTACTGGGCTAGCACTGGTAGTAGACATGCCATGCAAGCAATATGACGGCGATATGCATCGTTGTCAGTGATACATTCGATGGGCGCAACATGACGGTGACATGCGTGTTTCTCAGTGATACATCCTATGACGGCGATATGCACGTTTCTAAGTGATACATTCGTTGAGCGCAATATGACGGAGATATGTATATTTTGTCAGTGATACATCGCACGAGCACAATACGATGGCGATATGCATGTTTCTCAGTAATACATTCCATGACGACAATATGCATGTTTTCAGTGATACATTCGATGAGCGCAATATGACGGCGATATGCATATTTCTCAGTGATACATCCCATCAGCGCAATATGACGTCGATATGCGTGTTTCTCAGTGATACATCCTATGACGGCGATATGCATATTTCTACGTGATACATTCGATGAGCGCAATATGACGGTGATATGCATACAAATCCAGAATGATACAAAAAGGCAGCCACAAAGAAAGTTTGCACAAGTCCCAGATAGACGCATGTACCTCATATTGGCATCATATGGACATCATCACTGCGGCATAGAAAGTCTCGCAGCTGTGTATCCCTTATGAGTGCTCCCGTTGAAGTCATATTTGCATCACATGATGATTCACAATAACACATCAAAATGTAGCAAAGTTGTTCTCACGCGAATATACATGCAGTGAATACATCAGACTAGCAAATTCGGCTCACGAATAAGCAGGCAGAAACAATAAGTGAGTGCATATGGAGCTCATATGGGTGTCACGGCGTGAAGAAATTGTAGTGCTCATACGGAGCTCATGTTAGCGGCATGGCGTGACGTAACTATGCTGTGCTCATATGGAGCTCATATGAGTGTCAGCGTGAAAAATAAAAAAATCCAAAAATGTTGATTAAAAAAATCTGGTAGGACTTTTATATCCGCATATGCTTTATTTATGTTCCTGCCTATATGATATATGGATTAAAACGTATCCTGCCTAGTTAAATTTTGTACCTACCTGCGGTTTGAACCTACGTCTTCTAATTCGAGAGCTGAGCGCGCTACCTGCCTAGCCATTCTAACACTTGTGCAAACTTTCTTTGTGTCTGCCGATTTGTATCATTCTGGATTTGTATGCATATCGCCGTCATATTGCGCTCATGGGATGTATCACTGACAAATATACATTTCACCGTCATATTGCGCTCATCGAATGTATCACGTAGAAATATGCATATCGCCGTCATAGGATGTATCACTGAGAAACACGCATATCGACGTCATATTGCGCTGATGGGATGTATCACTGAGAAATATGCATATCGCCGTCATATTACGCTCATCGAATGTATCACTGAAAACATGCATATTGCCGTCATGGAATGTATTACTGAGAAACATGCATATCGCCATTGTATTGTGCTCGTGCGATGTATCACTGACAAAATATACATATCGCCGTCATATTGCGCTCAACGAATGTATCACTTAGAAACGTGCATATCGCCGTCATAGGATGTATCACTGAAAAACACGCATATCGCCGTCATGTTGCGCCCATCGAATGTATCACTGACAACGATGCATATCGCCGTCATATTGCTTGCATGGCATGTCTACTACCAGTGCTAACCTAGTGAATTCATCAACACAAGTCATTGGATGACTTCCATATAACGTAAAATTTGCAGATATTAATTGTGGACACTTGAGCACAGCGATTTGAGTTCAACGTGATCCAAACGTACGATGCATTTCTAAACGACATATTGAGATCAAAATGCTTTGTACATTCACTATACTAAATGAGTTCACGGCTTTGCATCATGACATGTAGTCAATATGCTGTAAAATTTGCTTCATCAATTGTATGCACGGCGTGATGATCATGACTGTCTATCTGGGAAAAAGCTTTTTTTTATCTGCAATAATTTTTTGTCCACAAATTACAGCTGTTTAGAAAGAGCCCTTTCTTATATTTTCACCAGGAATTTATGCATTTTTTTGGATAGTCGTAATTCGTGTGCAAATAATTATACCGAGTTGTAAAGGATAACTGTTTTTGCATCATGTTATAATTGTTTTTATATAAATTGTCGTTGTTTGGAAAAGGCCTTTTTTATTTTCAAGACGAATAAATTAATTTTTCAAATACTTGTAGTTTGTGTACAAATTTTATATCAAGAGTATAAAAAGCTTTTATTACATCCGGGTATAATTATTTTTACACAAATTGAAGATGTGTAAAAAAATAATTTTTTATTTTCGCCTGGAATACATGCTAGAATTTTCATAATAATAAACTTTTCGAATTCTTGTAATCTGTGGACAAATAATAATATGAAGATAAATAAAAGCTCTAAAAATCTTCAACTGGATTTGAGATATATTAATGAGTTGTTAATTTCTTCAAGTTTGAACGTAAACAGCGAACTTTCTATGTTAATGGACAAAAAAAAGTCTAGCTCTACCTCTTGGATTCGAATTAAAAAGCTCAAACTGGCCAACATTTTTTATCACTCCTTTTTGCCTTTCAAATGTGCGTGGCCTTTCGCAGATGTCCTGGGTCGAGTATTTCCAGAACGCGACGCGTCTCGTGAACAAGAAGGTCAACAGCAAATCGATGATCGTCAATTTTGCTCCCGAGTATTTTGAAAAATTGTCGAAACTCGTGAAGGAATACAACAAAACGAACGACGGAAAAACGTATGAAGCTTTCGATGAATATTATTTTTTATTAATTTTTTTTTCATACGAATTAAATCAGTGTAAGAAATAAATTTTAGCAAGACTTGACGATCGGCCGCTCTCATTTTAGGGTGGTGAACAATTATCTGGTGTGGCAAACCGTGCGGTCGCTCACCGCATTCCTCTCGAAACCGTTCCGAGAAGCTTACAAGGGCCTGAGGAAAGCCCTGATCGGCTCCGAAGGCAGGGAGGAACAGTGGCGTTATTGCGTCAGTGACGCCAACAACGTCATGGGCTTCGCGATCGGTGCGATGTTCGTTCGCGAAGTTTTTCACGGCAACAGCAAATCCAAGGTAATTATCAAACTTTTGCAGATGTGGCCTTAGGCCACAGGAATGGGTATAAAATCATGTGCGAATTTAACCATTTTTTTCGTATGAAAAAGTGATTCACTCATAAAATTGATTACACGTCTATTTAGTATGAATATCAAGCTGTTAAAAAATATATATTTTTTTCGATGTACAAAATGGCCGACTACTAATATTTTCTTTTGTTATCTTTTTTTGAGAGATGTACACTTAGGAGCCGGAAAAAGGCCATTTTTGTGAATTTTTTCAAGGAAAAGTATTTGAAATTTATCAGATCAGTTTATCAGAAAAATTAAATGATCTGATAAATTATGCTCATGAATTTATATTAATTTAAATAAAAATGATTCGATTACATAATTTTTATTGGATTTATAAATGAAATAAATGCAAAACAAATTTCATTGCATAACATAGATTCAATAAAGTTTTATTGCATAAAATAGTTTGTATTTAATACATTTAATTGTATTTATTTTATTTCTAAATTCGATAAAAATAATTCAATGCAACAATTTTTTTTTCAAACTTATTAAAAATTGACCACAATCATTTATAAGATTTTTTTTTCAAGTATCGGTTCCACAAGAACCAAATCGGTAATTTGATAAAATGAGATTCGAATCAATAAAATTAGCGTACAATTTTCGATTCGTGAATTCGTTCTCCCAACCCCCACGCCCCGCTGATCGGTAAAAATTACTATTGAGAAATCGTTTTGAAGGCCGAGGAGATGATAAACGAGGTAAGGGAGGCGTTCACGAAGAATTTGAAGAATCTCGATTGGATGGACACCGAGACGAGGACGTCGGCAAATGAGAAGGCGAACGCGATAACCGTAATGATCGGCTTCCCATACTTCATTCTCAATCCCAACGAGCTTGACGAGCGTTATAGGGAATTGTCGATACGGCAGAACGAATATTTTCTCAATAATATCCGCGTGAACAAGTACACGCTGAAGAAGAATTTGGAAAAATTGGACCAACCTGTAAATAAGACCACGTGGATAATGTCACCACCGACCGTCAACGCGTACTACACGCCGACCAAGAATCAAATTGTATTCCCAGCTGGAATACTCCAGAGCCCGTTTTACGACATGGAGAATCCGCCTAGCTTGAATTTCGGAGGTATCGGAGTCGTTATGGGCCACGAACTCACTCACGCCTTCGATGACCAAGGTTCGTGACAAATTGAATAAATAAATAATAATCGTAATATTCATGATAATATGATGGTAGTAGGGGGCCGTCCATAAATTACGCAACGCAAAATTTCCCATTTTTAACCCCCCCCCCCCTCCCGCGACGTAACGGGACCGTAACGCTTGGCCAGAACCCCCCCCCCCCCATTCCGTTACGTAACGGGTGCTTTGTCGTCGATAATTGCGATTTTTTTCATAGACATTACTAATTATGAAAGGATCGGGTTTATACTCATTTTATGAAGTATATATTCAACTAGTTTTATACCAATTTTTATGACAAAATCTTGAAAATTAACCGAGATATATGCCTTGATTTGACGACGAAAAAAATTCCTCTTCATCGTCCCATCGATATCTTTGTGAAAGGTTATCTGTAAATTGAAAGTCAACAATTTATCGATATCTATACAACTGTAGCTATCGTTATGCGTAGCCGTTTTTTTTATTTTGTTTTTTTTTACATAATGCCGACAGTTTGAACATTTTTTTCTATTTTCAAGGCCCTTTTTCTGTATTCAAGCAGTCTTTAAAAATAGTAATTATGAAATGTTAAAAACGCGGATACGCACAGCCTTAGTCACTACGATTACAAAAATGTTTTTTAAAAAATTGAAAATCGGTTGATAAGTTTTTAAGTATTCGCTCGGACAAGGTCGAAAAAACTAGTTTCGAGAAAAACGCGTTCAAAGTTTTCGTTCCGTGTTTCTTGATATAAAGTTACGATTTTTTCTAGAATATTGATACTTACATTGAAGTATACATAACTCCGTCAATTTTTGGACTTGTGAATAAAAATGTTGCCAACATATTTTCCAATACATTTACTTTCAAGAATTATAAAAAAAATGTCCTTCAAATTTTGCTTGGGGGATGTGGGAAAGCTACTGTGCAAGTCATTGCACAGTGATTTCTCCCCTTAATTGACATTGCGTATAGAAAGCTGTGAGCTGTCCACTGTAAAATTGCACTCGAGGTTTAAATTAAAAACTTGAACATGCAGAAATTTTTGCTTTTTCTGGCAGTTTTAAAATCGTGACGTAACGCAAACCTTGACCCCCCCCCCAATTGCGTTACGTAATTTATGGACGGCCCCTAGTGAATAACAGTGATTTTGGAATCGTAGTTACCGTAGTCGCAATTAATAATAATACGTAAAAAAATTTACATAGAAAATAACAATATTAATAATAAATAATAATGACAATTAATCAAACTATGGTAATAATGAATGATAGTAGTAAGATAAATAACTAACAATCGTGAAGATTAAAAAATAATCATTTATTATTATTATTGTCATATTCGAAATAGCGGCGAATAATAATAATCAAAATATTGCAAGGTATTTACTTGAAATAATGAAGATGGGGGATGTTAGGTGGCCAATAAAATGCCTAAGGAAAAAAGTAAGAGCAATTAGAAATGGTAACCCACAAAAATGAGGGAAGTAAATAAATTAAGCAATGAAAGAAATAGGTCAGGGAGCAATGTGGCAAAAAAGAATCTGAGCTGGCGAGAAAAATAGAAGGAGGCATAAAAATAAAAATTGAACAAGCAATTCAATATGTTCGGAGCAAAATCGATGCGTTAACGTACTGCAAGGAATATGAATATAGGAAAACAGGTATGCGAATGGGAAAATGCTGGGAGAACAAGATCATTAGCGGATAATTAAAAAAAGTCTTTTCGCAAAAATAATAAAGTCTTCAATCCTCGAACGCGCAAGTCCCTCGAAATGTGAAGACAAATGATCATATTGCTCGTTCGTGTATTTGCAGGACGAGAATACGATTTGCACGGGAATTTGCATCAGTGGTGGAACAACGCCACGATCGACAGGTTCAAGAATCGTACAGAGTGCATCGTGGATCAGTATGGTGAATTTGAGATTCAGGGTCGTCATGTTAATGGAAGGCAGACCCTAGGTACCTGACCACAAACTCAAATGCCTCTTATCGTTCGTTTATTCTACAAGAATATATAAAAATACAATAAAGTCATTATAAATGTGTGTATATATATATATACACTAATTCATTAATTATGATAATGATAAAAGTCGTTTTCTCTTTGAGGTGAGAACATAGCCGACAACGGGGGCCTTAAGGCGGCTTATCACGCTTATCTATCAGCGCCTAAAACCTACGAGGATCAAATGCCATTGCCCGGATTGAATCTCACTCATCGACAACTATTTTTCCTAAGCTTCGCTCAGGTAAGGTTGTCTTTAAGATCCTACATTAGAAAAGCTCGCGTACAATTCCCCGATACTTTAAATTTTGGTTTGCAACATTTTTAACACGTGAGAACCAAAAAATTTCATTAATAATAATGGTTTTTTAATTTATGAAAAAAGTTATTTTTGTTATTAATAAAAGGAATGATTATATTTTATTCCAAAAAAAAATTCTCGTCAATTCTCAATTCTAAAATTATTACATTTTTAATTAACGAAACAATAATAAATAAATGAATTATTTAATTTTAATAAACTAATAAATAAAAAAATTGATTAATTTAAATGAATGAAGAAAAAAGAGTTGTTTTTTATTGAGAAAAAAATTAGATTAATAGAAAAGAGAATGGTTCTTTATTTTTTATCTTCAAATCATATTCAGCGTACTGCCAGAATTGAAAAACGAAACCCGTAGATCGACTTCGCACAATTTTTACATAGAAACTTTGTAATTTTACATAGAGATTTTGTAACTCGAAAAATATTATTTCCTCACTATTCGCCCTTGGAATTGATCGCTTAGGACTTATAGACGTGACAGTTTTTTTTTTAACTGCGAGCCTAAATGATAATTCGTTTCGAAAACAATTTTAACGTTAAATCGACGCTTTGAATAAAACACAAAAATTTGTTGCCACAGGTATGGTGCTCCGCGGTGACGTCCGAGGCGATAGGCCTACAGATCGAGAAAGATTCCCACTGTCCGCCCAAGTACAGGGTGATCGGGCCGCTCTCGAATCTGCCAGAGTTCGCGACCGAATTCAATTGCCCGAAGGGCTCGAAAATGAATCCGGTCCACAAGTGCGAAGTCTGGTAAAATTCAATTCCCCTCAACTAACTAAAGAAATAGAATTTTAAAAGAAAAACAGAAAAATATTAATTCGTTCACCCAGTATAATTCGGGACTGCACACGACACTTGAGAATATTAAAAAAAAAAAAAGGAAACGTGAGACCAAAATAATGTCTCGAGTCCCTCGAAAAATTTCATCAATGAGCAACGGCCGTAATTGTTCTTTTTTCTAATTATTTATCCAACGTCAAACAAGCTCTTCATTTTATACGATAAAATATTAGATATATATATATATATTAATATATATAATAATAATAATAATAGTAATAAGAACACTAATAATAATCATCGACGATCTTTTCCTATCGCAACAACAATGTAGAGAAATAAATTTCCCTGCTCACACGCGGCAGTACAAACCCAAAAGAAAGGAACTACGAGAAGAGAAAAAAAGAACATTACGGGAGATGCGTTACGAGATATCTCGAATTAATCAAAAAGTTAGTAGAAAAAATAGAAAGTCAGAAATGAGGAGAAAAAAAATCGTATCCGTAACAGTGACATTTAAAGAAATGAGTGTCTGTGTGTGTACAGGAGTAATGTTATTAATTTTTAGTTTATCAGGGAAGCGTAATTGTCACGGTGATAAAAGAAAAATTGAAAAATTGCTCACCGCGACATAATAAACTTCCAAGCCAAGTCATATTTCTGCAGGCAGGATAAACGAACAAAAAATAGTATTTAAGCTTCGAGGATAAATTATTTTATAACACGACGGTGAGGACAAAAGGGGGGGGGGGCGACGCTCGAGACCGTAAATATAGTTAATGTTGATTATCTCGTATGCAACTGTAGTCCCGTAATCGATGGGATAAAATTTCAAATGTCGTTGCTGATCGATGATGCGTGATAGACCCTCGAGCCCCTCAAAGTACACACCCGATCTGACGACGGTAGACTTCACTTTTGTCAATAGCAATTTTTACGTAAAACGACCGTCAGTTTTGTCGACGGTCACCCGTATACGAGGAACCAATAAACGAAAACTCTCTCTCATCCACGCGAGGACGTTTTTCTTTCGACTCGGCTTTCTGGCTGCTTTTCAATTCACGCGAACGAAGGGTCGCTTCGATCGATTTTTTTTATGGTGTCGATGCCTTGGTACAGCCGTGCTGTGTATTGGAATCGGAAAAAATTAGAAGACGGCTAGTTTGCCTAAAAATCAGGGTGTAGGGGGTTTTTTTAGGGGATGGGGGTGGCTTAATGCCAAACTACAACCCCCACGAGGTCGGCGCCGGGAGACAAAATGTTCAAAAAAATCCGGGTTTCATTTTTGTCCACAGCGCTGAAGTCGTGGGAGTTCATTTTGGGGGTGAAAAAATGAGGTGAAATTTTGAAAAATCAGTTTTCTTTCGATAATTCTTTAGGAAAAATTAATACAATTTTTGTTCAAATGGGAACGTTGTGGCCTTTGAAAAGACGCGTCGATCGAGTATTTGATCATCCCTCGGCAATAATATCTTCTTCCACAAAAAAATTGTCGAAGTATCAGAAAAAATTGTTCATTGAATGACTCAAAAACAATCGATTTTTCGGGGATGGTTCAAATGTACGAAATGTAGAGAATAATGTTCTCTATATTTTCGTTGCTATGGACCACCCTCGAATTTTGCTTTTTCGAGCCCCTTTCAAGGGTTGAAAATTCAAAATGAAATTCTGGGAAAACTATTTACCGAAAATAAAGAGATACGAGTTTGGCGCTGTGGACAAAAATGTAGCTGAGGGTTCAAGCTACGAATTCTTCCACGGCGGCGAATTCGTGCGGTCAATAGTTTTCCCAGGATTTCATTTTGAATTTTCAACCCCCGAGAGGGGTTGGAAAATCAACATTCAATGGTGGTCCATAGAAACGAAAATATAGAGAATATTATTCTCTACATTTCGTACGTTTGAACCATACCCGAAAAACCGATTGTTTTTGAGTTATTCAATAAACAATTTTTTTTTGTTTTTAACCATTTTTTTGGGGCTGAAGATACTATCGGAGAGTGATGATTAAATACTCGATCGACGCGTCTTTTCAAGGGCTACAATGTTCCCATTTGAACAAAAAGTGTACGATTCTTTTCTAAAGAGTTATTGAATTAAAACTGATTTTTCAAAATTTCACCCCACTTTTTCACCCCCAAAATGAACTCCCACGACTTCGGGGCTGCGGACAAAAATAAAACCCGGATTTTTTTTGAACATTTTGTCTCGGTGCCGACCTCGTGGGGATTGTAGTTTGGCATTAAGCCACCCCCATCCCCTTTCGTCCCCTAAAAAAACCCTACACCCCGATTTTTAGGCAAACTTGCATTTCGCACCCGCTGCACCTACAAAATCACCTGTAAAAAAACTAGCCTTCTAATTTTCTCCGATTCCGGGGATTTTCAGCGACAGCACGACTGCACTATCTCGTGTAATTGGTTAAAATTAAGCGAGTATACAAAATGGATTATAATAAAAATTACCGATGTACATTCCTTGGTGGCATTTGTGCGTTTTTTAAAGATTTTTTTTCAATGTAAACAAATAGCAGAAAAAAAGAGTTGCTGAACAATTCACCGAGGTCGAAAAACATGCCGCAGCCTTTTGTTCACATTTTTTCGAGAATTGATCGTGTGGAAAAAACGGGGTACTTGTATTTGTGTTTCATACAAACATTAAAATGTTTTAACGAATTTTGAATATGAATTGCTCTTTTCGATAAAAATAACAATAAAAATAATCAGCAATTGATTATGAGGAATATATTATTGTTTTTTTTTTTCATATGACGAAGAAGGCATCGCTGAAATACAACGAGAATTATTTTTTATATTTTTATTTCTCCATTTTTTATATTGTGCAGAATTTTCTTTTGCAAACTCACGTTTTGAATCTCTGAATAAGCAGATACAAATTATTGAGGATTTTTCGTCGCTATGATCTGCCGAAAGAAATTTGAGCTATTGAAAAATAATCATCTTCATTTCACTCCAACGATCGGTGAATGTTTGACTCGACGTCGTTTTTGCGACTGCTGGGTGGAATAATTTATTTTGTAATATTTTTCAATCCACCGTTATAATGAAAGCTGACTCTACCATTTTTATTCGAGCACAGCTTTTACGATAATAATTTTTTATCATTACATTTATCATTACATTATCATTACATTAAATCCTCTATTTTCCATGGAAACAAGGATATCAAACTGCAAAGCACGAAATCAGCTTAAAGTTTTCTGCAATATTATTGTTCCTTGCTCTGCAAAGTCTGCGAAAATAAAAAGAAAATAAAAAGAACACGTCCGTCGAATTTTTCCAGATAAATCAAAATTATTTTATTCCAATCATATCATTCCTTTCGTTAAAAAATTTCTTTCAATTGTCTCACTCATTTTTCCTCGACCCTTGCAGCCTCTATATTTTTTTCACGACACAAAGTCACGTTTTCCTCTGGAGGTTTTTCAAAACAAAAAAATCAAATAGTGTTTGAATTTTTTTATCCGCGGCTTTTTTCAAGTACGCAAATCCATAAACGTCAAGGCCCATAGAGACAACTATGTTGTGACAAACAAAATCTACAACTAAAAAAATTGGCGAAACGATAAAGTAATAATTGCATTGAGGGGTTAGGCCACTCTGGAGGCCGAAAAAATAGGCTTTTTGGGGATTTTCTTTTTTAGAAAAACTACAAAATAAATCGAGATTGCAAAAAAGCGTGTTTATCATACATATCAATCACTGTATACAATAATTTTTTTGAAGCGATCAATTTCGAAATGGCGGCTGTGCAGCGTTTTTGCGATGACGTCTCCGTTTTTCCAGGGTCCACGGCCGGACAAACAGCTCCTGTAATTTTTAATTATAATGAGCCAATGATTTTTTTTCGATTATATATAATAACTGCTATAGAAGTACGTAGGATTTTTTCGATATATTGATTTTTGGCCAAATGGCGCACTTCTAAAGTGGAAAGTGAAAAATTTGCCTGAAAAATCGTGAGATAATTGTTAATAACAAATGAACTAGGCAATATAAAAAAAATCCTACGTACTTCCATAGACAATGTATTTTTCAAGAAATATTCAACATTTCAAGTGAATCGGTTGAATATTGTCTGAGTTATGTTTCCGGCCAACTTAAAAAATGCAGTTTTGAGATAAACGCTTCACAGCCGCCATTTTGAAATTAATCGTTTCAAAAAAATTATTGTATACAGTCACTGATATGTATGATAAACACCCTTTTTTGTAATCTTGATTTATTTTGTAGTTTTTCTGAAAAAAAAATCCCCAAAAAGCCTATTTTTTTCGGCCTCCAGAGTGGCCTAAGGCCCTAAAAAAAATGTCTCGTCTCTCTTTTCCTCGCTTTCGATAATCAAAGAGAAATCTGTGTGAAAACGGAAATGTGCGTGGCGATTATATTCGACGACAGGCATATTTGTACAGCGAATAATGAGTCGCCAACGATGACACGCACAAAAGAATAATAAGTGCGAGAGGGCCAACAGAAAAGTAACGACATATCACTCAGCGTCGACATATCACTCCGTAATTTCCCACGTCCCGTCGCGCTTTTATGATTTTGTCGATTTACACAAAAACCTCGTTATTTCGTGTCACACAAATAGTCATGAGGCGGCCAAGAAATGGGGTGTCGGGTCTCGAGAGTAGCCAAAAAAAAAAAATATATATATATATATAGAGAAGATAAAAGTCGAGTAACCGCAGGAATATCCCTGCTGCTTTCTTTCAGTACTACTAGCCAATACTTAAAAAAAAACTAAATACAATACGTAAACTACTACCAGAGATATAAGAAATGAATTTAAAAAATTTTAACCCGAGGGCGAGCAGAAGTGAAGTATTCAACATCGATAAATTGTATCGACTGTGGCGCAAAAGTCGTAGTTGGAATTGTTTGGAAATATATCTATAAAAGAACATTTCTTCGTTTCGTTTAATTTATTCCGACTTATATCGTTATGCAGACAATAAATGGCATTACAATAGTTGTGTTGTTACATTAGGTGGCTGCATATGAAATTTCATTTCACTAGGTACTTCTTAAGGATGTATGGCAACTAAGTTATTTACTACTGTTCGAATTGAAACTCACTGATATTGTAAAGGAAAATATCGAGAACTTTTTGAGATTAAAAAAACAAAATTTGCCCACGTGGATGCTGAGATAAACGAATTCAAAGTTGGGTCATTTAACACGGGGAACATAGGACTGTATGTCCAAAATTCCCTTTACATTGGCAAAAAAGGTATTTCCGGAGTACTCTTTTGTAAAAAAAACTTTTGTGCCGTATCGCTGCAATATGCATGATACGTTAAAAAAAAATCGACATGTGCCCATATATTTTGCGAGATATTGGGAGTTAAATGGGACCGTTTTCGTATTTCTTTAGCTCGTATGTCGTAACCAGGACAACGTCAGGGAAAACGTACATCAAATCAGCAACTAAATTTGCAGTTAAAAATTGAAAATTCTTCTTTCTGTACCGCATGTTTTACTTTGAGCTGTGGTAAATCTCCTTTTTAGCTTCAATGAATACTACAATTATTTTATTTAGTCTTTAAATGCGATTTTTGCAAATTGCATAATCAGTTCTGTAACGACTCTGCAGTAGCTGCCATACATCCTTAAGTGGTTTTTCTGCTAGCTGTAAAAGTGGAAAAATCACTTTTTTCGAAAACAATATATTTTGACAGTCTTATAAATGTTTTATAAAGGCATTTGATTTTGACAGTCTCATAAATGTTCCCTGAAAATTTCATGGTGATGGGATCAAAATTGACAGACTTATAGGTTGTTATGTTGACGCCCGTCGGAACGCTCGGAGCGTCGTTCGAAACTTTAAACACTTTTTTCTCGAAAGGACGGTTCCAAATACGGTGAGCAAAATGTATAAAAAACTACTGCATCAATCTTTCTGAAATTTGCATGGCTTTTTCTAGATGGAAAAATATAGTATTTGATCGAAGGATTTTTTTACGACGTATACTTTCGATTTGATGAACGAAAAAGCCCATTTTGGCAAAAATCAAAACTCAATTTGAACACGCGTCATTTTTTTCAAATTTGATATTTCGGAAATTCCTTCGATTAATCATGGGATAAACTGATATACTAACCAAATCAGTTTGATTTTTTCATATTGGATAACCTGGTTCAGAAGGGCGGCAAAGTCGTTTTCGAGAGGTGCATCCCGCTCATCGGCTGTGAATCGATTATAATTTAATATTTTTACACAAAAAAATAACTTAATGTTTTTATATTAAGTTTATATTAAGGGGAGTTATACACCTAGGAGCCGGAAAAAAGGTCATTTTTGTGATTTTTTTCAAGGATAACTATTTGAAATTTCGGATTGGGGTTTTAATTATCTAAAAGTATATACATTCAAAAATATGTTTAATTTTCTTTATTTAAAAATATCAAAAATATACAAGGATATTGTATGATCCTGGGAGCGTCGTAAAAAAATCTGCGTATGCGGTACCCACTGGTGTTTCTTCAAAAATCATCTAAAAAAAAACCAAAAAGATTATTAATTTAGATACTATAATCTAGTACTTGTCATAGCCGATTTTGAAAATATCGTTTTATGACAAAATGGCGGACGTTTGAACATAAATAGTGATTTTTGGGCCAAAAATTAGTTATTATTTTGCCTATAAAACAAAAACTAAGTAATTGAAAAAAAAATCCTATGACAAGTACTAGATAATGGTGTATAGAATAACCCCAAAAAACCTCAAGGCAATCGGTTCATTGGTTTTCGTGAAATTTTGGGTACCGATTTGAAAAACGTGGTTTTGAGAAAAACGCGTTTGAAAATTTGGGAATGAATGAATCATGAAATTTGTCAACTTACATGGAATCATCGATACCAGGCCCATAGTGTAGGTCTTCTACGGTCGACGGAATGTTTATAGCTTCTATGTCGATATTTTCGACCATCTAGGTGTATATCTCCCCTTAAGTTTATATTAATTTATGTTAAGTTATATTTAATTTAATATTTTTACACAAAAAATGAGAGTGTTCTTCAGATGACACGTTTTCAAATACCTAATTTTTGTGGACATTTATCATTGCGATTTTCTATTTTGAAAAATCTCAAAAATGAGCGGTTTTCGACGGTTCCAAATGGGATAATCGGTTAACCGATTGAGCAACAATGCGGCCTGGCGTTGTCGTGCAGCAAAATCAACTTGTCATGACGATTCTTCCATTCCGGCCTCTCCTCGTGCAGAGCTCGCTTCAAACGTATCGCAGTCGACAACGATCCCCAGTGATGGTTTCCGACCGTTTTAGCAGCTCGTAATACACAGCAGCCGTCTTTTTGGTGGTTTTCCACCGTCCTTGTTGTCCATAGAGAAATCACGCATTTGGAAGCGGCGAAACGACTCTTTGCACCTTGTACTCGATGGAGCATGTTCGGCATGAACTTTGTCTAGCAAACGAGGCGTTTCCGCGGCCGATTTCTTTGCCGGGTAATAATGGAGCGTAACTTTTCGCAAATGTGACTTATTTGTAAGAAACATTGCCATTGTAAAGACAAGTAAAATAAACGACGTTAAGGGGCTATACCAGTGTAACACTTTAAAAAAATCGATTCTTTTTTTGCCCTTTCGACAGTTCAAGGTTCAAGTTCAAGAATATCCGACAGTTCAAGTTTCAAGAATATCCTGTAAAAATTTCAAGGCCGTATCTCTAATCATTTTATCTCGCAAAAATCGATAATAGTTAAATCTTTAAAAGCGTTTTTCTCGAAATGAGATTTTTCACATTTGCTGATATTCTAACTCAAAGAGCAATTATCCGATTGACTTGAAATTTGAACTGAGTACTCTTGAATATATTTACTCTACAATGACGTAGGATATTTTTGATTAGATGAAAATTGACGATTTGGCATTGAAAAAAAACGACCATTTTATAGGCAAGAACACAGACTTTTTTTTCATAACTACGCCATTTTGTTAGATTTTGATATTGTTCGAAAATCCTACGTCATTGTACAGGAAATACCTTCTAGTTTAACGGCATTTTTTCCTTTTTTCGGTTTTAGCTACTCAATCGGCCGGAATCATGTCAGCAGGAACTTTTGGAGGAACTTTTTTTTGGCGCCTCCCAAAGCAGCGCATAAGTCGCTTGGATCTCAATATTTTTTTATGAAAAAATTATGTAATATAGGTCAAATATAGCCAAATATATTCTCAATTTTCCGAAACATTTAATTGGGTACTTTTCTTCCAAAAAATCCCGAAAATCACCCAAATTTTCAGCGTTCACACTGGTATTGCCCCTTAACGCGTCGCCCAAATGTCACCTGTGGCGTTTTAGCAGGACTTCATGGACCTATAGTCATGTGGATTGCCAACTGTTAGTTCGAGAAAATAGTCTGCCGAACGTCATCTATCGCCAGCAGGCGGATTCACATGTAAGGTGTTTCAAAATGAACTGGCATTTCGATTTACTAATAAAACGTATTATTTATTTGAAAGGTACGAATATTTTAAGGCGGTCTTCTAGTTTCTCGGGTCGAAAAAATCGACTTTTTTTTCATAAATCACATCTACAACATATGTAGAAAATGTGTGCCAAAGGATTTTTCGATATTCGAAGTGGTTCACAAGTTACGGCCCTGGAACGGAGCAGGTATACGGAGCAGGTATTCTTTCAAACGCGTTTTTCTCGAAACACCATTTTTCGAAACGGTGACCACGATATTTCAGAAACTACTGCACCGATCTTGTTCAAATTTATACAGCATCTTTAATATGTTATAAGCCAGCGATTGAACTAGGATTATCATAATTGCTTCGATAGTTTTTTTTTTGTACGAGCGAAAAACTTAAGAAAAAATGAGTAAAAAATAGAATGTAATTTTCAAAAGTGTATAAAAAAGTCAATTTTTATAATTTAGAATTCACTCTAGTTCAATCGCTAGTCTTAAATATGAAGATTAAAATGCCGTTTGATTTTTTGATTTCAGATAAGCAGAACAGCCGCAATCTTGGTCACCGTCAAGCACCTCTTTCACTTGATGTCTTCCTGTCGGCCACTATAACTTTTATTCTATCATATATTTTGACTTCAAAAAATTTGTAAAGCTTATTTAAATGTTAATAAAGATTATGCAAAAACAATGAGATTTATTATTTCGATGCTTTGCCCGTAAAAAATTATTGAAGAAGCCGTAAAAAAACAGCCGAGAAACTAGAGGACCGCGTTAATTTTAATATAAGGTACAAACATGGAGGTTATGTGTGGAGCACAATATCCGATAAATTGCCGCCTCGTCGCTGTTCACTCTGTGACGCAATTTTCAATTACATTTTGGTATAATTGCGGACTAATTTAATTATTGATGCGTCCAATTGCTTCCTCGAGCTCCGGAATGGTCTGTGGATCACTGGCATACACTTTTCCTTGCAGAAAACCCCAAGGAAAGTCCAGTGGCGTCAAATCGCACGATTTTGGTGGCCAATTCACATCGCCACGGCACAAGATGAACATGAAACTTCGTCTCCAATAACTGCATTGTTTTCCCTGCAGTGTGGCAGGTTGCGCCATCTGGTTGAAAGAATATGTCTTCCAAGTCTATGCCGTTTATGCCATTTATCGGATATTATGTTCCACACGTAACCTCCATGTTTGTACCTTATATTAAAATAAAAACATTCGTACTTGTCAAATAAATAATACGTTTTATTAATAAATTCAAATGTCAGTTCATTTTGAAACACCCTTTAGAACCACCTAATACAGGGTGTCCCAAAACTGATGGTAGTCCCTGAAATGGGGGGTTGGGGGTAACATTCTGAGTCGATTGATATAAGTATGTATGGGTCTCAGACCAACCCCTGAATTGTTATTAATTTTTAAAGGCGGACCAATCAGGTGCGCCCGCCTCTAAAAATTAATAATAATTCAGGGGTTGGTCTGAGACCCATACACACTTACATCAATCGACTCAGAATGTTACCCCCAACCCCCCATTTCAGGGACTACCGTCAGTTCTGGGACATCCCGTATAATCAATATCAATCGTTACACCAATTATATTATCATTGACAGAAGTGACAAGTGCGGGTGAAAAAGTGACAGTCATCGAATCGTAAAGGTCATCATTATTTCTCGTCAAAATTTCCTCGACGCTGAAAAGCTTTTCACAGAAAATAATTGATTATTAATTTTGAACGTTAATGGTCCACAATCGTCTCGATATCGCGTCCAATTTGACAGCCGGGAAATTGGACGTTTTGAGTAACAAATCATCCAGAGGAGTGAGCGTCGGATGCGCCATTATGGTTCTCGCCCTGCGCGACTCCAGTCGAAACCAGATGTTCTCCAGCACGCAAATAAGACCACTTACGAATATCATCGTGACCAGCGCGAGCGATATAAGATCAACGTGAGCGTACTCGACCGTTTTAAAAGTCAATTGGCGCTCGTGCGAGGTCGGCCATTGTTTCGAGATCCATTTGCGCTCGAGATAGTGCAGTATTCCAGCGGAACGAAGCCTCAAGAGACTGGAAACATCAAAAATAACAATATGGAAATTTACGATTTTTTAATGCATTTATAAATTAATTTTGTCCTCAATATGGATAAATAAAATTGAACATTTGTTAAAGAATACTTACATTTAGTCAAATCAATTAAAGTTTTGTTTCGTGTGTGTGTATATATATATACACATACGTATATATATATATATATATATATATATATATATATATATATATATATATATATATATATATATATATATATATATATATACAATCAATTATTAAAAAAGGATATTTGCAAATTCATACGCCCAAATATTTCTCTTAACGAATTCGTCAACATTTCTTAAATGAAAATAAAATTATTAATACCAATAAGAGCTCTTCAAAGCGATAAAATAATATATATTCGCTCCATTATAGCGATGCACTTTTTTTCAATCGGAAATAGTCCAACAATGTATTTCACATTAAAATTCAACAACGAATTTAACGCAGCCGTTGATGAATGTCAATAAACAAAACAAAGAAACATTACTTGTGCAAAAAAATGTATACTACTTCGATACATTTTCGTGCAGACATTGTTCTTTTTATTTTCCAACAATTATTATTATTATTTTTATCGTTATTCTTTGAGTGTTATTTTTTTTACAAATAAATCGTCATTCTTCTGAATATTATAATTCTATTAACAATAAATTATTATTATTATATTTTGTTTTCTATTCGTTTATACCTTTATTCATTATTATAATAATCATAATGATAATAAATTGTTATTATGACTATTGATCAAAATGGCAAGAAAAAGAAAATAATGTTCGTACTATCTGTCAATGAGATGACGGTGTCGTGCTGCTCGTGCGTGGAGAAATGAGATCTTCGAGCTCCAGTATTCCCCGGGAATTTGTGCGATGGTACATACGTGATGAATCGGGGTATATGCCGAAAGGAATACGTCGGGCGCCTCAACGTAGACGACATCCGGACGGCACAACTTCTTTCGGAACTCGATCGTGTCCTCGATAGGGTGACAATTTTTGTTTATGAGATTTTCCCAATTGTTCGCGGTATCTTTCTTCGCCATAGCGGCCAACTTTGGAAATCAATGAAGCCTCCGTTAAAAATCATGTCGATGCGGCTGGAATTCTCATTGATTTGCAACATCCTCATGTCAGGTTGAAAACTGATGTGACATATAGGGTTTGGAATTACGGGCAAAACACTTTTTTTTCAAATGTCGTGTGACAAAAATTATCTGAGGTATTCGCGTTCCAAGTCCACGTAGTGGACAATGGCATGATAAATATCAGGTTGATAAAAAAGTTTTGTCGCAAAAATTTTAAAAATGTCTTTTTACGTATTGACGCAATATGACATCGAGCTATGTCGAGAATATTCTAGAATGTTCTCTGCTCTTCCGCGTGACAGGGTATAAAAGGGCGAGCACGCGTTCTAGTGGACAGAAATAGCTTCGATCTCGCAGGAGCAACTTCGAGCGATCATTTTTTACGAGTGGCGGCGCGGCACGAACGCAAGCACAACTGCTAAAAATATACAGGATGCATTCAGCGAGAACGTAGTTTCTCATCGAACAGTCCAGCGTTGGTTCAATCGTTTTAAATCTGGAGACACAAGCCTTGAAGATAAGGAACGTTCCGGACGACCGTCGACCATCGATGATGAAGCATTACTCCGCTGCATCAAAGAAAAACCGGAAGCAAGTACGCACGAGCTAGCAAGAGAACTTGGCTGCACCCAACCGTCAATAGTCAATCACTTACACAACTTGGGATACAGGAAGGTTCTAGCTCAATGGATACCACACCGTTTCACCGACGACAATAAGAACTGTCGCGTGACCATCTGCCAGTCTCTCCTGCTTCGCCACCATCGCAAGGAGTTTTTAGACGATCTTGTGACGGGAGATGAAAGCTGGGTCTTATATGATAACAGAACGCGTTTAGCCTACTGGCTTCCTATCGGAGAAAAACCGCCACACCAACCGAAATCTGATCGTCACTCACAAAAGGTTTTGTTGTGCTGTTTCTGGGACGCAAAGGGAATGCTGTTTCACAATTTTCTCCCTGTAGGTAAGACGATCTCCTCTACACGATACATCGAAAATCTCCAGGAATTGGCAAAAGCTATAAGAAAAAAACGGCCAAGACGCGCGACTGTGCACCTTCTCCACGACAACGCGAGACCCCATGTCGCAAAGGACACTCACAAAACAATCACTGAGCTTCACTGGAATACCGTTCCTCATCCACCATACTCTCCCGACATCGCGCCATCTGACTACCATTTGTTCAGACATTTGAAGGCATATTTGAGAAACAAAACTTTCGAAAACGTCGACGATCTCAGAAGGGATATTTCAAATTTCTTTGAGTTCCAGCCGCCGCAGTTTTGGGCAAAGGGAATAAATGAGTTGCCAACTAGATGGTCGAGTGTCATAGAAACCGATGGCGAATATATTGTTGATTAGAAATGTTTTGTATAAGATATATAAATAAATAAATTATATTGAAATTATTGCGACAAAACTTTTTTATCAACCTTATATAATGAACACGGATACTCGCTGTGTAAATCGATAGTATGATTCAATGAGTTTTGTTTATTATTTAATACTTGGAGAAAAAAAATTGGCGCGTGGCCAATGTTTGGTCAGCGGCGAACTTTGAACACGAGCGTCTCGGCCAATTTTTGTCGCACAACATTTAAGGGGGCAGATACCTTTAGGCGAGGAATTTTTTATCTAATATTCGAGATTTTTTTTACGGAAAGATTTCTTCACCGTTTTTGACACTTAGGGTATGTTTTATTACTACTTTCGGCTGTTACATGGTAGTTTTTATTTTTCATTAATCTTCAAAAATAGCGGAGGTATGGGGAGGGTCTTCTAAATGGCATTTTCAAAACTGGCGTGACGCATAGCTAAAAAAATAATCGACCGATTCTGATGAAATTAGGTATAAATCTTTTTAACCTTATTGTCTAAAATATAACGCTAGATATTTTTGAAAAAAAAAGTATTTTTATATTGCAAAATGAAGCTATTTTTTTCGGAAAATTCAATCTTTTTGTATCGAAGCGAACAATTTAATCGATTTTCAACATTTCTCACTTTTCCTTGGTTCATATTCTGTTTGGGAGTGTTGAATGAAAAATCTTCGTTGGTTTCTTTCAAATTGATCCCGAGGACGTTACGTGTCACGCCGTGTGACAACATCCGCCGCAACCCATTTAGAAGATCGTGCCACACCTCTGCCATTTTTAAGGTGTTATATGCAGTAACATTTTTGGAAAAATCGATTTTTTATTTGTTTTATTTTCGTTATGTACATGTATTTAAGTACACACAAAGAAAATTTCATCAGTCCCAAATTTTAACACAATCTTTTAAAGTATATTTTTTAGTAATTAATCGAAGGTTCGTTCTCACCGATAAATATTTTCCATTTTATAAAGGCCTAAATTTTTGTCAAAAATCAATTTCGTTTTTTGAGAAGCCGCCATTTTGTCAAAAATTATTATTTTGCTTATTTCTTCGATGAATTACAAGATAATCCATTATGTTAACGAAATATTTTTGGTTTTTTCATTTTAGATGATCCAATCCAGACATATCGTGCTCACCGCAAGACTTCTTTTTTTAGAGGTACTCCCGGAGATCAGCTATAGCAGCTTTAAAAATAATGATTTTTACCAATTGAAAATATTAAAATACAGTTCAAAGTTACCATAATATGTGTATAAATTTTCACGTTAATAGATTTAAAGGTTTTCTCAAGAAAAATTCTTGAAAAATCGATTCTTTAGGGCCTCCTGACTGTTTATAACCCCTTAAAGATAAGTAAATAAAAAATACCATGTAACAGCCAAAAGTAGTAATGAAAGATACCCTAAGTCTAAAAAATGGTGAAGAAATCTCTTCTTAAAAAAAAATCACGAAAATCAGCACCTAAAGGTGTTTTCCCCTTTAAGGAGTTTCGGGACCATTGACGAAATGTTACCATTTGATTCAAATTTATACAGTAAATTCTTTGTCATATACTAAATGCACTCTCTAAAATTTGGATCATCGGAATTTCGTCATGAGTGTCATAATGTAGTGAGTGATTACACAGTTTTTCATAATATTTTTAACATTTTTTCACACTATTTCGTGCGTAAAACTGTCATTTAGCGATGACCGTAGACACCTCCCGGTGTTGAAAAGTATTATTTTTTTTCGATTATAAATTTTATAGAAACGATGTAGACAAAGAATTTACTGTATAAAATAAAATAAAATAGTGACATTTCGTCGATTATCCCGAAACTCCTTAAATAAAAGCGTTTTCCTCGCACTGACACATCCTGCATGCTCACCAAGGGAATCCTATTGTTTGTTAATCATCCTGTGTATACCGGGCATCCCATTTTAATCTTGCACCTGATTTATCTCGAAAAATACTGCCCGATCAAGTATAATAAAACTTCTACGGTTCAAAGGGGGAGTTGAAAAGACTTTTTTGGTCCAAAATTAAAAAAGGCGACGTTAATTCTAACCTGAAAATTAGGAACGTTATCAAAAAACTTTTCGTACAAAAGTTGTTAGTTTTCTCTTGACGAGTTTTTTATATGAATATGAATTTATGAGTTTTTTTTAAATAATCGTGATCCCATGACAAAAACACGTCGGCCATCTTGACGTCGCCATTTTGAATTTTGGACAAAAAAAGTTTTTTTTTAATGTCCCCCCTTGAACCCTAAAAGTTTTATTGTACTCAATACTTGATCGGAGCAGCAGTTTTCGAAATAAATGAGGTGTCAGATCGAAACGGGACACCCGGTACATCAGAGTTGGGCGTAATTCTATTTATAAATGCGAATACGAATTTATTCACATCGTGATTTTCATGTGAATCTAAATACAAATTTATTCATGCTTTACTTATACAATACGAATACAAATAAATTCGTATTCACAAGTGTGAAAACGAATTTATTTGTATTCACATGCATGCATACAAATACAATTGTATTCACAAATATTCTGAACATACAAATAAATTCACGGAAAAAATTGTGAATATTCACAAAAAATTTGAATATTTATAAAAAATCCTGTGAATTAAAAAAAAATGACATCAAAATCTGTAAATGCAAATGTATTCACAAAAAATTGTAAATACAAAAAAATTTACAAAATAAGTTGTGAATTTTTTCGTATTTAAGACAAATTAAAATCAAATTGACAATGATTAGATTAGAATTTACACCAAAAGTGAGTTCTTACGTATTTTGAGACAAAACATTGCGTCGAGGCAAAGAAATTTTTGCAAAAAAAAAGTTGTGAGTTTCAAATATGACATTATAAATATCAAAGAATTCACAAAATGAGTTGTGAATCTCCTCAAGTTGAAGGAAATTAAAATCGAATTCACGACAATTATATTAAAAATTAACTTGAGGAAATTGACAACTCATTTTGTGAATTTTTCATATTTATAATGCAATATTTGAAACTCACAACTTTTTTGCAAAAATTTCTTTTCCTCGACGCAATGTTTTCTCTCAAAATGCGTAAGAACTCACTTTTGGTGTAAATTTTAATCTAATGATTATGAATTTGATTTTAATTTGTCTTAAATACGAAAAAATTCACAACTTATTTTGTGAATTTTTTTGTGTTTACAATTTTTTGTGAATACATTTGCATTCACAGATTTTGATGTGAATTTTTTTTTAATTCACGGGATTTTTTGTAAACATTCACAATTTTTTCTGTGAATTTATTTGTATGTTCAAAATATTTGTGAATGCAATTGTATTTGTATGCATGCATGTGAATACAAATAAGTGAAGTATGAATAAATTTGTATTTATATTCACATGAAAATCACGATGTGAATGAATTCGTATTCGTATTTATCCTCTAGCCTCCTCTAGTCGCATTTACCTCTCTATGCGCGTTACTGTTGTTTCGCACGCACATAGTGTGTGTTTTCGCCCGTACAATGTCCATCAGGTTGTTAAAATGCAACGTATTCCCCCGTATCGCCAAATAAGATGTGAGAGTACTGCTAAAACCGCACGATATCAACATTCCCATTATAACCGCTGAGAGTATGGTAAATCGAAGCGACCAGGCGTTCGGTATTTCCTGAAAACCTGTCACATTTCCAAACAACTTACTGTTAATTTATGACGAATTAGGAACAATTGATCAGGCAGAAATGCACAATTCTGAAATTATCCAGAAGTGATCTGGACAGTATTCGAGTTATGTGCACTATCTCGGGAAATTTGACGAACAATTTCGCCCCACTTGTCAAACAACTGCCCAAAAATTGTCGGGTTCCATCCGTTTGATTGGTAATACCCAGAGGTAAATTCAAAACGATGAAAAAATTGAGGAAAAAAATGAATTACATCGCTTCCCACAAATTGAGTTTTCCGCTGCTTAAATTTTTCAAAAATTCAAACATCCTGAAAATAATTGTTAAACATGTTGAATTACTAGAAATAATCTCTGGAAAATTGAATTTTTGAAAAATAACTTTTCGAAACTTAATTTTTCGTAAGAGAATTGCTGCAGAATTGAACTCCCTATAGAAATATTCTAAAAAAATTCATATTTCTAAAAAAATATTAATATCTTAAAATAGTTTATGAAAATTTGAATTTTCTAGAAATAATTGCCAAAAAATGAAAACGAAAATTAATTTGAAAAATTATAATTTAGAAAAGAAAGTTCTAAACAAAAAACAAAATTATCAGGTTCCATCTGGTTGATTGGCAATCCCCGGAGGTAAATTTAAAACGATGAAAACATTGTGGATGAAAATGAACTACATCGCGCGCATGAATCGAATTTTTCTTATTCGAATTCGATTACGTTCTAAAAATTCTAAAAAAATGAAGTTCCTTAAAATAATTTTCAAACATTTTAAATTCCTAAAAAGCATTCCTAACATTTGAATTTGACAAAACAATTGGGGCCGGGTTGAAATTCCGAACGTGACTGATCAGAACGCTCAAAACTCCGAAAATATACTACCCCGAAAGAATTTTGCACGAAAGACCAAAACTCCGAAAATCTGAACACCGTCAAAATAATTCGGCTATGGAAGTTTTAAAAATTTCAAAATTTTCAATAAATCGACGAATTATTTCAAGAATTTTTCATTTATTACGAAGTGATTTTACGTCAATTTTGAAATTTGTCTGGACAATGTTATACGTTCTACATAATTTACAGTCAACTGTGTAGACTTTCGATGACATGATCTTGACGAACCTTGTACTTTCGGAATATTAAAATTAGGAATTTTAAACCGTCGGCGCATTCGAAGTTCGAAATTTCAACCCGGTCCTCATGTCAAAATCATGCCAGCGAAAGTCTACACAGTTGACTGTAAATGATATAGAACGTATAACATTGTCTAAACAAATTTCATAGTTGACGCAAAATCACTTCTCAATAAAAAAAAATCTTGAAATAATTCGTCGATTTATTGAAAAATTCCAAACTTTTAAAACTTCCATAGCCGAATTATTTTGACGGTGTTGAGATTTTCGGAGTTTTGGTCTTTCGTGTAAAATTCTTTCGGAGTTTTGACCTTTCAGGGTACTATGCTTTCGGAGTTTTGAGCGTCCTGACCATTCAAAGTTCGGAATTTCAACCCGGCCCCAAATAATAGCCAAAAAATTGAAATTCTTAAAACCTAAAGTTTTCCATAATAATGTTTAAAAAATTTTAAGTTCGAAAAATAATTCCTAAAAAAACAATTTTTGAAAAAGTATTTCGAAAAATACCCTGTCCGGTCATAACGCCAAGAACGCTGAGAAGATTGAACGAGGGTATCGCCAGTTGGTTGTTGCACTCCTCGTAATTTCGACAAACGACTCTCTTCAGCCTGTACATGACGAGAAGCAGCCCCGTTATTCCGATTACGAAGCCCAACGACATGCCCCACAAGCCTCGAGAAAATATGTTCATGTACCACCATTTTGGGACACCGTCACCCTCGGTCACGGCGTACAAACCGTAGCTGCAATGACGAAAAATCGAAGACTCACAAACTTGGAGCAGGGACGAAAAAAAAACACAATGATTGTTTGAAAATTATTTTCGATTATTCTCACTAGTTTGCGCTGATCTGGTGACTGTAGACCATGTGGCCATTGTTGCGAACAGTTAACGCTATCGTCGCCAACCACTCGTCGATGTCGCCTCTTAACAGAGTTTGGCCACTCGAAAATCGAGCCTTGCGGAAATCGGTTCTGCAATTGTTACGATCGATTTGGGGGAAAAAAAATATTTAGATTCCTTCCCGGAAAAAATCGCGAAGCCGCATCGAGAAAATGCTTCGATCTTTTCCGCATATGCTACAGATTGTGTACGTAGGCGTATGTGTTTTTAAAAAATCGCAAAAAGTGCAATCTGCAATATTTTGCAGATTCAAGGAAATTTGTACTTTATCATATTTCGATTTTTTGACCATCAACGTGGAAGGGTGTTTCAACATTTTTATAGTGATTTTATGATGAATAATGCGTCACCTGAATTTTAGCGCTGTTTCCAGAGTCGTCCAGATATCGCCTATATAACCCGTCAAACTTTTGTCCGGATTCAATGACAGATAAGGAAGCAGCTTTTTCCCGATCATCAATCACAATATTTCATTTTTTATTATCACATTTTTATTTCGCCATAATGACGATATTCCATTTTAATTGATCCAAACGTTATCCCTATTACCAAAATGGTCAATTCTGATTCGTAAGTTTAAGAATTTTGGGCGCGAAGGTTTTGAGATAATTCGGAATTTTTTCACGCTATGACGTATGAAGTCGGAAATACTATAATTGCCCGCGTCGAAGATCAAAGTGAATTTAATCTTGTTGTATTGAATCTTATTTTTCCAAAATACTGATTTAGTTTTTTTTTCTGATTTACTTTTTTATACGATTTTTTTCATCTTATTGTTGATATTGTCTTGCTCAACAATTTTAATGTTCTAATGTTACCATGATGTTACTATGTTGTCGAAATATATCAAGTTGCTGAATTTTGAAAAAAAAAATAAGGCCATATTAAATTTATTTATCTTTATCACTATATATAAATATATTAAACAAGAAATTCAATACGTCAGGAGCAAAATCATTGGGTCAACATACTGCAAGGAATATGAACATAGGAAAACAGGCATACACGTGGAAAAGTATTGGGAGGACAAGATGATTAGCCGAGAATTAAGGCGGGAGCGTGAATTAAAACGTCCAAAAAAGCGTTTTTTCGGGATTTTTTTAGAAAGGAAAACAACAAGTCAGCCCAGTAAACATTGAGGCATTTTTTCATGTATATTTAAAATGTATAAAAAAAATGTTTCAACATGAAACAATAAATGACTGCAGATTTATCAGCCTATTCCATGTGCGTCTTGCCACTGCAGTCCCCAATCGGCGGAAAAGATGCAGCTCGTAATTCTTGACTGAAGAAAATGAACCAACAAATGTTCACTTGTCATATATTTTTCTTCTGGGTGAATTAAGAAAAATCTGGAAAAATCGTCAAATTATAATTTTTCTCAGGTTTGAAAAAAAAACACTTTAAGGTGCAATAAAAATAATTTAAAAATACTTTTTAAATTAATTTGGAAGAGATATTTATACTGAAAAAAAAAACTTTGGTTTGATTCAATAGGTCTTTTAGTTTTTTTTGCTAGGTTCACGCCGGCCAATTTGGAAAAATCGTGAAAATGAAAACTTCAGAAAACGCGCTTCAAAGTTTTCTCAATAGGAGGAACTATCAATATCAAATATCAAACGCTTCGCTGCTTTTGGCCTTTTATCTTCGAAAATATTTACAATTGGTCTCTGTAACTTTGTAAATATATATTTGAATAGTTTATCTATCGATTTGAACAATAAAAAAAAAACGATTTTTTGGACCTTCTAATTCAGGCTCCTGCCTTAAAAGAAACGTGAGCGAGGATAAGATTAGCCTAGTCACTACGTCCAAATAATCCCGGTGAAATGACCAAAATTCCGTTGTCGCTCTTTCTTTCAAATTGTTTCCCAGGCATAATGAAACTCTCAATCAATCATTCAAGCAGAAGAGAAGAAAAATCCTCCCGCTCTTTCACTCTTCCTCTTTCTCTTTTAATAAAAAATAGTTTGAATTTCATTTCACAGAGACATTCAGTTGTCGAACGGTTCGCGAAAAAATATTTTGACGGTTCTCTTTTCCTTTGCCGTTGGCGTACCACCTTAAATATTGATTGTAGGAAAAAAAAAGGTGAAGACCAAAATTATCGACAATTTAATTCCCTACAAGTTTGTTTCTAATTATTTATGCCCTAAAGTTGAAAAGAAACGCGATAATTCAATAGTTTTACTTCGCCGCTTTTTTCAGGTTTAATTTGAAAAATATCGATCGTAGAGAAATAACTGTAATGACTAAAGTTGTAGGAAATTGAATTTTCTACAAGTTTAGTCCTTACCATTTTTACTAACGAATTAAAAATGGCCGAGTTATTCAAGAAAAACAATTTTTGATAAAATGTATTAAAGAATTTATTAAAGAGCGACAACGGAATTTTTGCAAGGTTAAAAGTACATAGTGATTGGGCTAGATGTGGTAATGTCGGGAAAAAGGACATGTAGACGCCAAATGTGGAATATGCAAGCAGACAAATGAAAATTCGAGACATATTTGCCAGTGTACGGAAGTACACTGGCAAATAGTCTCTTTATTTATCAAATAGTCTCTTTATTTATAAATAAAGGCAAATAAATAAAGTCTCTTTATTTATAAATAAAGGCAAATAGTCTCTTTATTTATCAAAAACCAAGAAATAGTAAATAAACTGCAGCAATGGTTGGAAAACAGTAGGGGGTTAGAAATTGACCGGAAAAAAGAGGCGCAACTGAAAATGCAGCCGGCAAAGCAACTATGCGATTACATCGGACAATTTGAGAAACTCGCAACTAGGATAGATAGATAGTGTAGTAAAATAAGATAAAATAAGTATAAAAAGTAGAATAAAAAATCTAAATAAATAATAGATAAACAGTAATAATAATAAATTCATTAAATACGGCTTAATTTTTAGTAATAATATTGGATTCTTGGTCAAAATGTAGACTTTATACTACAATATTAATTTTAGTAATAATAGATACCATCATAGTTTTAATATTCAACTATCACATGCACATTATTATTAAAATTCCGAGGCGAAAAAAACGTTTTTTCCTCGTTCCGAAAAAATATTGACTCGCTCCACATTACAGGCAAAATCAGATCGGATTATTCCGCATCTCGTGCCACCGAAAATTATGCTCTCATTGTCAGATATATGTAAAAAAACCAGTACCAATTATTCCCCTTGATTAAAATACAAGTACCCATTAGTAGGCACTCATTCAAACGCACATTTTTTGTCCACTTAATAGCTTAATTCGACAATTTTCGTACGTAGACTTATAATTGATGGTCTTAAAGTTTGCATCGTTGGGATGCATCGAACATTATTTTGATATTGTTTATTCCTCATTTTTATTATTTTACAAAATCTTTTATCGCTGATTTGAATTCTAGATCTTAAATGCGCGATTCAAAAATGTTTGAGGCATTTTCGCAACGAATACTTGCCGAAAGAAATTCGAGCAATGAAAAAATCATGATTTCCATTTCATTGCAACGATGCCAACTTCAATCTCATAGTTTGGAAAATGTTATTTTCTCGAAAGAGTACTTACAACTTCGCCGGAAATAACGATAGTTTTGCCGGTGAGATCGTCGATATAATCGACGCTGCATATGGAGGTTTCGTTTTGATTGAAAGCTTCGATCAACTCAAAATCGCCTATATGTCGGTTCCACTTCACGAGTCTGCCCGGAAATATGCCCGCCACGTCGCGCTCCCGTACGTTCAACGTGGTCAAGCAAGTGGCCGTGCTACCCGTAACGCAAATGCACTTGAAAAAAAACATTCTTTCAATTACGCGGTCCGAGTAGGGACGGTGAGAAAAATTTGCACGATTTTTCAGCAACGTCGGACAAAATTTATGAAATTTTGAAAAATGTTTTTTGTCCCCCTTTAAGCAATGCCAGTATTTTTTTAAATTGACCCAATTTAGACGCGCGGGGGAGGGGTAAAAAAATCCTCACCAGCACGAGTACGATTCTCATGTTTGCGGAAGTGAGAAAAATGGTCTCACTCGGCAGGCTTAAGTACGAGAAATCACTGTTGAATAAATCACGATGCTGTCAATCGCGCGAGTTCCAGGCTCGACTTTGACGAACGCGGTAATTGGAACGAGCATTGCATTGTTAGAAATTGACGAAACGGCGACTTGTGAATTATTAAATATTGCGTGAGAATGAAAAAAAAAGTCTGCCGATTATTGTAGGTCGCAGGGGAAATTCACATCTGACGTTGTTATAGATCATGCCAGCGAAAGTCTACACAGTTGACTGTAAATGATGCAGAACGTATAACATTGTCTGGACAAATTTCAAAATTGATGCAAAATCACGTCTTAAGGGGCCAGTCCACTTTGAAAATTTCAAAAAATCGAAAGCAAGCAAGACTTGAAGAAATCGACGATGATGAGCAATCAGAAGGGATTTTGTACGGTGCAGGAATTGCCGATTGAGTTTAGGTAAGAGGTTTTCATAGTATAAACTTTAAACGCGTTTTTCTCGAAACAACGTTTTCAAAATCTAGCTCCATCGTATCTCTAAAACTAATAAACCGATTCTCTTGAAATTTGAACCACATATTGTAAACATGATTCGAGACAAGATGATCCTCGATGGTTTTAAAATTTTGATTTTTACCCCTTTTTATTTGCGAAAAACTACGAAAAAACGCGTTTTTTAATTTACTTTTTTCGTTTTTCATCTGCCATTTTTTTATTCTTTGATAAAACTTTATATCCGAGGGTCATTTTGTAGCTGGTGTCATACTGAATCTAATGGACTTTGATTTTTTTGTTTCAGACAAGCCGTTGCCGAGTTGTGATGGCCTAGCCCACCTATTTTTAGGCGTTACGTTGAACTATAGTTATTATACTTAAAAATTAATAAAAATGAATTATATTTTTTTTCATGTATTTCAAAACTTTATTTATCAAGCCCAACAACTTTTATATTCGTATATTTTATAAAATCATAAAAAAATCACGAAAATAGCCTTTTTTCGTGGCTCCAAAGTGAACCGCCCCATTAATAAAAAAAATTCTTGAAATAATTCGTCGATTGATTGAAAATTTTGAAACTTTTAAAGTTCCATAGCCGAATTATTTCGTAGGTGTTCAGATTTTTGGAGTTTTGGTCTTTCGGGAAAAATTCTTTCGGAGTTTTCAGCGTTCTGACCATTCAAAGTTCGGAATTTAAACGCGGCCCCATCTTGAATTTCGGAACATTAAAATTCGGAATTTCAATCCAGCCTCATTGTTATTATCTTCCTTCGCATGCCCTTTTGGGCCCTTGCGAAACTTATCTCTTCACGTACACGCCTCTGTCCCTCCCCGCTTCGAGTTTTCTCGCTTTCTGATCCATTGCTCGCGTGTTGCATAAGGGCACAGGGAAACTGGGGAAAACCTCTGCCGATGGAGGTGGCTATATTTTCACTGTGAGTTTCGGGTGTTACAATCGGATGGTAAGACTGCCTCGCTCGCTCGGTAGTCGAGGCGCAAGGCCTGGCGGTCACCCATCTGAGTACTGAGCAGGGGCAGTGCTACTTTGGGCGCTGTATCTACTTTGATGCCCGAAAAAATGGCGAGATTTCGATTTTTTTCTGGGATGGTGAAAAAGATACGCATTTTTTTCAAGCCAAAGTTACATATATTGTAAGCATTCAAAAAAGATGATGACATTTTTTTTCGCGACGTTTGGTGGTGGACCCTCTCTAGCTTAAACGAACCATCCGAAATCTAAAAACCAAACGGGTTATTCAAGCTAATAATAACGACGAGTCGTTCACGATCGGCGATTTTTAGAATCTTTCTTTTTCACAACGTGGCGACGAATTGAAACTCGAGCATACAAAGTTTACGAAAAAAGTCGTCATTTTTACGTAACTATTAAAAAATGAAGATCGATTTTGAAATAGTGAGATCGTCAACGACCTTTAAATGATTCTCATCGTATGGCCTGTAAATTTGGAAATAATCCATCGAGTGGTTATCGAGATATCATGTCCACCGACTATGGAAACAGTGTTTTGAGAAAAACGCGTTTAAAGTTTGAAGTATGGTGCTGCTACCGCTCGCCCGTTTACAAAACGGCAGAAAATTTAGGACAATGTTGTGTAATGTTATATTGTTCTGTTATTGCAAGAACGTGAAAAACCCGATCGAATATTGTTTATAATGTTGTTTATAATTTTTCAATCAACTTCTGGCTTATTTGAGAGTTTTTCAATATAATTTGTATATTGAGAATTTTGGAAAATTTATATTCCATGTAGAAGTGGATTTTTTTTCGATTGCTTTATACGGTTGTTTCGAAGAGGGTTTCTTTTTGCCACGGGTCAATTTCCGGTGATCGATAATTTCGGGTTTTTTTCTACCGTCGATCGATAAGTTATCGCGAGATGGCAATATTCACGTCGATACATTATCGACACAAGACAAGAAAGATTCCGTTGAGCCAATCCCGCGCGCTCGAGACCATTAATTTTTTTTCGCACGTTCATCGACAGATGGCGAGTGTATACTCGCAAGAAATAAAGTTTGACATTACATTGGAACCCCTTCCAGATAATTGGTCTTGAGTAGCATTGCGTCATAGCAGATAAGAATTAATGAATGTTTTTTTGTTTCCTTCTTATATTATATCGTTATTTTTTGTTATTTATCGCTTGGAAATTGCTAGTTTACTTCTTTTGCCAAGAATTCTCGAATTTTTCGATTGCCTCGTTACTTTTTGTGCACCACAGATTCGCATCGCAATTTATTATTCATATTTAGCCCGTTCGTTATTACAAGTAAAAAATAATAATTCAACGTCTCAATTGTGTTCATTTTATTTTCGCGATCGATTTTTTTCTCGATCGGATTTGTTTCTCCATCGATTTTATCTCGTTCGATTTTTTTCTCGATCGATTTTTAATCTCAGACGATTTTTTTTCTCGATTCGATTTCTTTTCCCGCTCCAATTTCTTGTCTCGATCAAATTTATTTTCTCATCAAGGTTATCATTGAAAATTACTTGTCGTCCAAGCTACTGTGTTCAATTGCGATTTTTTTGTCGATCGATTTTTTTCCTGGATCGATCTTTTTTTCGATCGATTTTTTTTCTCGATCGATTGCTTTTCTCGATCGGTTTTTTTCTCGATCGATTTTTTTTCTCGATTCAATTACTTTTCTCGATCAAACTTATTTTCTTGATCAAATAATTTTTCTCGCTCGATTTTTTCTTCGCGAACGATTTTTTTCCTATATCTTTTTTCTCCAATCGACCGCGAGGACTGACCGTACGAAATTTTAGAAATTGTTGACTCGAACGATGCGTTATCCTTGAAAAATTACGTGACCGTGACTATTTTTCTCCGTCTGGTCATGGTCTCGGTCGAAATTCGCCGGCCGTCCGGTCCACAGGCCCAACACTCGGTGAATATATACGTATATATTTTTACATGCGCAATATTCGGTGATATCGCGCAGCGTATACCGTGGTCAGGCGCGTCTGAGTATGCGAATTAGATTGATCTCTATCATTCGATCGTCTGGCTGTCGTCTCGACCATTCATTGGCAACAGACAAATATTATTTCTTTCCTAGAAGCTACCGGTGATCCGTTCGTACGTAAGTTTACCGCATTGGGACGCGTGGAAAAAGTAGCAACGCCTTTTTCCGCGGCGCGGTTGGAATTTCGAGAAAAAAAACGTGCTCCGAGATTTTTTTTTAATTTCGTAACAGCGAAAATGTGTGGATCGGCGAGTTGGACGACGATTACTTTTTTTTAATGATTAGGAGGGAGCAATGAAAAAGCGCGTAAAATGGAGAACATTAAGGGAGAAAAGAAAGATGGTCGGCTGTGGATTCAATTTTTATTGGGCTTAAACAAATGTTTGGGTTTGTTTGGGGCCATACATATTGAGATAATTATTGAGATATATTAAGATAAAATAGAGCCGGTTTTTATTTTGGTATTAAAAAATCTTCAAATTCCAAAAATTGGTCTTTCTCGTGTTGGATCGATGAGATGGAATCTTGTCGATTTCAGAGCAAAAAACGTTAGTATAAGAAAAAAATAATTCGCGTAAAAAGAGGAGTGACGAGTCGAAAAAAGGTCGTTTTTTCCGATTTTTTTTGTGTACTCAATTACTTATTTGGGATTTGGAAAAAAGGTATGTTCTTAAGCATGCATTGAACTTATGTCGTGTAAAAATTGATTAAAAAAAAATGAAAATTAACTACGTTATTGAGGTATACTAGACTGGAAGGAGTCAAAAAAAGGTCGTTTTGTCCGATGTTTTTTGTGTACTCGATTATTTATTTGGGATTTGGAAAAAAATGTATGTTCTTAACGGGTTATACGCAGTTAGAAATTTCGAAAAATCGATTTTTTAAATTTAATTTTCGGAATATACAAATATGTGAGTATATTCCCTGAAAATTTCAAATCGATCCAGCGAATATTCTCGGAAATACACACATATTTGTAAGGGCGCTCGGAGTGCTACAAAGTTGACTGTTGAAACTTCAAACGTGTTTTTCTCAAAACGGTGTTTACAAAGTCGGTGAGCACGATTTCTCAAAAACGGCTCATCTGATCGGTCTGCAATTTTAACACACCCTTGTCAGATATATTCTTCAGGTATTGATCGAAGGAATAAGATTTCCGATAATTATTTCTATTTTTTTCAACGATTTAACGAAAAAAATGTGATCGAAAATCGAAATTGTTTCTTTCCGGAGTCACCATTTTGTCAAAAAATAAAATTTCGACTATTCCTTCGATCAATACCTGGATTCATCTATCCCCTAAAAGAATCTTTTTGGTTTTTTCATTTTAGCTAATCCAAACCGGAGATACTTTGCTCACCGCTGGACACTTTTTTTTCGGGGCCCTCCAGTATACTTCCTACAGGAGCAATGTTAATGAATATTTTTGAAAATAAAAATGCCAATCTAAAGCTAAAAGATGCCGCTACACTGCCTAATATTTTTCGTTTTGCCCAAATGAAATCCTTTGCCAGAAAAAAATCGTGAAAAAACGACTTTTTTCGCCTTGCAACTGCGTATAACGCCTTAAGGGGAGATATACACCTAGGAGCCGGAAAAAGGTCGTTTTTGTGAATTTTTTCAAGGAAAACTATTTGAAATTTCGGATTGGGGTTTTAATTATCTAAAAGTACATATATTCAAAAATATGTTTAATTTTCTTTATTTAAAAATATCAAAAATATACTAGATTGTATGATCCTTGGAGCGTCGTAAAAAAATCTGCGTATACGGTACCCACTGGCGTTTCTTCAAAAATCATCTGAAAAAAAAAAACAAAAAGATTATTCAATTAGATACTATAATCTAGTACTTGGCATAGCCGACTTTGAAAATATCGATTTATGACAAAATGGCGGACGTTTGAACATAAATAGTGATTTTTGGGCCAAAAATTAGTTATTATTTTGCCTATAAAACAAAAACTAAGTAACGAAAAAAAAAATCCTATGACAAGTACTAGATAATGGTGTATAGAATAACCACAAAAAACCTCAAGGCAATCGGTTTATTGGTTTTCGAGAAATTTTGGGTACCGATTTGAAGAACGTGGTTTTGAGAAAAACGCGTTTGAAAATTTGGGAATGAATAAATCATGAAATTTGTCAACTTACATGGAATCATCGATACCAGGCCTATAGTGTAGGTCTTCTACGGTCGACGGAATGTTTATAGCTTCTAAATCGGTTTTTTCGACCATCTAGGTGTATATCTCCCCTTAAGCATACATTGAACTTATGTCGTGTAAATTTTTATTTTAAAAAATTGAAAATTAACTGCGTTATTGAGATATAATGGAGCCTTTCTATAATACATGTGGTCCAACAGCCAAATCGATAACTTAACACTGGTTAGTTCGAAAAAAAAATAAGAAAGTTTCGTTAACTATGTAAATGTAGTTATCGTTTTACATAACAGTTTTTTCGAGTAAAAAATCACGCCATGTCGCGTGTTAAAAAAAAGTGTAATTCTGGCGAAATCTATACTTACATTCGGGGGCTTAAAATTACTAAATTGCAAATAACAAAAAGGCCAGATCGAGAAAAGTCGTTTCGATAAAAACACGATTGAAAGTTTTCGTACACGTAAATCGGTGGGCTACCTGCTCTCACTAAATCATCTGTTACTTGGTCAATTTTCAATATTTTAACTTGAAGATTTTTTCACATATTCTCGAATATGTATGCTTTGACAAAATGCAAAAAAATCGATTTTTTTCACCTACCTCAATGGTGTCCCGCCTGAAGTAAGCCCTGTAGCTCATTTCGAAAAGATGGAAGAGGCCATTTCTCAAATTTTCGCTCACAATAATAATTTTTCCCGTGTTGAATAAAAAACAATAGCATTTGTGTTGAAAAATATGACCACGTGTTAACGCCAAAATCAAATTTTTTATTGTATCAAGAAACGGAAAGGCGTGAACAATAACAAAAAAATCACTAAACTCATTTTTCTGACGAAAATCATATTCAGCGACTTTTTACACGATTTGTAACTATTCTTGCTATTTGAATCGCGAAAAACTCCGTTTCGAGCCTAAACTAGGAAAATACTTTCGAAATTGACCAATTGCGCGCGAACGTCAATTTTTTTTCTTCATTTTGTTATTATATGCTGTTTTCTGTCAAGGTCGAGTTTTTTTATTGCAACACGTGGCTTTTATGCGCGCCGCCTTTTACACCGCATTCACTCTCCGTTTTCCGAATTACTCAACTGCAACAAAAATGATTATCTCCTAGCACCGAGCCTGATAGGATAGTGTCCATTTTCGATGCGATTCTTGGCCAGTGTCCGTGAGAAATCTAATAACATTTATTTTTTTCTCTCCTCGCAACTCATCACCTCCCTCTTTTTCTTCGAAAATGACACTTTTCTGTCACCTCTCTGCATCGTAAATTAACAATCTCGTACATTATAAATAACTTGACCGAGTCGCGTTATCTTTACATACGACAAACTCAGGCGCCTATTTTTTAACTTGCACTCTTGCTCCTCTCTCTCTCTCTCTCTCTCTCTCTCTCTCTCTCTCTCTCTCTCTCTCTCCTGCACTCTCATTTTGCACAATTTTCTTTTTTTTTCCGCACTACAAGTCCTCAACGTTGTGGCTACGCTTCGCGTTCCATTGACTTCTCGTAGCTGCGGGTCAAGCGCCCATAATTTATGAATTATTGTTACGCATACACTCTCTCATTCGAGCTTCATATATTCGTCGTAATTGCCACTTTTTATTTTACTTACACACACATACTCATACACATGCAATTTTTTTCAATATATTCTCATATACCCGAGCACTTATCTTTTATCTCCATTACCGGGGACGTAAAGTGCACGAAGACTTTCGTATTTGCATTGGACAGGAGGGTTGATGTTCGAAAAAAAAGAAAAAAAAACATCGAGACTGAAACGACCGTGAGGGCCAGAACGAAAAAATGCAATTTTCAGGGCGTCTTGGAGGCAAAAGGGTGCGAGTTCTTCTCCCAATCAAATCGCGGTTTTTTTTTTTCGTTTTTTTTTTCGGTAGCTGTTGCTTCGTGTGCGCTGGGGTGCGTGTATAACTCTCTTTGATTGAATGCGGATGTGCGTGTTAGAAAGCCACGGAGTTTCGAAGATGGAAATCGTTGCAAAATTACAGAAGCCCTTTAATTTCGCTTCTGCTGACTTTGCGTATAGGAGGGGGGGAGGGGGGGGGGCTCTCTCGATTCTTATCGTCGAACGACGGGTTTCCGCGAAATTCAACCGTTTCGCGATTAGGACACGGTGCTCAAATGTTATTTCACGTCTACCCCATTTCACCTGTCGGTGTGCAAGCCTTTCTCCTCGCCCGTACACCTTGCCGCCTTTCCTTTCCTCCGTTCTCTTCTTTTCCGTCCTTCCGACGATCCGAGAGCGGCAAAAAAACGCGTTGCAAAAAAAAATAAGAAAAAACCACCCTCGACTAGACGCACGAGAGTTACGGGTTATTACGCGAGAGGCTCCGCAGATTCGACACACACCGTTCCCATCGACACGCCACATCGTCCCAAATTTTCGCAGGACAATTTCCATCCCCGTCGAAATCGCAGCGCACGCTCGGAAATGCCGCGGGATGATGAAAACAAATTTATGCAGCGGCAAGTTCGTTAAAAAATGGACAATATATTTTTTTTGGATTTTTGAATGTACTTGGAAGGCACGTCACTTTGGTGTCTGTCTTCGATTTTGTTGAAATTCATAGGTCGCGTGGAAAATTGAAAATTGAATATAAAAAATTGAAAATGGAAAAATTGAAAATAGAAAAATTGAACAATTGAACTGAAAAATCGAAATTTTTAATTAAATTGAAAAATTGAATTTTTCAATTAAATTGAAAAATTGAAATTTACAATTAAATTGAAAAATTGAAATTTTGAATTAAATTGAAAAATTGAAATTTACAATTAAATTGAAAAATTGAAATTTTGAATTAAATTGAAAAATTTAAATTTACAATTAAATTGAAAACTTGAAATTTTCAATTAAATTGAAAAATTGAAATTTCCATTTCTCGGAAAAACTAATCGAGGTATCAAGATAAATCCAGCACCATTCTTCAAGTCTAACAAAATCCTTTCCAAAGCCCTCCTATTGAGTGCATGTCACTCAAATAGAACCGACGCTACGCCTATTTGAAATTTCGCTATTTTGGCCATTCCGGGAAAGTGGCCAAAAGGGATAAAAAAAACGAATTTCCATTTCTAAACCGCCTCAAAGGTTCTTCCGATGGGAAATTTTGCCCCGATTTCATGCAAATTGGAGTGTATGCTTGCCGGTGAAACTGCAAAATAAGGCCTTGACGCCAAATCTAAACTAATTTAAAACCAAACCAACGAATGCAAACCCAAACAAATTAAAGAAAAATGAGAACAAATTCACACGTGACTCACGAGGAATCTCGCACGAAAGGAGTTCGCCTGTCTGGCAAGTTCTGAACGATAAGACATCAAATAAATTTGAAATTTCGGGACTAGTCGGAGACCTCGAAGGTAGATAATTATCGCGGTGCGTGCGTGCCTATTTGGGCTCTCAGCTGATGCACTTCGATGCAAAACGCCACCTCCTTCTCTCTCTCTCTCTCTCTCTCTCTCTCTCTCTCTCTCTCTCTCTCTCTCTCTCTCTCAAACTTCCATACACCTTAACTCCCACCAGTTTGTACACACCTCACGGTTATAACCTCGTCCACCCCGCCTTTTGTTTCCCTACGATCGCGTAATTATACCTTGCGAAATCGCATTAAGGGAGGCCCGGGTCTGAGAGCCAACCCATCTCCCTCGCCCTTCCCCATACACCGTACAGCCAACGTATGAGGAATTCCGTTTCGAAGTGGCGCGACAAAAAAAATTCTTCCGTGACGGTCACATGTCCCCATTTTTTCCGTAAATAAAAAATCCAAGTATCAACATTAAAAAAAAATACGCTATCCGGGAGTTCCACGTATCCTAGGAGCTAAACAAATTGAAAGGGCTCTCCGGTGACCCTAGCCGAGACATTTTTTTTTCATTCTGCTTGTGAATAAAGTTCGATGCAGCGGAAAAAGCTTCGCGCCTCGAGGTGAAATTTCCCATGGATGGTTATGTCTTGTATACATGTTTTTGCACTTTGGTGGGAAAATACGCGTGATGCAGGGCCACGAGAGTGGGCGTACATGTTTGTACGAGATTGACGATAAAAAAAAGAAACACGAAAAAAAGAACGAACACCATAGTATGCCACAGATCAAACTATATATATATATACACTACCGGCCAAAAGTTTCCGGACACTTCAGATAACTGCAAAATTATATTGGAATAATATAATTAACTATACAGGGCTATATAATATCTTCGTAAAATAATAAATTAAATGGACTATATTATTCTAATGTTATAGGAATATTATCGTTATTGGAAGTGATCGAAAGTTTTGCAATTATCTGAAGTATCCGGAAAGTTTTAGGCGGTAGTGTATATATATGTATACTTTATAACAACTACAATTTTGACTTCCACAGAATAAAGATCATTAAATTCCGAATATAATGTGAAACTTTTTCTTAATTAAATTGAATTCCCCTATCTTCTTTAAAGTGCATTTTCGATTATTTTTTACTCGATGACGGGATGCGGAAAAAAAGTTGTTCCGTAGTGTTTCACACTCGCAATATGATTATCGTCATTTCACTATACTCAGAATGGAATTTTGATTTATTCCCAATTGCTAAATTTGTTCGCTCAAAATGGGTTATGTTTTTCCTCGAAGAGGACTTGAAAAACGATTGTAAATCGTATTTTTTCCAGTCGCAAAATCTCCGCGCAAGAGCCTTAAAAAACACATGGCCACCCAGAATTGTCACCCTGAACGTACGTATGGAGAAAGTGCACTTGAGCCCATTATAACGTTGGCTATCGGCCCATTCGGCTATTTTGAGGACGGCTCTTGAGTTCGTTCCAAACAAATCGTTAATTTTAGGAAAAGAAAACTCCTCTCAATTGCCTTTGCTCGTATTTATTTAAATCATATTTATTTAATATATATTTACACACCAGAAACCTTGATACAACGACATAATAATATACATTATACTCTAATTGCTAATTGCTTGTAAAAATTGCTTTAAAAAATATCCCGATATTTATGGTACGGATATGTATTTTTAAAGACCATTTTAAGGAACATGATATCGCCATAATGAAACCTCAATATAACGAACTTCCCTAGAGATTCGTTATATCGAGGTTCGACTGGATATCATTTCAGGAGAATCATCCATATATATATATGGATGATTTTTCCAAAATAATCACTTTGCAGGACAACGAAATTTATAAACAAAATATTTAATTTTTTTAATTTAAAAATTGCGATTAACTTGAGTTTTAATCGATATAATATAATTCCCTATGGATCACACTGATTCTTCAGTTTTTATAGATTTATCATGATCGAAAGAAATAGTTGGGCCAGAGGAATGATACAAACCTTTTCCTATCAGGTTTTTATTCTTTATTAATATATCCTTCTTCTTTTTCTTTGAATATTAATCTCGCGCTTTTTGTTTCAATTTCTCTCTTCCTACAGAAACCTGTTTGAGCATTTCGTATCTCGGTTTTTCAGCTTCTTTTTTTTTTCTACGGAGCCTTTCTTCTTTCGATAGCATCTATCATGGCTCTGGATCTCACATGTCAGGAGGAAGCCGGAGGAATGATGCCAGAGGAATGACGATTCGAACAGGTTTTTATGCACAGCGCAGCTTGTTACGTTTTTCTAACCTCAGAATCTGGCGGTGAGTAGGTGTTTAAAAGTTCCACTTGAACGGGTAAAAAGTGACTTGTATTATTGAAAAATGATAATGATGAGGTAAGAATGCCCAGAGAAATGACTCCCTCGCCTGTGACACCATCTCATAACACACAAGGTCTGTAGAAAAAAAAGTGTAAGCTACAAGATGATACGACACAATCAGTCTGTTCGGAAAAGTAGATCTAAAGCAGTCTACCGATGGTAGAGGCCGCCACACAATATATGAACTGATCCACAGCTTTTCAGACGAACGATTGAGAAAAACGGTTACGACATTTCGTTATTTATTGTAAGATACCTGTGCTTATTATTATTTTTTCAGAGAGCGATTGTATAAATGCCCAATGGTTTCAACGAATGTTTTTTTTCGGTCATTTTTTAATTTTCAATACCTCTTCAGCTTGCTCGCTGAGTAAAAAATCATTGATCCAATATCACTGGTGTTATTGAATGAAATTTCATTGATTCAATTGTAAAATTGTTGGTCTAAATAATCGGATTTATTAGTCCAAACAAAATGCTATTGACTTTAATAACATGATAAAATTAAAAGTTTTTTTTTCATTCAAAAGATATATTGTTAGCCGAGAACAATATATTATTGAAACTATCTAATAAATTGTCGCGAACAAATTATATAGTTTTGAATGCATTTTCGGCAACGAACAAAAAAAAGCGTTTGAATTCATGACATGAATATTGTTGATTCGAGTACACACGAAAAAATGAATTTCGCTCGTTTGGTTCAGATAAAATTTCTATTGAGTAAATATGGTATTCTATTTTTTTCACCATATCCGATATTGATTTCCAAGTGATTTCCATTCCGTTAAAATATTAATAGATATTAATAGAATATTATTAGATTTCCAATTCGTTAAAATATTAATATTTTATTTTGATTGAAAAATATTAAGCAAATGTCTGAATTGGTTAAAAAATTATGCGAAAATAAAATTTGTTTCTTGCGCATTTGGTTAAAAAAATTCAACCAAACCATGGCCGAGCGGCACCGAAATTATAGGTGTGAGGAAACCTGTAGTTCTCGGAGTAACCGCTAGAAGCCGCACGCGCGTTCGTTTCTCGTAGCGGGAACCGAAAATCTACTTAAACGCCGGAGAAACTTTAAGGAGTATCGCTTCTTGCCTGTGGCTAAGATCAAAGTGTAGTATCTGTTCTTATCAGTTGAATATCTGATATTCTCTTCATGGATATTCCATTGGATATCTGACATTCTCTCCACTATTATCATAGATGATCATTCTATGCTCACTTTTTATTTAAGATTTAAAACAAATTGAAAAACTTACGTGTCATGGCATATTCGTTTCGATGCAGTAAAGAAATAATTAATTCTATTGATTTTTTTTGTACGAAATAAAAAATGTTGTTGCAACCGCTTAATTATTTCATCCATACATCTACGGATTGTATATAGAATCATTTCAATAGAATATAATTTTATTTGAAGGATAATGTAGATATTCAGAGCTTTTTCAAATAAAATAATATGTTATTTAAATCAATCGCATTTTCCAATATTTTATAGTATTGTAACAATCTCATATATCGGTGGCACTCCGCAGCAGCACATTTATTTGGATCAACCAATATATTTTTTCGATTCAATTGATTTTTTTTCTCAGTGTAGTGTATTCGAAGTCTGGATAGTTACACTCCATAGGAATGATTTTCATATACAAAATACCGGGAAAAAAAAGGATAACGATGATTTTTTTGCCAAATCTGTTCTGTGAGAAGATTTCGAAATATTTCCGACTGTTACATTCCAAAAAACCAAAGTAATCGAATAGCGTCTATTAAAAAGGTCAGATAACATGCAAAATGATCATTTCGGCAGAATTACCCATATGTCTATACATAACGTATTCATTTGGAGCGGACAATGGTCCCCTTAATCTTCGTGCTCATCTCTCGCGAGTATTGCGTGCGTTTTCTGCTGCTTCGGAAGGTGCACTCGTAGCCTAGCTGTAGGTAGGTAGGTAGGTTGTCCGGTTGTAGGATACTACGCAATGTGGTATCCGCTTGCACACTTTACACACACGCACCCTCACGTATATTTATATACATGTAAAATTGTACAAGCTCGCGGGTGTAATACGTGTATGTTGCGTTGCCAACGAAGGGGGAAAGACATTTTACGGGGTTACCAAAGTTGTTGTATGGCCTCCCCAAGCCCCATAAGGATAGCCCTCAGGCACGCACCCTCCTTATCGTGCGTATGCACTTTTTTTCGCCAATGCGTGTGGTGCAGCCCTATGCAGTGAAGGTGAAGGGGGCATCGGGTAACACGGGCAGGCAGCCAGCGTGTTATACACCTCGAAACGCCGATCACCAATACCGCCCGCTTCCATACGCCCTACAACGAAACATCGCGGTCTCTCCCCCGTTCTCGCGATCCCCCTTTCCATAAGACACTATACGTGTACCCGTGTATATCGAAAAAAGATACAACCACGTATATATATATATATATAAATTCGTGGGAGTACGTATATGCGTTTGTAAATGTGCAGCTGAAATTGCATGCCTGCAATAATTAAATGCACAGTACATTCGACATTAATGACATCGAGGATAATAATTTGAGAAAACCTTTTTTTTATTGTTCAAATCTGAATTCGGATTTTTTTTTTAAATTTATATTTAATGTAATTTAAAATTCTTTTTAACTCAAATTTAATTAAATTCTTCTTCAAATGCAAATTTAATTTAAATTCGTTTTTCTTTTAAATCCAGTTTTCACTTCAATTAAAATTAAAAAATAAATAAAACGAAAACAAAAACTTTTAACTTCTAAAACCGAGACTTTTTTTCAAGATCGGGCTGAAAAGAAATTGTCCCGAAAATGTTTGGAATAATTATGGAGTAGATTTAAAAAGGCAGAAACTTTATATGCGATAATTAAACTCACAATATGCCCGACTCGAATCACATTCGGGAAAATAATTCCGCGGGCATTTTTATTTTTTTCTGAAACGTATATGTTTAGAATAATTACAGAGAATTTTTTGAAAAGGTAAAATTGCGAAAATGCTGTTCGCCATGCAACAAATGACGAAGGGCATTATTTCGAAAGGAAATTCGACTGCCCGACGACGACTGCGTAGGGTTGAAGTAATAATCGCTTAATGTTTAAGATAATATTGTAAGTATTGTCACAAATTTAACAATTATCTCTATCATTGCACAAGTAAGACAAGTTTAACGTCATTAACTATTCTTGTTATGGTTGTACACATTATTATATGCATGCACGTCTATGATAAATTGTAATGAATATTATTATTACTTTAGTAATCAATATTATTATTGTTATTGTTATAGTCATCATCACCATCATCATCATAATTGTACAATGTTTCAATATAACATCATTATCATTATTATTAATATTATGTATGTTGTTGTATACGTTATTAGTGTTATTTTAATAATCAATATTGTCATTGTCTCCGTGATCATCATCATCATTATTATTATTCTTATTATTCTCTAAATTCAATGGAAAGATTAGTTGGATGCCCAATATATTCAAAATAAATTTAAGAATTGTAAAAAGATAAATAAAAATTCCTCGTTTATTAAAACCAACAGTGTATCGTTTATTAAAACCAACGTGCTATCGTTAATTCGCTTGAGCACGTTTTCGTTTAGAATATTTCGATTTTTCTTCTTCTTGTACAAGCGATTTGACAAAGTGGTTTTCTCATTTTCGCAATTGCGTGTACGTCACGTTAAGGCACATCGATGATTCGCTCGTCGGTCGAGGCTTTAAGCACGAGGCATAACATACCGCGGGCACTTGTCGCGAATCTAATCCTAGAGTGTTCTAGAAATACATCACCCTAAGTTGATTCAAATACACAACGGGTCTCTGTGTCGCGATTTCGTTGGGCCTCCTTCCGCGAGACGCGGACGAGCTTTCGTTGTGAGAATCGATTGCTCGATCAGCTGACGATCGCAAAACAAAATGGCCTGGAAAATCTTTTTTTGACCTTTTGCATATACGAATTTTTTTTTTCGTCACGCTTTATCCTGAAATTTACGAGAAATTCTTCCTTTCTCGTTCCCTTTCGTTGAAACTGATGGTCACTTTATGAGCATCCACTTGGAATTTTTTTTCAAATTTGTTTTTTTTTCCGTTAACGATTAATTTTGGGTACGTTGATTTTTCTCTCTTTCCCCTTAAGAATCTTCGGACCCCTTCGAGCCGAAACGAAGATTGAGCCGCGAAATCAAAGAAAAATTCATTCGCATGCAAAAACTATCGATTTCCTCTCCCGATAAAACTACCCCCCACCCTCTAGCCACTATGACACGATTTTGAAAAAAAAAAAACAAATACCTAAACTCATACGCAATATTGCGTGCATTGAACAATTTGTCGAAATTTTTCTTTTTCAATCATACAAAATATATAAATATGCATGCACGTGTATGTTAACGTTATAGAGGCAATAAACACTATCGATCTCCCCTCCCAGGGTTTTTTATGACTCATAATAATATGTATTAAGCGAGGTGATGCTGGCCATTATTCTCTGTCCAACGAGTGAGCGGCTCTCGATCGTATCAGAAATTGGCCTTTGCTTCACCAAAGAAACGAAAACGAGCCGAAAAGGTATAAAAAAAAGGAAATACGATTTTTTTTTCAATATTAAAAAAAACGAGCTCGAAACATCAATGGCGGTATTTATGCCCTATGGGAATGAAAACTGGGCGATGGGGATAAGCGAAAAGCCATCGTGATGCTTTGGAACGAATTGGGCCAGGATCTTTGTGCCTTGACTCTGTGTATGCATTTTATGTTGAATATTACACAAATATTGAACCGACACTTCGAAAGCAGACGGCAAAATTCATCCAAAAGTCAAAAGGGATCGCACATCACACGAATTTGCGTATTATTTTTCATAATATACGCCGTTCTGTAATTCAGCAGCTCATATATGTTTCGTATATACAAAAATATGAATTTATTTGTCTATACACACACACACACACACACACACACACACACACACACACACACACACACACACACACACACACACACACACACACACA
>OX101787.1:6090327-6194806 GCA_944452715.1 Ophion slaviceki | reverse complement strand
CGCCTACTTCGATCTCATTCTCCCTTTTGTTCGCAAGATCATTGAACTTTTTTTCTCCTTCACGTCGGAATGCAGCGATTAATATATCATGACGATCAACATCGATCATTCTACGCTGGCGCGTCGATCATTCGATCCGTCGGGCGCGTGCAAATACCATCGTTTAAAAGTACAATGCACCAAGCGCATTTTACGCACGCCAATACGTATCTCGAATTTCGGCTGCACATGCACTCTGCACGGGCATTAGGATCGACACGAAAAATCAATCAAAGAAAAAAATCAATCAAGAAATAAAAGCCTCTATTACTCGTTTGCAAATTGAAGAGAAAAAAACGTCAAGAATTTCCAAAAATCATTCTTTCCTTCCACCACTGTGAAGGACAGGAAAAACATCGTTTTTTCCAAAAAATCTTGTCTACAAGATTATTTCTTTGGAATTTGGAAAAAGATATGTTATTAGGCATACATAGCACTTATTTCGTGTAATTTTTTAGTTAAAAAAATTACAATCTATAATGTTACTGAGGTATAATAGAGGCTCTGAATAAAAAATGTGGTCCAATGGCCGGATCGATAAGTTGACAATGGTTGGTCCGGAAAATAAAAATGTTTTTTTTTTTTTATTAACTATATAAATGTAGTTCTCGTCGTAAGTAGACCTTTATAAAAAAAAAAACATTGTTCACCGAAGTGTTTTAAGGTGAAGGTGTTTGAAGGGTGTTTGAAAGGGGTTAGAAGGGTTTTTTTGAAAAAAGGGGTAAGTTTAGCGAAATTTTTACTTTTATTCGGGGGCTTAAAAAACACTAACTTTTAAACAATGAAAAATGGCTGGGTACAACGATAGTTACTGCAATTTCGGAAATTTTGTATTTTTTTAAAATTGAAAACCGGACAATTGCAAGAGTTATGATTCCGGCCAGTTTGAGAAAAGCCGCTTCGAGAAAAACGCGTTCCAATGTTTGAGCGTACGTAAATCGTTGCGCGACCTGCTCTCACTAAATCGTCTGTAACTTGGTCGATTTTCAATATTTTGACTCGACATTTTTTTTCACACACTCTTAAACATGTATACTTTGAGAAAGTGCAGAAAAATCGATTTTTTGGCCCCTCACAGTAATGTCTCCCTTAAGAATTTACCTTTCCGGATATCGATAAATCGGGTGCGTGCACTTGTTTGGGTTGGTTCGTCATGGCTCAAAAAATCATCGAAGTATAGAGACACATCGAAAGTAGGCCTCGAACGCAATAGATCGAAGCTCCGAACCATTTCAGATCACTATTATTGCGATTCATACGAGGCAGATTTATGGCCGCGAGGAAGAGTAGAACGCGAGCCGAGCGATTAGTCGAGAGCAAAGAGCGAGACGAATTGCTACAGTGTTTGCGATCGATCAATTAATTAGCATCCTCGACGTGTTGGTCGACGAGATCGAAATCGTCGTCCCGGTTCGAACGAATAAATCCACGTGAATAATAACACTGCACAATCGATCCGTGCACGAAACGATTATCCTGCAATTTAATTGGGCCCGCCATTCGTGTCTGCGAACCGCGAAAAAATCCCCCAATACTTATAAGCAAATGTAAAAAATAATCTTACAACCGACATTGGTGAACGCTGGCCTGAGTCACTACCCGGATGGGTGACCAATCTAAACAAACCCAAACAATAGAGTGACAAGCTTCTGCATGAAAATGAAATAAAAATAATAAGGGAAAATAATGAGTGCAACAAATAATGAAGTCTAATAATAAGTTACAATGGTAATAATAATAATTATATTTTTTAAGTTGTCAATATCAAAGTACAATGTAAATAATAATTTTTAAAAATATGTATTCCTCAGAGGTACGGCCTTCTGGTCCTTCCCCTTTTACCAGCCTCTCCTTTATTCCTTCCATTCCTTCCGACATTCACAATCCTTCCAGAGTTTCCTACATTCCTTCCAGAGTTCCCCCCCAGAGTGTTGACCGCAGCCACTCTTTCTTAATGCACTACTGTATCGCATTTGCACGAGGGCCTAGGGAAACTGCGGAAAACCTGGGCCGATACAGGCGGTTATATTTGGCTGAGTTTCAGTTGTATTACCATCAGAAACTCAGACAAACTGCCTCCCGCTCAGAGGTTGACGCGCAAACCAGTGCACGGTCAAGCGGTCACCGCTACTAGTATTGACAGCCTCCAATGCTGCTTCACTTCAGTGACCGCCGAGCCCGCACACCGACCGCGCGCCCACCTCTGTCGGTCTAATTGAAATAATAATAATAATAATAATAATAATAAGTCTCTATATGCACAAATAATAACTGTACAGATGAGGCAATTTTTTTTTAAATTTATTTAATATTAGACTTTGCTCCGGGCAACACACTTCCTCAGTTTGCACTGGGAAACATTCACCTACCCCCGGGGGTTAGGCTCGGTCTTAATCCTCCGCAGCGCTCATAGGCGGCGTCTCAGACGGATCTGGAAATCAGATCTGTCTGGGAAAAATAAGATCACTGCCACCAATATGCTCGCTGTCCCGGTCCTGCTCTACTCCTTTGGCGTCGTCAAATGGCGTAGAGACGAGCTTAAACAGCTGGACATCGGCACGCAAGATAATGAACATCCAGCGGAGTCTGCACCCTCGATCTTCCACCCCGCGCCTTTATATGCTGCGTCAGAGCGGCGGGCGTGGGCTCTTGGGATTGGAGTGTCTTCATGACTGCATGGTCCTCGGAATAGCAAGCGATGTGATAACAAGCTCGGACCCGCTCCTGGAGATTGTGCACCAGCATGAGCTTCATGGGGCGGGTGCTTTTCTTTATAAGTCGGCAGATCGTGCGGCAGAGACCCTCGGCTTGGAGTTCCGCCGGCGCCGGCGTGGCGCCTTGCCAACAGACTCCGTCGCTCGGTTGCCCAAGTCCCGACGTCGGCGGGCAATCAGGGCTGCCGAGCAGACTGTCCTGACTCGGCAGCACGTGGACAGACCCATGCACGGTGAGTTTTTTCACCACATCGAGGAACAGGGGCTGACCACCCAGCTCACCTTTTCCTTCTTGCGGTCAGCTGGATTGATGTCCGAGACCGAAGGGTTTATCTGCGCCTACCAAGACGGAATCATCAACACCCTGGTCTATCGCAGCCGCGTTTTGGGTCAGCCTCTGCCGACCACTTTGTGTCGTGCATGCAAACAATCGCCGGAGACACTAATGCATCTACTGTCGGCCTGCCCAGTATATGCAGTCTCCGGCTATATCCATCGCCATAACGCGGCCCTAAGAGTGTGTAGTAGTAGTGTAACTATGCCGGTTCCCCCCATGTAGGAATCTACCTTACCGACCGTCGGTAAAGTAGATTCCCGCTAGTCCCCGAGAAATCTACCTTACCGACGGCAGATTCTGACCCAAACATGGTTCCTGTGGGAATCTACCTTACCGACGGTATATACCGACAGGAAATCCCCTTTTGGCGGGAAATTCAAAAGACCGCGGGAACTTCGACTTTTTTGGCGGGAAATTTAAAAGACCGCGGGAAATTCAAACGACTTTTTGACGGGAAATTAAAAATACCGTTTGGGGGGGAATTCAAGACTTTTTTTGGCGGGAAATTCAAACGACTTTTTGGCGGGAAATTCAAAAGACTTTCCGGCGGGAAATTTAAACGACCGCGGGAAATTCAAACGACTTTTTGACGGGAAATTCAAAAGACCTTTTGGGGGGGAAATTCAAACGACCGCGGGAAATTCAAATGACTTTTTGGCGGGAAATTCAAAAGACCGCGGTAAATTCAAAAGACCGCCGTAAATTCAAAAGACCGCGGGAAATTCAAAAGACCGCGGGAAATTCAAACGATCGCGGGAAGTTGAAAATACGTTTTGGCGGGAAATTCAAAAGACCCTTCGGCGGTAAACTCAAAGCGGATACTTTTCGGCGGGAAGTTCGAAGAAGACCGTCTTGGGGGGGGGGGGGGGGGCGGCGGGAAATTGAAAAGACCGCGCGCGGAAGTTTCAAAGACCTTTCGGCGGCGGCGGCAAATTCAAAAGACCTTTCGGCGTGGAAATTCAAAGCGGAGACCTTTCAGCGGGAAGTTCAGAAGACCGCGTGCGCGCGCGGTCCGTGATACCGGCGATCAGGATACTCGACGATCAGGATACTCGATGATCAGGATACTCGACGATCAGGATACTCGACGATCGGGATACTCGACGGTCAGGATACTCGACGATCGGAATTGTTGTCGGACATTCGGTTGAGATGTTTTTTTTTTATTAAGAGTTCAAGATACATTGTTTACATTCTCTTTTGAGTGGCAAACTTTTGTCGACGTGTTCGCGGCATCGTTGACACTCGCTGACTTCGGGGTCATTTTTGAGGGATTCGGGTAATTTATCCCAGGCGAGATCGACGCTGTGTGCAGCGAAGGTGACGATGAATTCCTTGGGTAGCTGGGCGATGTCGATGGGTTCCATGGCAGAGAGGGAACCGACTCGATGAAACAGTCTGAGCGATCGTCCAACGGACGGGAGGCTCTCTCGAAGAAACTTCCTCAACAGCAGGACATTCCGAAGTGCGCAATTGGGTGAATCGTGGTAAGGGCAGGATGCCGTCCCTTTGTTGGCCCTCCTCAGCGAGGGACACGCCACGACATCTCGTGCATCGAATCCAAAGCATTCGAGCCACTGCTGTCCCTTCACGTAGATGGTGCCGGCGTTGTGCAGAACCGATCGGAGCAGGTTCTCCATCTCGCAGTAGGGTACTTCTCCCGTGCTCCAGCCGAGATGATGATAGTTGCGTTCGAGCCAGGAATTTATGCTTTTGTACCTGGCTGAAAATCAGCGGCTGCGCGTCCGCATTGAGCGGAGCCACCGCCAGTTCTTTGAGTACAAACTCGTCCCGCTGGAAGCCCTGTGTATCCACCACGTACTCCATTGCGATTAATGACGACGAACGCTCGAGCGTCATTTATAGGCGGATTCTCCATCCCCTCCACTCTAGAGGCGTTTCCTCACATCCCCACTTATGGGATTGTAGTCGACGATGCGATCGTGCAAGATCAGGCAGTAGGCTGTAGTTCCCGCGGGAAAATTGGATTGAGCCTCTAGTTCGATACGAACGTCAACCGGTGCCTGCTTGAGGGCGTCGTTCTGTTTCGAGCAGTCAATCACAATGAGTGGAGCATGCGCGATGAAGTCTGTCTTTGTCACCATGGGTTCCGCCGGCTCCTTGGCGTAGTACGCAGTCTGGAAGCTGGCGTACATCTCGTACAACTGAGCGTACTGGTTGCGCGACACGTCGAGATTGAGGTTACCGTAAGGGTAGCACTGCGAATTGAGGAACAGTTTGACATTGGTTATTGCGCAGTGATCGAAGCGGCTAGCGTTTGCCGTTCGAACGCCTCGTCGATTCGTTTGCAAGGCGAGAATGACGAAGCGCGGTTTCTCCAGCTGATTCGACGTCTTGACCGTCCAAACGTGTTTCGTCGTGATTGGGAGCATGGGGTATTCGTACAATTCCCACATGCGAAAAGACACAGTGATGTCCTTATCAATGTGACTGAGCAAACGTATCTTGTGCTTAGTCGACAGCATCACGTAAGGCATCAGCCACTCTATTTTAGCGATCTCAATCTTGAATTCCTCGGTGGCGCCATTCTCGAGGGCTGTTTGAACAACTGCGTTCGTGTCGTTCCTCGATCGCGTGAGAATCAGCTCGTGCTTCGTGTTGATGACGATCTTGCGATAGTCCTCAGCGAAGCCGAGAATCATGGCGAGCGGTATGCATACGTCGAAGTATCCCCTGTCGTCCGTCAGTTGCTTCGGCTCTTCGAACCAGCCGGAGTTTTCAACGCTGAACATCTGACCGGGGCTCAGTGAAGCGTAGCCCTTCATGAGACTCGTCATACCAACGTTCTTGCTTCTGTCCACCTCTGTGGCATTGATCTCGTAGCGAATTTCCTCAAACAGATGAAAGATGGCTTTGTTAACGAACTTTGTCGCCGTGACGGCATTTCCGTTCGTTTTGCTGAGTCTACCGCAGACGTGTAGGGAGCTTCGCGCCGGTAGAACGCACAGGTCCTGATGCTGAATGGATATGCGAATCTCATCGCTGTTGGCGAAAGTCGATGAAGTATAGGGTTGATGCGCGTGAATCTCGTAATGCGTTACGGACTCGTCGAAAACGACGGGCGAGTGCACGTTCAAGGCCTCTTCCATTCCAGCAGCAAAATATCACGCAAGTTACTCTCTTCCACCACGACCACCACCACCACCAACGACAACTTTGAGTCCGAGGCTTCTCAGGAACTGAATGTTCCGACGTGTTAGCGTTTTCGACACTCGTCGACGACTGATGCTTGGGCGACATGGTAACGCGCTTTTATAGCCGACCTTGTTGTTGTTGTAGACGATACCCATGTCTACTTGGCTTCCTTGATGTGCAGTCTGATAGTGATGATTTCACCGCGAAAATTCACCAGTTCTCCGTCCTGAGCGACTATGCGCAATTGCACGTGGTCAATGACTTTGACGGTGATCGGCAGGTAAATGACTTGCGAGGGAACTTCGATGATCTTATATCCTGGCGGTACTGCCGGGAAGAATTCGTGGATCGTGTGCGCTCTGTGCTCGTTGATGTACGCCCCGGACGTGATGTTGCACTCGACTCGCAGTGCGTTGACTCTGAGAATAGCTACCGGCAAGTCCGAGCTGTGAGTTGTATCGGGTGACAGCTCGCGCGCAGCAAAACCCAACAGGTTAGCGATGGAGTCCGCCGGTCGAAAATCCACGTTTCGGTTGCACTTGAGCAAGCTACGCAGCGTGTTGTTGTTGGGCTTGAGGTTGAGGGAGATGCCTTTTCGCCCAAGCACATCCTGCAAGTACTTCTCGATATCTTCGATCTCGTAACTTCCCGTCGGCAACGCAATCACCTCACCACCCGCGTAAAACTTGTTTTTACCGGTATCAATGTTGGGCACGGAATTGAACGAGAGGAATTCCACTAGGCCGAGAACGTAGTTCTTGCTGGGTGAGAGTTCGATCGGCGGAAAGTACTGCGCCTCCAGCAGAGACGACCTTCCCGACAGGCTGAGGGTCAATGACTCTTCCATGCTGATGCGCGACTGACGCCGCGTGAACTCTCACAGCTGCTTATATAAGAATTTCAGACAAAGATGGCCGCACTCGTATGTGTCGAAATCCTGATATCTCGCGTGATTGTACTTGACCTCGGCGACTCCGAGGTACTTCAGGAGTTCTCGAGGTGGTGGTAGATCGCCGAAACTGTCAAAGTAGACGACGTTGTTGCCGTGCTTCCGATAGGCCACCCAGTGCGTGCCCGGTCCTTCCTTGTCGTCGAGATTTACGATAGCCGATTCGCGATAATGCGGTCCATTCTTCGGCAAATCGTTTCTCATGAATACACCGCGAAAGTGCGGAACGTTCTGCGCGTATTTCAGCAGGTCGGCGTCCGTTAGAGGGCGCTTGGGATAGTTGAACTTTTTTTTTTGTTCGCCTCCACGTGTATACCAAATCCCTTCTTGTGTGGCTTGAGGTAGAGCCCCTTGCCGAGAGCGATAGCTTCCATCGTCTCGTTGTGTCGACGATTCTCTTGCAATTGACGCTCGGCGGCTTTAGCGGTATTCACAGCTTTTGCCACGCCCGCAGCGCCACCTACCAGCGCTCCCGTAGCACTCAAGCCGGCAAACAAGGGAATGAGGAACGGCAAAACTCCGCCCACTTTCTCCGGGATGGGCAGTACGCGTGGCACTAACACCTTCCTCCTTCCGCCAGCTTGCTTCACAGCTTCGCGAGCCTTCGTGAGCGCCGATCGAATGACTTCGCGAGAATTACTTCCGGTCGATCGCGAGGCGGCTCTCACTATTTTGGAAAGCGCGATGAGGGGCTTTCGCCTCTTCTTCTTCAGCCCCATACCGAGTTTCGACTTGGCTTTCATGGTGTTTGCCACGACGTAAGCGGCAAGTTTCTCGTCAATAGCGGCGTCTCTTGCAAACACCCGCTGCCAGGCCTTATCTGCCAAAACTCGGTCGGCCGAATTGCGCGCTGCGACGTTCTCACGGTTTTGCGAGTACGCGATATCGTGCTCCTTGCAGGCTGCGTCCAGAGGATTTACGCCGGGATCACCGCGAGCGACGCGTTCCGCTAGCTTCGTGCCTGGCCCGCAGTACTGATAGCCCGGTATGTGCAACTCGATTGGAAGCCTGTTGATGAGCTTGTTCAGAACACCTCGACCTGTGTGCATCACTACGCGATCAGTCATCGAATTAAGTCAAGGGGTATATAAGCGGGCTATTTATACCTTGACGGCTCAGTCATGGATTTCCGAGAGCAAGTGCACAAGCTACCGGTGATGAATTTCGATGCGCTCGTTGAGGGAGGAAAGCAGGACACGCGACACGGCGATCTGCTGCCTGCCAGTATTCGTGCAGTCTTCTGCGGTCCGTCAAACTGCGGCAAGACCAACGCCTTGCTAGCCCTCATCACGCATCCCAATGGTTTGAGATTCGAAAACGTCTACGTGTACTCCAAGTCACTGAATCAGCCGAAGTACAAACTGCTCGAGAAAGTGCTCGCACCGCTCGAGGGTATCGGATACTTTGCGTTCAGCGAACACGATCAGGTGGTATCACCCGCGGACGCTCGTCCCAATTCCATCATCGTATTCGATGATATAGCCTGCGAGAAACAGGACAACGTCAGAGCCTTCTACTGCATGGGTCGACACAAGAACATCGATTGCTTCTACCTGTGTCAATCGTACGCTCAGATCCCCAAGCACGTGGTGCGTGACAACGTCAATCTGTTGGTCGTCTTTCGACAGGACGAGTTGAACCTCCGACACATCTATGACGATCACGTGAACACGGACATGCCGTACGTGCAGTTCAGAGACTTATGCGCGACCTGCTGGAACGACTCCAGTCACGGATTTCTCGTAATCAACCGTGGAGGTGGACTCGATTGTGGCAGGTACAGAAAGGGCTTCGACCGCTTTGCCATAAATATATCGTGCGCGACGTGATCCCCGCAGTGCATTATGGATGGTCGAAGCGACAGTGTGACGGCTGAGTTCCGTCGCGAGAAACAGACGCTCAGCCAGATGGAGAAAATGAGGAATGCGATTAAGCGCAAGTACATGCTTCTCAAGGCGGACAAGCAAACGATGGAGAAAGCTCTGGACGAAACTTTCAAACCAATCGTCAAACCTCTCGAACGCCTCGTGAACGCCAGGCACATGTTGCCTAAGAAGGAGGAGGTGTCTCGTGATGATGATGATGAGATGGAAACGTCCTTCAAAACTGCGTACGACACGGAGGAAGAATGCCCGAAAATGACACCCGACGAATACGTGCAGCAGCAAAAAACGAGCCCCGACGAATACGTGCAACAGCAAAAAACGAGTTCCGACGAATATTATGACATGCCGGAAGAGCCTGCGCTCGACAAATATCTTCACATGCTCAACACGAATCGAAAAAAGTATCTCGATATGACTTATGGGGTTCGAAAGCTGCCAGACGGTAGCATGATGATCGGCGACTCACCCATACGTTTCGTGAACGACAACGACGTCATTGTGGGTGACAGGAAGTATCGATCGAGCGTCGGCTTGCTCGAACTGCTCTTCAGGAAGGAACCCAGTGCGCATCTCGTGAGCGCGGAAGACAAGAATATCTATGGGAAAATCCTGCAGACGACGAACGCACACAAGAAACACTACAGGTCGGACAAGGTCATTCACCGGCAAAGAAACAGCAAGTACAGGGACTGGGTGGCGCCCTTGGTCGGTGGTGGTACATCTACCGGTAGTGGTGTATTGCCTCGGTACAAGATCGCGCGAAGGAACACGCGAATGGACTACGTGTACTGGGACGACCCGAATGAGCTCGTTGATCGACTGCGTCTACTGATGGCTGAGCGATCGGCCGGCAATTCGAGTCACATCAACGAGATCATCTCGATCGTCGAGGAGCTGCGTGAGGCCGGTATTGTCATATAAGCGGGGCACAAGGGGCGCTGCAACCGCACTTGAAAAATGAGCATCGACGTGTTCGGACGTCAGCTAGGACGAACTGAGGGCGGTACACGAGGTCCTCCCGGATTCGGATTCAAGCTCACCGCCGACGGACAGTACGACGTAGAGGGCAAAAGATTGTGCAACGTTGCCGACGTGAGTGAACCTCACGACGGGGTCAACCTGAGTCTCGCGAGACGTCTTGTTCAAAGCACTCTCAGCGAATTGTTTCACATCACAACTCGGCTGCGAGAGGATTTTGACGATCTGCAACTGAACATACATATTCTGCAGAATCAAGTGAACGACAGGCTGCGAATTATCGAGGTAAACGTTGAAACGACTCTGGAGTTGGCCACGCGCAATTCCGAGGCCATTAAAACGTTGGACACGCGGTATGGAGCATCGGAGATTGGTGGAAGAGCTGCATAAACCCGCACGACGCAATTGTCCACGGCGCAAGTTTGACGTGCGAGGACTGGATGAGACGTGGCAGGCCGACCTCGTGGAGATGCAACCGTACGCTCGGGAAAACCGGGGTGTGAGGTATCTGCTCACAATCATCGACGTGCTGTCCAAGTTTGCGTGGGCCGTTCCCGTGAAGCGGAAGACCGGCAACGACGTCACTGCGGCCATGGAACTCGTGCTACGACAGGGTCGAGTACCGACGAATCTGCAGACTGACCGAGGCAGAGAATTTTACAACACGTCCTTCAAGAGCCTCATGAGTCGATATCGCATCAATCACTACTCGACCTACAGCAACCTCAAGGCATCCATCGTCGAGCGGTTCAATCGCACACTCAAGAACAAGATGTGGCTGCAGTTCAGTCTGCGCGGTTCCTACAAGTGGCTCGACATTTTGCCCGATCTCGTAGCAGCATACAACAGCAGCAAACATCGCACTATCGGAATGAAGCCGAACGAGGTGGCCGACGCTGAAACTTTGTTGCTGCAGCCGCGTGATCGTCAAAGTCGCAAAGCGCCCAAGTTCCGAATCGGCGACAAGGTGCGAGTCAGCAAGAATAAGCACGTTTTCGAGAAAGGCTATACGCCCAACTGGACGACGGAAATTTTCACGGTGAGTCGAGTGATGGAGTCGACCGTCCCGGTGACATACAGGCTGAAGGACTACCGAGACAAGCCCATTGCCGGTGGTTTCTACGAGGAGGAGCTTCTGAGAGTCAAGTACCCCGACATGTATCTCGTGGAAAAAGTGCTGAGGAAACGTGGCGACAGAGTCTACGTCAAGTGGCTAGGATTCGATAGTTCGCACAATAGCTGGATAAACAAGACCGATTTGTAAATGGGTTTGAACATTTATTGCAATAAAAAAACATTTCACGTTATTTATGATCGATGCTGAATTCTATTTGATTCATCTTGGCCTCGCTGCCGCCCAAGTACTTCAGGAGCAATTGCCCGTCCGTGGCTGTTTGCACCATGTGCTCGTACATCTTCGGATCCTTCACGAACGCGTCCGCGATGCGTTTAGGCAGAAAGACTTGGCACTCGTCGTCGAGGGTGGCTACGGTTCTCAGGCCGTATTTCGTTGTGACTTGTCTCAAGTCGGTGATACGGTAGACGCTGTTTATACTCAGCGCTGCCAGTTTCATCGTGGGCAGGAAATCCTCGAGCAGAGCGATTTTGTTGAGCTTCTCGATGCCGTCCATCGTGCTGATGAGGCAAACGACCGCAAGCGCGACGCTCATATACCGGCTATCCCCTCCACTGCGCGCGGTGGGGGCTCTGAAGTGCCCCCACGGCAACGTATCCGTGGTGTCGGGGAGGAGGATGCGTTTGTCGTCGTGAGCGCCACCTTCACTTGCCTCTCGGTAAACACTTTGTGCAAGCGCGATCTGATCACGCACTGCTGCCTGCGTCAATTTCTCCCGCAGGCAGTGCACAAAGTCGTCGAAGGTGACGCTCGCCTCGACCGCCGCCCTCTTCACACCCTTCACCCGCTTCACGCGATCACGACTCGAACGTCGTACATTTTGCTGCGCAAGTCAACGAATTCCGTCATGATGCTGCCGTTACACTCGTCTTTCATGAGACCAACCACCTTCTGGTTGGCTCGTGGCATGCCAAACTGGTTGTGCTGTGGGTAGTCCGAAGTCCTCTCGATGTCAGGCCTCATGATCTCGTAGATGTCGTCGCAGCGAATCTCGTACAGCAGGCTGTCGGTGTCGGTGCAGAGGAGCTTGCAGCGATCGCCAAACTCTCGCTTCATGTAGTCATAGTGAAAGGCGTATACGTGGATCTTTGACGAGTCCAGTACGCTCCGGCCGACGTAGATGGCATCTTGCATCTGTTTGAGGAAATTCGCTACGAGATCAATGCCATAGAGGTGGACAGAAGCAAGAACGTTGGTATGACGAGTCTCATGAAGGGCTACGCTTCACTGAGCCCCGGTCAGATGTTCAGCGTTGAAAACTCCGGCTGGTTCGAAGAGCCGAAGCAACTGACGGACGACAGGGGATACTTCGACGTATGCATACCGCTCGCCATGATTCTAGGCTTCGCTGAGGACTATCGCAAGATCGTCATCAACACGAAGCACGAGCTGATTCTCACGCGATCGAGGAACGACACGAACGCAGTTGTTCAAACAGCCCTCGAGAATGGCGCCACCGAGGAATTCAAGATTGAGATCGCTAAAATAGAGTGGCTGATGCCTTACGTGATGCTGTCGACTAAGCACAAGATACGTTTGCTCAGTCACATTGATAAGGACATCACTGTGTCTTTTCGCATGTGGGAATTGTACGAATACCCCATGCTCCCAATCACGACGAAACACGTTTGGACGGTCAAGACGTCGAATCAGCTGGAGAAACCGCGCTTCGTCATTCTCGCCTTGCAAACGAATCGACGAGGCGTTCGAACGGCAAACGCTAGCCGCTTCGATCACTGCGCAATAACCAATGTCAAACTGTTCCTCAATTCGCAGTGCTACCCTTACGGTAACCTCAATCTCGACGTGTCGCGCAACCAGTACGCTCAGTTGTACGAGATGTACGCCAGCTTCCAGACTGCGTACTACGCCAAGGAGCCGGCGGAACCCATGGTGACAAAGACAGACTTCATCGCGCATGCTCCACTCATTGTGATTGACTGCTCGAAACAGAACGACGCCCTCAAGCAGGCACCGGTTGACGTTCGTATCGAACTAGAGGCTCAATCCAATTTTCCCGCGGGAACTACAGCCTACTGCCTGATCTTGCACGATCGCATCGTCGACTACAATCCCATAAGTGGGGATGTGAGGAAACGCCTCTAGAGTGGAGGGGATGGAGAATCCGCCTATAAAAGACGCTCGAGCGTTCGTCGTCATTAATCGCAATGGAGTACGTGGTGGATACACAGGGCTTCCAGCGGGACGAGTTTGTACTCAAAGAACTGGCGGTGGCTCCGCTCAATGCGGACGCGCAGCCGCTGATTTTCCTCTTCAAACCACCGATCCCATGGTACGATCTCCCAGCCAGGTACAAAAGCATAAATTCCTGGCTCGAACGCAACTATCATCATCTCGGCTGGAGCACGGGAGAAGTACCCTACTGCGAGATGGAGAACCTGCTCCGATCGGTTCTGCACAACGCCGGCACCATCTACGTGAAGGGACAGCAGTGGCTCGAATGCTTTGGATTCGATGCACGAGATGTCGTGGCGTGTCCCTCGCTGAGGAGGGCCAACAAAGGGACGGCATCCTGCCCTTACCACGATTCACCCAATTGCGCACTTCGGAATGTCCTGCTGTTGAGGAAGTTTCTTCGAGAGAGCCTCCCGTCCGTTGGACGATCGCTCAGACTGTTTCATCGAGTCGGTTCCCTCTCTGCCATGGAACCCATCGACATCGCCCAGCTACCCAAGGAATTCATCGTCACCTTCGCTGCACACAGCGTCGATCTCGCCTGGGATAAATTACCCGAATCCCTCAAAAATGACCCCGAAGTCAGCGAGTGTCAACGATGCCGCGAACACGTCGACAAAAGTTTGCCACTCAAAAGAGAATGTAAACAATGTATCTTGAACTCTTAATAAAAAAAAACATCTCAACCGAATGTCCGACAACAATTCCGATCGTCGAGTATCCTGACCGTCGAGTATCCCGATCGTCGAGTATCCCGATCGTCGAGTATCCTGATCATCGAGTATCCTGATCGTCGAGTATCCTGATCGCCGGTATCACGGACCGCGCGCGCACGCGGTCTTCTGAACTTCCCGCTGAAAGGTCTCCGCTTTGAATTTCCACGCCGAAAGGTCTTTTGAATTTGCCGCCGCCGAAAGGTCTTTGAAACTTTCGCGCTCGGTCTTTTCAATTTCCCGCCGCCCCCCCCCCCCCAAGACGTTCTTCTTCGAACTTCCCGCCGAAAAGTATCCGCTTTGAGTTTACCGCCGAAGGGTCTTTTGAATTTCCCGCCAAAACGTATTTTCCCGCGATCGTTTGAATTTCCCGCGGTCTTTTGAATTTCCCGCGGTCTTTTGAATTTACGGCGGTCTTTTGAATTTACCGCGGTCTTTTGAATTTCCCGCCAAAAAGTCATTTGAATTTCCCGCGGTCGTTTGAATTTCCCCCCAAAAGGTCTTTTGAATTTCCCGTCAAAAAGTCGTTTGAATTTCCCGCGGTCGTTTAAATTTCCCGCCGAAAAGTCTTTTGAATTTCCCGCCAAAAAGTCGTTTGAATTTCCCGCCAAAAAGTCGTTTGAATTTCCCGCCAAAAAAGTCTTGAATTCCCCCCAAAAGGTCTTTTAAATTTCCCGCCAAAAAAGTCTTGAAGTTCCCGCGGTCTTTTGAATTTCCCGCCAAAAGGGGATTTCCTGTCGGTATATACCGTCGGTAAGGTAGATTCCCACAGGAACCATGTTTGGGTCAGAATCTGCCGTCGGTAAGGTAGATTTTCTCGGGGACTAACGGGAATCTACTTTACCGACGGTCGGTAAGGTAGATTCCTACATGGGGGAACCGGCATAGTTACACTACTTGTTGTACTACCATCTACGGCACTCTTATGGGATAGACCGGGAGCCCGTGCCGCCTTATTTACCAGGAGATATTGAGTCCGTTGTCGTGGGCGAGAGGTGCAAGATTTATTGGAACTTCTCATTCGCGACCATCGGGCCGCTTCAAGCGACTAAGCCTGATGTTGTCCTCTTCGATTTCGACGACAAGACGATATACGTCATTGAGTTCTCGGCTCCGGCCGAAGTGAACGTGTCGCGAAAGGAAGAGGAGCAACGGCTCAAGTATCAACCTCTCCTGGCCGAGGTACGTCGTTTGCACCGAGGATTCAGGGTAACTCTCGTTGTCCTCATCATCGGCGCGCTAGGGGGGATGAAAGAGTCTTTTGTATCGGGCCTAGCTGGCATACCGGTTTGCAAACCCGGTGTCCGGTTGCTAGCGGGTCGGATGCAGAAGCCGGTCATACTTGGATCCCTCCGTTTACTCAGGCAACACGATTGTGGACTGCGGTAGCCGCTAACCCTCTGGCTTGAGGGAGCGGCTATCGCAGAGCGATTTATTGGACTTTTCGCGCATTTTTTTTTTACTGGGCGGCAGTCGAGGTGGTGTCGGAACTCTCGAGTGTCGCCCAGCATTATTGTTCCGGTCTAGATTAAGACCGAGCCTAATCCCCGGGGGTAGGTGAATGTTTCCCAGTGCAAACTGAGGAAGTGTGTTGCCCGGAGCAATAAAGTCTAATATTAAATACAATAATAATAAAAATAATTCTCCCCGTGGGTTTGCCTGGGCGTGGTGGGGGGCCGATTACCTAGCCTGCATCCAGCAGGAGGGGAAACTAACAAAAACCCAATAAAGGCAACATGAACACGCATGGACCAAACAAAATACCTCAGGTGATTACCCTTCGCCGAGGGGAATCCACCCTGAACCCCGACCGAGTGCAAGCCCCAGTGGCTCTGGGCAGCAGTACGGATTCTGGGGGCTGCAGAATATGCCTTACGCCGACCGCTGGCGAGAGAAACGAGGACAGCAACCGGCTGCAGGCTCATACTAGCCGGACGAGACATAGCAGCGTTTCCCGCAACGCGAGCCTCATCAGCTTGAAGAGCGCAACCGGTGGCGGTCTACTGACGAACGTGACCACAACATGCTTGGAACTGCAGACGATCGATGATGGTAAGGAGCAACTGCAGACAATCCTTGAGAGAGTCAAAGTCATGCACCAGAAGACGGGTATATAGAAAAAAGTGAACAAAGAGACTAAAGTCGGTATAAACGTCATCACGGAAGTTACTGAGGTCACCCTGGGTAAATGCGAAAGGCTCAGGAACCTAAGGACAGCCAGACAAAACGTAAGGACGAAACCGGACCAGATGCCGAAACGGAAACGAGACGTGACTGAAGCCAGCCCTCTCCAACAGCCGGCAAAACGACCGACGGTGACTGACGACACGCAACCGCCAAAAGGGAGCTGGCAACACACAGTCAAAGAAAAAGAGACCGAAGAAACAAAACAAAACAAGACCGAACAGACAGACGAACGAGGACAAGAAATAGGCAAGGACAGACCGCGCCCCACGCCTCAGGCGACGCCTATCCTCATCAAGCCCAGCATCGACAGACGTACGCAGACCTACTGCGACAGGTAAAGACAAAGGTAGACTCTACGTCGGATAACGTGACTGTGAAGGGATACGGCAAGACAAAAGACGGAGGTCTACCCTTCTAACTGCAGACGCGACGAAAGGGGAGCCAAAGCGTCCAGCACTCCCTCCAGAGCCTGAGCGGACTGGAGGGGCGCGCCCGGGTCATGATTCCCAGTACATCGCTGGAGATTATGAACCTGGACTGCGTTACGACTCCCGAGGAGGTGCGGCAATCCTCAAACGAGAGATAGGACAGGAAGGGGATCTGAGGGACACATCTTCGGCCCCAATAGATCCGGACAGCGCATGGCGGTTTGCGAGCTGGAATCGCAGAGGGCCATTGACCTACTTGACAGACGGAGATAGGGTGAGTCAATTGCCGCATCAGACTAAGGACGACGGTAACAAGGTGCTACCGGTGACTTAGCTACGGACACACGAGATGGAACTGTAAAGGACCAGACAGGGCGGACTGCTGCTGGAAGTGCCGGGACGTGGGCCACGTCGGTAAGACGTGTCAAAACGGACCAACCTGCTTCCTGTGCACCGAGGGGAAGAAACTGGATGTGGCTCTTCAGCCGGGCGCCGTCTTCAGGGCCGCACTGGAAGAAAGCAGGAACAAAAAGACAAAGACTTGGCGATCGTCCTCCAGGGTAACTTAAACCAGAGTCAGACGGCACAGCTACCGCTACCGCAAATAGCCGACAAACTCGATGCGAAGATACTTATGCTGTCCGAACGGTAACACGCGTTTTCCCCCGACGACAAAATATCCTCGACAAAATATCCGCGACAAAATATCCGACGACACAATATCCGCAGGACAAAATATCCTCATGACAAAATATCCGCAAGACAAAATATCCGCAAGACAAAATATCCGCAAGACAAAATATCTGCCGATATTATATACAGTTTAAAGTGTACAGTCATGTCGTTGAAATTTATTCCGTCAAGTGTACAGTCATGCCGTTGAAATTTATTCCATGTCAACGGTACAGTCATGCCGTTGAAATTTATTCCATCATAAAAAGGAGGAAAATTATTAATATGTTACGGATATGTTTGGATTTGTTTGATTGGGTTCAATGAAGAAATTCGTATTATGCCCCCACCCCACTATCTCACACACCCCACAAAGGTATTTTATCCTCATGCCAAAATATCCGCAGGACAAAATATCTGCCGATATTACATACAGTTTAAAGCGTACAGTCGTGCCGTTGAAATTTATTCCATGTCAAGTGTACAGTCATGCCGTTGAAATTTATTCCATCACAAAAAGGAGGAAAATTATTAATATGTGACGGATATGTTTGGGTTTGTTTGCTTCGGTTTGTTTGTTTGGGTGCAATGAACAAATTCATATTATGCCCCCACCCCACTATCTGACACACCACACAAAGGTGTTTTGCGCGCGACCCCGTTGATGTGGTGGACGAGAATTAGGATTTTGTCTCGCGGATGGTTTGTCATGAGAATATTTTGTCTTTCGGATATTTTGTCTTTCGGATATTTTGTCCTCGGATATTTTGTCGCGGATATTTTGTCGTCGGGTCAGATGTGACGTAGCTGTCCGAACAATACCGATACGAGACAACGCCGATGTGGCTTACTAACTCCAGGGACACCGCCACCATCAGGTTCAGAGGGGATGCCGCTTCCCGGATATCTGGCCGTGGTGTGGGAGACGTCTTCGTCTGCGCCACGGTGGGCACTGTCATGTATGTCGGCGTCTACCTGACGATAGCTTCGATAGCGTCGATAGCCTTTGAAGTGGGAGCGGACACAACAACCCGACGCCGATGGATTCCACGGCCCCGTGGTGGAACTTCAAAAAACTCGAGTCGGTCAGATTCTCGGAAGAGCTGATGGCAGTACCAGCTTCAAATAAAAACGTACGAGACGAACTGATTGCACGCCAAGAGCCGAAAGACTGATTGACGAGACAATGAAAATCCGGAAATAGCGAAACTTCGGAGGGCCTGATTCGCTTGCAGGAGGGAACTCACTCGGGCGAGAGCTGGACCCGAAGCAGAGACACACAGAACAGCTTACAGGATGGCACGAAAGAAACTGACGACAACGATCAAGTACAGAAAACGGAAGTGTTGGAGGGAGCTGTGCGACGAGGTGGATCGAGACTCATGGAGCACCGGGTACAAGATTGTAACCGGCAAACTCGGGGCTCTGGCGCCGCCCGGCGTGATGGACCCTCCAACGACACGAAGGATCATCGAGGGACTTTTTCCGACGTACGAGACAAGAAAAGAGACAGAAGATGAAGACGAACGAGGGAAGATACCGCTCTTTACCGAGGAGGAGCTGGTAAAAGCAACCACCTCGATGAAGGCCGGGAAGGTCCCAGAACCGGACGGTATTACGGGAGAGATACTCCGGCTGATGGACAATCTGACAACGCGTTTTCTCCTGGATATGTACAAAACATGTTTGACGACTGGCACGTTCGGGGAGCGGTGGAAGGTTCCGAGGCTGGTTCTCATTGCCAAAGGTAAGAGGGCCCCTCACTCGCCATCGGCCTACCGCCCGCTGAGCCTACTCGACACGACAGGAAAACTGTAGGAACAAATGTTAAGACTCAGAATAACGGAAGAAATAACAGCCGCTGGAGGATTTTCGAATAGACAGCACTTCAGGAAAGGACGGTCGACAATTAGAGCGATCCACGACGTGATGACGGCATTCCACCAGACTAGACAGCACTGCCACGAGGCTCGCCCGATGATGCTACTGGCAACCCTGGACGTCCAGAACGCCTTCAATTCGGCGAGGTGGGTGGACACCCTGGAAGCGCTGAAAGGTGTTTTCGGAGTCTGATTGTACCTCCTCCGAGTGTTGAGCGACTATCTACGGAACAGACGTAGGTATCACGTACGAAACGACGGACGGACCAGAAACCCGGACGATCACGGCAAGGGTCGCCCAGGGATCAATGCTTGGACCGGACTTCTGGAATGGGGTATACGACAGTTTCCTGCGGCTGCAGATGCCACCGGAGATTTTCTTAGTTGCTACGCGGACGACGGGGCAGCTGTGATCGTCGAACGCGACCCGTCTCTGGCCCAGCTACGACTAAGCCACGTGACGGGACGGGTGGACGGATGGATGATTGAACACGGACTCTGACTGGCCACAGATAAGACAGAACTGATGCTTTTGGCAAGAAAGAGAATGCGGACGATCATACCAATGACTGTTGGAACAGGAATGACGGAGACCAGAAATGAAATCAAGTATCTGAGGTGTTACTCTGGATACAAAGATGACTTTCGTGCCTCACATTAGACGGACAGCTGATAGGGCGGCGGAGACAGTAAAATCTCTGAGCGGCTTGATGGCAAACACAATAGGACCGATACCGAGTAAACAAAGACTGGTCGTGTCGACGAGCCACCCAAGCCTCCTAAACGGCGCCGAAATGTGGGCGGAGGCACTCCGAGTATACAAATACAGACAGGCAATGACGACGGTACAGAAATGAAGTGCATTCAGGATCACGTGCGCCTACAGGACTCTCTCGGCAGGGGCAGTTCTGGCCGTGGCAGGCGTGATCCCGGTCGATCTCCTAGCGTTTGAGTGCCGGAGAATTCACCTTTCGAGTACACAGACGGGACGGACAGATGCGACAAGAAGAGAAAGGGAGTCCACAATACAAGAACGGCAGACAAGATAGACGGCCGCGACGCACACCAGAACTGAAACCGTGGATCAGATGGAGCGGCGAGGATGTGAACTTCTACCTCACACAGTTCCTGACGGGACATGGATACTTTAGACGATGATTGCACAACATGGGGAGGGTACGGACTGCAGACTGCAAATACTAACCGAGACGACGCGGCACATACGTTCTCTACATGTGACCAATGGGCAGAGACGGGATGAAGACTGGAGGCGACAGTTGGAGAAATCACGATAAATAACATCGTTGGCGTGATGATCCAAGACAGCGAACGGTGGACCCACGTGTCAACCTTCGTCGAGTCTGTCCTTAGGGGAAAAAATGAAGGCACTCAGTAGCCAAGACCCAACGATACAAAACAGACAAGAGAACATGGACAGGATGCCTGGCTGGAAGTAAAGCTAACGCAGTTCACGGCCGGGCATCGGACAGAAGTGGTTTCCCCCGTCCTGACCTAAAAATGTTCATCTTTTGGCCTAGAGAGGGGGGATTTAGCCGGTATGCATCTCGTGGAAGCCCTGGCCGAGAGGGAGACCCCCTCCGAACCCTATGAAGCGGCATGAGAGTCCGGTACAGGGGTGTCGACGGTGCTCTGAGTTTTATGGGGCAACCCTAACTCCTGGCGCAACGAAGACGCACATGGTCTTTAAAAGATATTTCCCCATTTTTACCACGATAAAAAAAATAATAATAATTAGTATCTGTACGAAAAAATAATAAAAATATGTATATAAAGCATTGATTGTGATGATTATTATTATTAGAACAATTAAACTTACTATATAAAAATAAAACGAAAATAATGAAGGATATTAATGAGTCCAAAAATAATAAAATTTAACAATAAGTAATAATAATAATAATAATAATAATAATAATATTAGAGTTTTAAAAATGTCGAAATCAAGATGAAAAGAAAAAAAATAACAATAACAATAAGTGTCTATGTAAAGAATAATAAAAATAAAACCGAGGCATTTATTATCATGATTATTATGCCGATTATTAAAAATTAATGAAACAAAATAAAGAAATGAAGGATGAGTGCAAAAAATGGTAAAGTCAATCATCAAAAAATGGTAAATCAAAATCAAAATAAAATTTATAAAGAAGTAATCACAATAATATTAATGATAATAAATGTCGATATGAAGAAAAAATCGAAATATAAATGAGGCATTTATTATGGTGATTATTATTATGGTTATTATGATACTTTACTATTATTATTGTTGCTATTCCGGGATAATGTTTCCTTTCGATTATCGATAATACACGATCGTCCACAAAACAGCTTTATTGATAAGTCTTTCATCGTCGATAACGACGACGACGACAACGACGACAGCACATATGCACTTGCAATTTGCCCCGAGAGGCCTCGTCGCGGACATTCTCACTACACCGAAGCCTTACATTGTAAATTGCGTAAATTGATAGAAACGCTAAGCGCATGTTAGGGGCCAATAGTTCTTGGTCAAACGTCTTGGGTTGGATGAGAGACAAAAAAAAAAAACAACACATCAGAAATGCTTGTGCATGTATATACCGGGTGATATTAGCGCACTATAGGAGCGATTGTTCGACGCACTCTTCTTCATTTTTATTTCTTTGCACCGAAGAGAAAATTTGCTTGCTCATTCGCGCACACTCGGATACGAGATTTATCTATGCGCTGAAAAATTAACGATCCGTTTGGTCGTTCAGTTAATTTATGAATAATGTTCGAGGATCCTCCGAGTACGTGCATTGAATTCAATCACGTGACTGAATCTCGTTTTGGTATGAAATGCACATCTTTTCAGATAATCAGAATTTTCTTGGCGATCGCTTCTCGAAATGAAATTGATATTTTGGATAGAAGAGGGTTTCTATTTTCATTTGCAACGAACATTTTGTGAAAATTCCAAAAATTGAGCGAGTTATGACGATTTTTGTGAAGGGTCAAATCGCCCGCTTTTTTGGGGTTTTACTCGAAACTATGTTTTATAACACGAGGTAAGTGACATCTCAAATTCTATTCGTCCGATTCACTTGAAATTCGGATAAAGCATAGTTAATGACATTTTCTATCGTACGACCGGATGATTTTTTAATCTGTTGATCCATTTGTTAATAACAAATGATTAAAGTTGTTTTTTGGTCGGAAAACAACTTTTTTTTCTACAGCTTGTCAAAATTTCCTTTTTTTTTAGTCTCGTTGCCGATCACCCCAGGTACCGATTGCCCATGCAGCAACGGCACTTTCTTTAAGGGGTTATTCCTAGTTGTAAAAGTCGAAAAATCTTTTCTTTTAAAACCAACATATTTCGACTGTATATAATCTTATAAATGTTTCCAGAAAATTTCAAGCTGATTGGATCAAAATGGACATATTTATAAGCTGTGATGTTCACGCCCGTTGGAACGCTCGGAGCGTCGTTCGAAACCTTAAGGCATCTGGCCACCATGTAATTTTTTTTTCATTTAAAAATTTTGTTTTAAAAATAAACCCTGAGCTGTTAAGAACAATTTAAGCCATAGTACGTATTGAAAAACGCAAAATTGACCAAGTTACAGTTATTTTTCGGCAGGAAGGTTGAGCCGCTGCGGGCGGTCGACCGTGCGGTTCGATCCGTGTTTATAACTCGCACGGTTCAGCACACGCAGCTGTCCTGCGTTATCTCGAAACTACATTTTTTGAACTGGTACTATCGAAATATCGTAAACTATCAGTCCGATTGCTTTCAAATTTTTACACAATACTTTTAGATACATTATCCAAAATGTCACGTAGGATTTTTGCGATAACTTGATTAGTTTTTGTTTTATTATTGTTTTTGCTCGAAAAATTTCGGTGAAAAATACACATTTTTTTCTTCGGCTCACCATAATTTTTTTGATGGTCGAAAAAAAAACGCTATGCTACATTGTAGCGACACTACTCACGAATGAGCTGATTTTTGTTTGTTTTTTTTTCTGATGTGACATGACCGGGTAACAGCTGGGACAACGACCGCGCGTATCGTGCGGAGCCTCCTCCTCCGCGGCAATGTGTATAACGGCGCCATTTTTTAATATTTCGAACGGAAATTTATTAACGTTATTCTTAAAGCCCTTTCTGACGTTGTGTAAAAAAATAAAAATATTCCGGCCCATACTTTCGAGTTTATTATTTAAAAAAAAAACATACCCATTTTTCGATCGAAGTATCTAAAAAATTACTGCATGAAACTTTCTGAAATTTTGAGTGCTTTTTCTTGATGTGAAAATATAGCATTTGATTGAAGAATTTTTTTCTCGATACATACTTTCAATTTGATGACGAAAAATGCTCATTTTTCGCAAAAAGCAAGACTATAACTTTGCATACGCACGTTATTTTTTAAATTAGATGTTTAGGAAATTTCCTCGATTAATCATAGGATAAACTATTGGTATAAATCATAGGATAAACTATATGGATAAATATATTGACGAAATCTGTTTGATTTTTTTATATCAGATAACCTGGTTCATAAGGGCACCTCAAAAAACGTTTTCAAAAAAAGTCATGCTTCCCGAACATCGGCTGTGAATCAATTATAATTAAATATTTTTACACATAAAAATTACAGAGTGTTCTTAAGATTATACTTTTTCAAATACCTAATTTTTCTAGAAATTCATAATCACGATTTTCTAAAATAAATACCAAAAATTACCTGTTTTCGACTGTGTCAATTAGGCATAACCCGTTAAAGAATGATAACGTCATTGTTTATCAATATTTTCCAATGAAAAAAAAACAAACTCGACAAGACTATGTATTAATTCTGTGTAAAATTCCTATCTCGTCATGCCAGGCCTCTCGTTGGGAAAAAATTAAAAATCAACGATTTTTTTGGGGGCCCGGGCTTACGCAGACCTTCCAATCCCCGTTGTATCACACCCGGCGGCGCTGCACAATTTTTCGGCATCTTATCATCGTCGTCGATAGCGCGTCTTGCATCGAGAGGACGATGACGCCATTTTTTCAAGGGGCCACACGTCACCTCGTATTGTTGATCCACAATCGAAAAGTCAGTTATCATCGGAATGCGCGTGTGTCCTAAGATTTTTTTCACGTTATTGAGAGAAATACGAATTGCAACGGATTCACGATACGGCTTCAACGTAATTAAGGGGGAAGATACCATTAGGCGAAGAAAAAAATGGCTGATTTTCATTATTTTTTTATAAACAAAGATTTCCTCACCATTTTGTAGACTTTGGATATGTTTTATTACTACTTTTGGCTGTGGGATGGTATTTAAAAAAAATTAATCTTAAAAAATGGCACAGATGGCACGGCCTTCTAAACTCCATTTTCAAAACTGGCGTGACGTATGTCTAAAAAACTGATCAACAGATTCTGATGAAATTTGGTGTAAATCTTTCTAACGTTATTGTTTAAAACACAAACCTAAATGTTTTTGAAATTTTTTTAAAAGTATTTTTTTATTGCACAATGGAGCCACTTTTTCGGAAAATTCAATCTTTTTGTTTCAAAGCGTACCATTTTATCGATTTTAAACATTTTTCACTTTTTCTTGGTTCATATTTTGCGTATAAGTGTCAATGAAAGAAAAATCTTAGTTGCTTTTTCAGATAAATCCCGCCGGCGCTACTTGTCACGCCGTCTGTGAACATCCGCCGCAGCCCGTTTAGAAGACCGCCGCCATTTTCAAAGACTAATTTTTTTTTTTTTGACCATGTAACTGCCAAAAGTAGTTATTAAACATACCCTAAATTTAAAAAATGATGAAGATCTCTTGCGGTGAAAAAAATCATAAAAATTGGCATTTTTTTCGCCCAAATGTATCTTCCTCTTAAGGGATTACCCCCATTTGCGATTTTGAAAAAATCGATTTTTTTTAATTGCATTGTTTTGAAGTACAAGTATCTGAGAATATGTCCTGAAAATTTCAAGTCGATCCGAACAAAATTGACTGAGATATGAGCGTTGAAAGAGAAGAATCCGTTGTGTAAACGACCGGCTAGTCTGCCGTCTGGCGCGTTTTTCTCAAAATGGCATTTCTGAAGTCGGTGACCAAGATTACTCGAACACTAATGAACCGATCTTCTTGACATTTTGCAGGCTTATTTGATACATAAAAATGTAGTCCTTAATCGTTCGATTTTTTTTTTCGAAAAAAAAAAATGGCCGATTTATAGCCAAAAAACGGCCGTTTTTTTTTCGTTAAAATCGAACCATTAACTTTGACTGTCCGCCATTTTGTGAAAAATGAATATTTTTTAAAATCCTTCGATTAAAGACTAGTTTATACTTATATTTGACTAAATCCATCCGCATTTTTTTTCAGATGATCCACTTCGCCGCAATGTTGGTCACCGCAAACCGTGTATATAAAAACATTATTTCATTGACGGCCATTTGCCACTAAGCAATGTAATATTTTTCAATAAAAAAATTACTGAAAGTTCTTCAAGATGTGTTCTTTAAGATGGTATATTGATTGATTAAAAAAGTTTTGTAGTTTTCTTTTAAAAAATTCATGAAAAAGGCCTTTTTTTGCGCTACAAGTGGGGGTAACGCCTTAAGAATTTTGGTCATAAATATCCCACTTTGTTCATTCGGGCGCGAATGCTTTTTTTACGAACTTCGAGACACAGCCTCCTTCCTAATACGCGCGGTATCGAAAGCTGTTCTTTTTTTTTGTATTCTTCCCCTTTCTTTTTTTGCGCGAATTCCCACCATCGCGTACGGACGAGTGACGACTAATCAAGGAAAGAAATTGTGTGCAAGACATTTATAGCGACTGTGGGGTCAAGGAAGATTGCAACGAGAAAAGACAACGTGTGATACATGCTCGTGTACATACGGCAGAGATCCCAGCTCGTTTTGTGTCTCGTTTTTTTTTGTTCTTTTATCTTACGACCCTGACCATTTTGCATTCGAGTGCGCTCGTGCACGCGCGTCTTTTCGCGCGGCCGAAAACGAATTCGCCAATTTTTCGTTGTACTCTCCAAATCGCGGCAGGAATAATCGTACGAAATATATTTGCCGAGTTGTTCAATTACGATACCGATCATTTTATTTTTTTGCGACGGAAAAAAATATTGCGTAAGCAGGCCGAGATGAAAAATTGGAAGATAACGAATTCGAAAAGCTTCTCAGCGATGAATTAATTTTTTTTTAATATTAATTGTTTAAATGTAATATAATTAAATATCTAATAATGTTTGATATAAATTGGGTCTTTTTATTTTATTAATATCCAGTGAATCGAGAACTGACGAGGACTTTTCCATAATTCTTCATAATTGGATGAATTTGCAAATTATCGGCTGATTTCATTCCAGATTCTTTCTGCTGTCTTTTTTCGTCGTGCTCTTCGATTTTCGACAAACGATCGCGGTGAAATGTCTGCAATAAAAAGAAAAAAGAATCTGGTTCGAAGAGTTTATCGTTAAAGTGGCAGATTGCCAAAACGAGAAGAAAAAAAATGTGCCACGAAACGCGATCATCAAGTGCATCGTGCAGTAAACGTTCCTTCTATTTTTCCTTTTTATTTCATCTAATAAATATTCGTCTACCTATCCACGAGAGTCTCCACACATTATACATACGCGTATATTATTCTCATTTTTTTCTCGTTTATCCGAAGTCATATTTTGAAGTACACAAAGTCCATCAATCTTATATGTACACTGGAAAACAGAAGTGACAAAAAAAAGCAAAAAAATCTCGAAGAACCTTATCGCGTAATCCGAACGAATTTTTTGTATTTTTTTTCAATCTCATACCTTTGTTCAATCGATCGTACACGTTTATCGACGTAATCTTTTCGCTACTTTGATTTCGGCGAGCCTCGATAATCGGAGCTCTCATCGCTGTGATCGGAGAATCGCAACTTGCGAAAATACGTAACCACGGAACAATGTTATGCTAATTACATCAATACGTAATTTTAATTGCTGAATCGTGGGAAATAAGAATCCTCCCATTATCCGTATACGCGTTTTCTTTTTTTTTCTTTCTTTACTTTTAATATAAATTATACAAATGATCATCACACACGAAGGCCGCGCGAATTTTCGGCGACTAATATTGTATATATAGTACAAATCTGTATTATACATTACACACGCATATACATAGTACATATACCTATCGGATGCACGATATACATTTTCATACATGAAACCACACAGACGTACACACACACACACATATATATATATATATATATATATATATATATATATATATATATATATATATATATATACACACAGGGCTACTGCTTATTGGTCACGACCCCGTGAAAGGGTTGTAGGACATTTTTGCGCTATCAAATAACCCAGTAATGCCTTACGCAGAAGCGAACCATTTTCAAGATATTATTATTTCTATTATTATTTTTTTAAGTGAGGGCTAGGCAACTTAAAAAAATAATTTAAAAAACTGTTGTATGGAATCAAACTTTGTTTTTAATTTAATAAAAAAAAGTTCGATTATGTACAACAGTTGGAAAAAAAAAATTATTAAAGTTGCCTACCCCGCACTTGAAAAAAAATAAATAAAAATAGTAATATCTCGAAAATAGTTCACTTGCAGGAAGCATTACTGGGTTATTTAATACCGGAAAACATGACCTACAACCCTTTCACGGGATCGTGACCATTAACCACTGGCCCTGTATATATATATATATAGGTATGTATGTATGTATGTATATTATGCTACATGTACCATCCACATTATCATTATACGATACGTCATAAATATACGAGTTGAAATATGTGTATAGCAAGTGTCGATTGACCGAGGGTTTAATCTTTGCTATATCACTGCGGTCCAGTGGAAATTTTGTTTATCTACAAGTTCGAAAAAAAATAATAATAACAAAAATATCAAATAAAAATTAACAAAATTCTTCACGTGTATCGCAACATAGTCACTTTACGTTTCGACTAACAGGTGTATCTCTATACGGTTTTTGTTGTTGTTTTATTTTAATTCGTCGTTGCACAACGAGAAGCGATCAAGCCGTCACGTGTCACGGCCAAGAGCAAGCTCATCCGTTTCTCTGATTTACGCAAGAATATTTTCACGTGCGAGCGCAGTTTCCAAAAATTCCTATTATTATTTTTATCGTTACTATTATAATTATAATTATAATTATAATGATAATTATTATTAATAATAATATTATTATATTCTTATACATTATTCATTGTATGTATATATACACAGACACCCGTCGCGTACACACCACATATTATATGACAGATGTAAGCACTCGCGTTGAATTCAAAATGAAAATGTAAAAAAAATGCGAACACAAAAAAAAACGTAGTGATCATTGATAATCAAGTGGGTAGAGAATAGTGCAGAAGCAACGTTTTGCAAACTTATCAAAATTACTTTCGCCACAGTATAATTGTACAATAATAATCGTTTTGTAATTACAATACAAATGATGTTTTTGTGTCGTTTCGGTTATGCAAATGGTGGTTGTAATCTTCGCACGATCGTCTCGGGAACCTTCTTAATAATTATCGAATCCGTTACATCGCCGATGCAATGTGTCTTCGATGTTTGTTTTTTTTTCTCGTGATGCAAAAAAGTAACTCGATAGCGCCTTAAAAATAATACCGTGACGCTAGGAACTGTCCCGCATTGCGAACCGACCGAAGCCCAAAAAGCCACTCGAAGGCATAAATATTTCATCTCAAGGGAATACGCGACGTTCTCTTAAAAACAAAAACCACAGTCGAGAAACAATTTTTCTTTCTTTTTCTCAGCGCACGACGAACGATTGAAAATTCAATAAATAATCCTACAAGATACTTTTCAATGTTGTTCGTTTGTTTTTTTTGCACACTTCGCTTCTTTCTTCGCGAAAGTATGAACAAAAATAATAATAACCTTCAGTAACGAATACGAAGTGACGAGGAGATACGAAGACTATGGGAGAGCCAAAGAGAGAGGGAGAAAGGGGATGCGATTAGTGTAGGTAAAGTAGAAAAAAATGGGGGATTAAGTATGTATATCACAGCTGAAACAAACAGAGATGATTTCTCTCGATTACGAGAATGTTCATCGTTCGCTTTTTCGCGAATAAATAAAAGAGAACGAGTAAAAGAAATGAAATATCTGTCGTGCATGAATGGGAGAAGGGAGAATGGTTCGAGAGACTGAAAATAACACGATTTTCAATGTGAGATGTGATTTTTGTTGTGGCTCGAACAAAAGCAAGCTTTTTGTAAAACGTTTATATATGATAACTTAGTTCGTAAAACTTTTTTATATGCTATGTATATATGTTTTATAATAATAATGATAATATATCATATATGATATATAATATTAATAATTATTATATCGAATATAATAACATCATATTATTATATAAAATATACAATCATTATTAAGGCCTTAGGCCACTCTAGAGGCCGAAAAAATAGGCTTTTTGGGTTTTTTTTCAGAAACACTACAAAATGAATCGAGATTACAGAAAAGGGTGTTTATTATACATATGCGTTACTGTATACAATAATTTTTTTGAAGCGATTAATTTCAAAATGGCGGCTACGCAGCGTTCATCTCAAAACTGTATTTTTTAAGTTGGTCGGAAACATAACTCAGACAATTTTCAACCGATTCACTTGAAATGTTGAATATATCTTGAAAAATACATTGTCTATGGAAGTACGTAGGATTTTTTTTTATATTGCACGGTTCATTTGTTATTAACAATTATCTGACGATTTTTTACGCAAATTTTTGGAAAGTGAAAAGTTTGGTCCGATTATAGTTAATAACAAATGAACTAGGCAATATGAAAAAAATTTTACGTACTTCCATAGACAATGTATTTTTCAAGATATATTCAACATTTCAAGTGAATCGGTTGAAAATTGTCTGAGTTATGTTTCCGGCCAACTTAAAAAATGCAGTTTTGAGATAAAGGCTGCACAGCCGCCATTTTGAAATTAATCGCTTCAAAAAAATTATTGTATACAGTCACTGATATGTACAATAAACACCCTTTTCTGTAATCTCGATTTGTGTTTTTCGATATATAAAAATTTGTCAAACCAATTTAATAAAAAGGTCCAATAAATGCATCGCCTCCTACGTTATCGTAAAAAGTTCCTTTGTTTTTTTTTCGTAATCGTAGAACACTAAAAAAATGTAGCCCCAAAGCTTCTTTTTAGTGGGACTATTTGGACGACTTTTTTTTCATCGGGAGGAAATCGGTACTTCCGGAAGTGCAAGAGCCACAAAAGGTGTTCCTGTTCGTCGTTCCTGTTCTCTCTCTCTTTCTCTCTGCCCCCCGCTCCGTCCCTTCTACCCTCTCTCGCGTGCGTGCACAATTCATTTTGGATTACGGCCTAATTCTAGTATCACGTAGTGTTTCAATTGAACGATGAAGAGCGCCGCATGTGTGCGATAATGCGGCGCGCGTATGACGACGATGGCGAATTGGCTTATCGCTTATTGACGTTGACGATAATACACGAGGAAAGAGATGCGACGAAGGGAAACGAAAAAAATAAAATAAAAATAAAAAACGAAAATGAAAAATAGATAAAAAAAATTGAAATGAAAAAATAAAAATTGAAAAAACAGATGGAGATAAAAAGAAAGGAAAATAAAGAATAGAAAAGAAAATCGATGATAAGGAATATTATGATAAATCGATGAAAGGGGAATTATAAAATGATGAAAAACCTCGTTGTACAAGCTCGAACACGATGATAACGGTGGATTGGACGGGCAATAGAGAATTTTGGGTTTTTTTGCTTTTCTTTTCGTAATTTTTTTGTTTTTTTTTACAAAGAGCTATCGACTATGAGCAACCGCATCGCTCGACCACCATACCCGGAAGCCGCGAGAATACAATTTGGTACTCGTTGTCGAAGTACAGCATCGTTATCTCGGAGAGCTTTCGGGGCGCGCAGCACGGACCGGTATTGTTCGGCGGCTCCGCGAGACTCACTATGTGCGTGTTCGGATAAGCCGGCAGAAAAGCCATTGGACAATCGCCCGAGCAATAATTCGCGTCGTACCTGAAACAATCGAATTCATACGTGGACGATTTTAAACATCGGCGATATCCGGATTTTCCAAAAACGTATCATCAGGATATGTATTTTTTTTTGTTGCTGAAATGCATTTATTTTTTGACGACTCAATCTTCTTCTTCGGAGCACAGTTCATGACACTTTCTATTTTATGACTGAATGATTTTTTTATCTATTTTTTTTTTCGGTTGAAAAATGATTTTTTTTTTGTTTACAGCATGCCATTTTCGTAATTTTCGAAATTTAAAAAAAGTGTCCGGTTATAGGGGAGACCGGGGCAAAATGGTATAGCGGGGCAAAACGGTACCGGGGCAAAACGGCACTGGGGCAAAATGGGATCGGGGCATAATGGGATAGCAAAAAATGAAGTTTCTTGGTGCTTGATTTGGGGCAAAATGGGATAGGGGCAAAATGGGACACACAAAAATGAAGTGTCGCAGCCCGCTGAATTTGGGGCAAAATGGGATGACAGGAAAATTCATGCTTCGGCTCTATGAAAGAGCTGTTGTAACATAATCTAATCTAAATGGTGCTTGTGGTTCGTTTCAGTCCACATATACGCAGATAATACGGACTGACCGATATATTTGTCGACACATATCCGTCGATTTCATGGGGAGCGGCGGTCCTAGTTTCATAAAACAATTTACGTAAAAATTGACAAGAGTTAGACTTTCATCAATGGCTTGAAAATCAGTATCAGTAACGTGCAGTTGGCAGAAAATAAATAAAAAAAAAAACAAAGAAAGACAAAAACAAAAAAAAACATAAATTGCACGCGTCAGATTATAAAAATTACTTGATTATTTAAATAATTAATAACGACAAAGAAATTGTACCAATCGAATAAGAAGGCTCAAATAACAATTTACGTCAAGTTTGGTACAGTTCTGACCGCAGAATCAAAAGTAATTGTTTAACAAACTTTAATAACAAATGGGCCCACTATTCATGTGCCCATGCTGACGATAACTTAATCGAGTCCGTTTGCGACAATTGTGCCGATAAAAATTAGCTTAGTTAAACAAGCAATAAAAATTAAACATTGCCACCGTTAAATTATAGTATCGTACGTCGAGTGTGACCCAAATATCGTGTAACATACAATAAAACCTGTTTTCACTCATTTATTACCCCTCGTTTTTTACCCCTGCATTTCTTTCATTTCTGCATCGAATTATTCCACTGTCCCATTTTGCCCCGATCCCGTTTTGCCCCAACCGCCTCTTTCTGAGGAGCCTGATTTTCTCCGGCCCATTTTGCCCCAGTCCCGTTTTGCCCCAATGACGTAATTTCCAGCAGTGTTGATTTTCACTATTCCATTTTGCCCCAAACCCGTTTTGCCCCGGTCCCATTTTGCCCCGGTCCCATTATGCCCCGCTATACCATTTTGCCCCGGTCTCCCCTACGAAAGTTTCATTATCGTACGAAAAGTAGATTTTTTATTTTGTACTTTGGACGAGCCTGGTTGGCAGAACCACCTAAACTGATTGGCCATACAGCAACGGTGGCACTTTGTTTAAATAATAATAACTCCGTCGTTGATGAATATGTTCCAATGAAAAAAAAAACTTACACTCGACGAGACCATGTATTAATTCGGTGTAAAATCCCAATCTCGTCATCCCAATACTCGCACCACAAAAAAAATTAATAATCGACCAGGTTTTTCGTCCCTAATTCATGACATCTTTTATTCAATTAAAAGAAATCTACAATCTGAACTAAAGAAATCGTAAAACTCACTTTGGCGGCACTTTTTTAAAATAATAATAACTCCATTGTTTATCAATATTTTCGAATGAAAAAAAACTCAAAGTCAACAAGACTATGTATTAATTCGGTAAAAAATTCCAACCTCGTCGTCCCAATACTCCCACAAGAAAAAAATTGAAAATCGACGAGGTTTTTGGTCCTCAATTCATGACATTTCTCATTCAATTGAAAGATATCTACAATCTGAACCAAAAAAATCGTAGAGCTCACTTTGGTGGCACTTTGTTAAAATAATAATAACGCCGTTGTTTATAAATATTTTTGAATGAAAACAAAATTCAAACTCTACAAGACTATGTGTGCATGCTGTAGAAAATCTCAACCTTGTCATCCCAATATTCCCACCACAAAAAATATTAATAATTGACCAGGTTTTTGGTCCCCAATTCATGACATTTCTTATCCAATTGAAAGATACCTATAATCTGTACCAAAAAATCGTAAAATTCACATTCATGACACTTTGTTTAAATAATAATAACTCCATTGCTTATCAATCTTTTTGAATGAAAAAAACTCAAATTCTACAAGACTATGTATCAATTCTGTATGTAATGCCAACCTAGTTACCCAATACACCCCAAAAAAATATTAAAAATCGACCAGGTTTTTCGTCCCTAATTCATGACATTTTGTATTCAATTAAAAGATATCTACAATCTGAACTAAAGAAATCGTAAAATTCACTTTGGCGGCACTTTGTTAAAATAATAATAACTCCATTGTTTATCAATATTTTCGAATGAAAAAAAAACTCAAAGTCAACAAGACTATGTATTAATTCGGTGAAAAATTCCAACCTAGTCGTCCCAATACTCCCACAAGAAAAAAAATTGAAAATCGACGAGGTTTTTGGTCCTCAATTCATGACATTTCTCATTCAATTGAAAGGTACAATCTGTACCGAAAAATCGTAAAACTTACTGTGGCAGCACTTTGTTTAAATAATAATAACTCCATTGCTTGTCAATATTTACGAATGAAAAAGAAACTCAAACTCTACAAGACTATGTTTCAATTCTCTGTGTGATGCCTTGTCATCCCAATACTCCAACTACAAAAAATATTGAAAATCGACTAGATTTTTTATCCCCAATTCATGACATTCGTTCAATTGAAAGATATCTACAATCTGTACTGAAAAAAATCGTAAAACTCACTTTTTCGGCGCGATGATCCAGTCCCAGCCAAACTTTTCGAAATCGACAGTGAGCTTGTAACGGCAGCAGCGTGTCTCCTGGCTTGCGACGTCGCAGTTGAGTCCAACGTTGCGTTTTATCCTCGCGCCTCTTCTGGAGTCCAGCTCTTGGGTCTGGACTTCAAGATAGGGGGCGTACTCGGCGCCCGGATTCGTCTCGACCAGCCACGAGTTCCTCCGATGATTGTTGACGTTACCGTTACCGGTCGCCAATTGTTGCTCGTCGACGATCTTGAGGGCAACGCCGAGATTGTCGCGCGGATGTTTGAACCACTCGGCGACCATGCGCCTGAGTTCGATCGTGATCCAAGCGCCCCGCCGGCCGATCGGTCGCGGATGTTTCGTCGTCAACGGTGGTCCCAATGCTGGACCACCGGATTCCGTTGTTCCACGCAAAATTCGCTGGAGCGTTATCGTCACGGGACCCGAATTTCCGGACATCTCCGGACGCTCTTCGTGTTCGCCGTCGCCGTTTACCTCGCCGTCCTCGGGACCACCGTCCTCGTCCCCGGTGCCCCATACCCACAACGACAGCTCGGCTCTCGTCACTCGATGCTGAACTATCTTGTCCGAAAACTTGAAGTACAGCACGTCCAGACTGCCCTTCGAGTGCCTCAGCCTCTGATCTGGAACGACGAAAACACACGGGCCCCGGAAGCTCGTTAATCGATCGTTCGTCCAATTCAAATTTTCATTAAGGGGCTATACCAGTTTGAACGCTGAAAATTTGGGTGATTTTCGGAATTTTTTTGGAAGAAAAGTACTTAATTAAGGGGTTACCCCCACTTGCGATTTTGAAAAAATCGATTTTTTTTTGCATTTTTTTGAAGTATAAGTATCCGGGCCCATACTTCTGTATGGGCCCGGAATAGATGACTCTATGTGTTTACAAAAAAAAATATTTTCTTCGTGTAAACTGAAATTGAAACTTTAAATGCGTTTTTCTCAAAATGGCATTTCTGAAGTCGGTGACCAAGATTACTCGAACACTAATGAACCGATCTTCTTGAAATTTTGCAGGCTTATTTAATACATAAAAATGTAGTCTTTAATCGTTCGATTTTTTTTTCGAAAAAAATGGCCGTTTTATAACCAAAAAACGGCTGTTTTTTTTTCGTTAAAATCGAACCATTAACTTTGACTGTCCGCCATTTTGTGAAAAATGAATATTTTTTAAAATCCTTCGATTGAAGACTAGTTTATACTTATATTTGACTAAATCCATCCGCATTTTTTTTTTCAGATGATCCACTTCGCCGCAATGTTGGTCACCGCAAACCGTGTATATAAAAACATTATTTCATTGACGGCCATTTGCCACTAAACAATGTAATATTTTTCAATAAAAAAATTACTGAAAGTTCTTCAAGATGTGTTCTTTAAGATGGTAAATTGATCGATTAAAAAAGTTTTGTAGTTTTCTTTAAAAAAATTCATGAAAAAGGCCTTTTTTTTGCGCTACAAGTGGGAGTAACGGCTTAAATGTATCGGAAAATTAAGAATATATTTGGCTATATTTGACCAACGTTACAAAATTTTTTCATTGAAAAATATTGAGATCCAAGCGACTTATGCGCTGCCTTCGGAGGCGCAAAAAAAAAGTTTCTTCGCTGTTGACATGATTCCGGCCGATTGAGTAGCTGAAACCGAAAAAGGAAAAAATGTCGTTGAACTGGAAGGTATTTTATGTACAATGACGTAGGATTTTCGAAAAATATCAAAATCTAACAAAATAGCGTAGTTGTGAAAAAAGTCTGTTTTCTTGCCTATAAAATGGTCGTTTTTTTCAATGCCAAATCGTCAATTTTCATCCAATAAAAAATATCCTACGTCATTGTAGAGTAAATATATTCAAGAGTACTCAGTTTAAATCTCAAGTCAATCGGATCGGCTCTTTGGGTTACGATGTCAGCAAATTTCAAAAATCTCTTTTCGAGAAAAACGCGTTTAAGGATTTAACTATCGATTTTTGCAAGATAAAATGATATTTACCATAAAAATTGCTACTGAGCTATACCTGGCCCATTCAATGGACTGTCGAAAAAGGCAAAAAAAATCGATTTTTTGAAAGGGTCACACTGGTATGGCCCCTTAATTCGTCCATTTATTTTGTGCACATCGATTTTATCTGGAAATTCGGATGAGACGTGAAGGACGTTAAAAAACGCAAACAAATTCAAATAAAGTGAACTGATCTTGTTTCTCCCAAGGTTTTATTCGAATCGCTGAGAAATCAAATTTCCTTTTTTCGGGTTCCGTACCCAAAGGGCAAAACGGAACCATATTAAGGCGGGAGCCTAAATCAGATGGTCCGAAAAATCGTGTTTTTTATCGCTTTAATCGATAGATAAACTATCCAAGAATATATTTATAAAGTTACAGAGGCCAATTGTAAATATTTTCGAGAATACAAGGCCAAAAGCAGAGAAGCGATTTATATTTGTTATTGATATTTCATCCTATTGAAAACATTGAAGCGCGTTATCTCCAGTTTTCATTTTCACGATTTTTCCAAATTGGCGGGCGTGATAGCAAAACAACTAAACGATCTATTGAATCAACCCAGAGTTTATTTTCTTCAGTATGAAAATCTCTTCTAAGTGAATTAAAAAAACCGTTGAAAAAGCCTTTTTAAGGCGTTACCCCCACTTGTAGCGCAAAAAAGGCCTTTTTCATGAATTTTTTTAAAGAAAACTACAAAACTTTTTTAATCGATCAATATACCATCTTAAAGAACACATCTTGAAGAACTTTCAGTAATTTTTTTATTAAAAAATATTACATTGTTTAGTGGCAAATGTCCGTCAATGAAATAATGTTTTTATATACACGGTTTGCGGTGACCAACATTGCGGCGAAGTGGATCATCTGAAAAAAAATGCGGATGGATTTAGTCAAATATAAGTATAAACTAGTCTTTAATCGAAGGATTTTAAAAAATATTCATTTTTCACAAAATGGCGGACAGTCAAAGTTAATGGTTCAATTTTAACGAAAAAAACGGCCGTTTTTTGGCTATAAAACGGCCATTTTTTTCGAAAAAAAAAACGAACGATTAAAGACTACATTTTTATGTATTAAATAAGCCTGCAAAATTTTAAGAAGATCGGTTCATTAGTGTTCGAGTAATCTTGGTCACCGACTTCAGAAATGCCATTTTGAGAAAAACGCGTTTAAAGTTTCAATTTCAGTTTACACGAAGAAAATATTTTTGTTTGTAAACTTACATAGAGTCATCTAGTCCGGGCATCAAAAAAATGCACTTCAAATTGCACTTCAAAAAAATGCAATAAAAAAATCGATTTTTTCAAAATCGCAAGTGGGGGTAACCCCTTAAGGTAGTTCTGTAGTTTCATTTAAATCTTAGTGAGTTGGCTGAAATCTAAGTACGTAAGCAAGTAGATATGACCTTTATGAATTAGTAAGTATCTAGATATGACCTTCATGTACTGATGCCCAAAAATTCAATTCGATTCACCGTTTAGTTCATGAGATAATTGCAATTGAATATGGGTATTTTTGTACGCGATCCTTATACCTAACACGTAAACCGACAGGAGTTTGCTCGCATTTCTCGACATTGGTTTTAAACGGATCTTAGGGTTTCAAAATAAAAATTTTCAAATTTGATTGATTTTAAAAAAATGACAAACTTTGACCGTCTAGTTTCGGAGATCCGACTTATGAAAAGTGGTAATTTTATTCCACACCGAACTCGGGCCCAACCATCTGTAATGGAATGGCAACAGTGTACGCTGCTGCCAGCTGATCGGCGCGCGGTCTGGGAACTCGAAGCGTGTTTTTTTCCCCCGAGTTCTAGTCATTCTGAGACGGATGTGAAATAAATTTATTCCGCAAACAAATTTAATTTGTTCAATTTATGCATGTATTTATGCATGTATTTGTCTTTGTTACAGCGAATACAATTTAAACTGTCGGCAAGATGTTGTAAATCCACGATCCGACGTCCTTCGACAGCGAATTTTTGTTGCTGATCGTTGAGGTTATGGTTATTCTCATCGCGTTTTGCCGCATTCGCTTGACACATGGCTGCCACAGCTTTCAGTCTTTCAGCAAGCGCCATTTTTCTTGTAAACTTTCCTTTGTATTGCATTTTGGTTCACATTTGGCTCATACGTGTATCTACAGAACTACCTTAAATCATTTTTATAGCACGTTAAAGTGTTTTTTTTTTTACATTTATTTCAAACCTGAGAAAAGTTATAATTTCAAGATTTTTTCAGCTTTCTTTTTTTTCACTCAGAAGAAAAATATATGACAATTGAAAATGTTATTTTACATGGAATACATGGAATAGGCTGATAAATCTGCAATTATTTATTGTTTCATGTTGAACATTTTTTTTATACATTTCAAATATACATGAAAAGATAACTCAATGTTTACTGGGCACACTTGCTTTTTTCCTTTAAAAAAAATTCCCTCAAAACGCTTTTTTTGGACCTTCTAATTCAGGCTTCCCCCTTAATGTCACTCTGCTGTCTGTTCGTCCGTATGTGACGGGTTTCTAGCTCGTAAATGGAATGAGTTACAGATCTGAAATTTGGATATTTTGGGTAGAATGTTCACCCGAAATCCAAATTGAATTACAAATTCAATAGAATTATTTTTCATAGGGGTCCCCTACATGATGGAGCCGAACAAAATGCTTACTCTGCCATGTGGGGTCTTATTTTTTAAAGCTCAATGAGTAAAGTACAAAGATATTTTTTTTTCTTTTTTATCTCCAAATATAAAGAAGTGTCAGTTTTAGAACATTTTTGTTGACCAGTTGTCAGTTTTAGACCATTTTTGTTACGGGGTCTATCTCAAAAAGTAAACTACTTAGGAATTTGAAATTTCTGTTTATCATGTATCATATACTGTATACAAACAACAAATACTAAAAACTCCGATACATAATGTAATACATATAATAATTCATTCTATACATAATACAAACGCCGATTTATAATGTAGTATATTCAATAATTTATTGTATACACAATACAATAAATTTATAATGAAAATATATCAAATTATTGTTATTTAAATATTTACAATACCAAATAAATTATTTCTGGACTCCGCCCAGCCAAGAACGAGAGACTGACGTCACAAAAGAAATGAGATTGCAAATTTAAAAAAGACTGTAGATCGTATACTTCATTTATATTTCTTCACCTCCTCTTGTTTTGCAAAAAAGTGACAATGTTGGCAATTGGCTGGTATCGACCCAAAGAAGGAGTCATTTGGTATCGTAAATATTTAAATAACAATAATTTTAGATATTTTCATTATTGGCTTACAGCAGGAGTATACAAAGCTTTCTTTAGCTATCTTCGCCCCATCTGGTTTCAGTTTAGTACTACCTAAGAACTAAGACAGAAAAAAGTATTACCTAATTAAATATCCAGTTAAAAAAAAGTTAGCCATACGTACGGAACCCTAATTAAGCGAGGCCCGACTCGCACTTGGCCGAATTTTTTTTCCGCTAAATTTCTACCTACCAAAAATGTCAATATTCTAATTTTGTTTTAACCTAATTTTTAAGACTCAATTTTTCAAATCAAGTTTTCAATTATAAAATAAGTTGTTACTTTTTGTAATTAATTTGTTTAATTTAAAAAATACGTCGTTAATGTTTGTAATTAATTTTTTAAATAAGAAAATACTTCATTTTAAAGATTAATTTTATTAATTAAAAAATATGTCAGGGTATTGACATATTTTTTTATTAAAAAAATTAAGTTTCGAATTGCTTTGGAAAATCAATTAGGCCGTAATTAAGACAAGCGGAAATGGAAAGAATGTTTGAAAATTGCACCGAAAAGCATACGACATCTATACATCGTACGCTTTTTGGCGAAATTTTCAAACCTTTATATAAGGGAGAGCCATGACATTTTTCAAATATAGTACACAAATATAAATGTAAATTAAGTGGAGAGATAAACATGAACAATTATAAACAAAAATATATATTTAATATTAGCAATCAATTTTTGTTAATGAAAAAATATTTGTTCAAATATTTATAAATAAAATATAAATATATCAGATAATATTTCTATACACAGACACACACATATAAATATATATATATATATATATATATATATATATATATATATATATATATATATATATATATATATATATTCAGCACGAAACGGGCACTAAATCACAGCAACAAAACGCTTTGCAGCCAAACGTCTGCACTTGAAATTTCTTTTTTGCGAGTTTCTCTGCCAAGCAATAAAATTTGGCACCTGCGAATCGGAGTATCGCTAGTATCGGTGCCAAAATACGAACCGTATAATTCGGCACGACCTACCCAGTATAGTGGCATCTTTCTCGTGAAGAATTAAATCGATAAAACCGAAAACAAATAAATAAACTAAAAAAACCAATCTCGACAAAACGACACATCGACTCGCGGTATTTTTCTATAAGCCTTTTTTTGCCTCGCGATCGCGGACAATGACGAATAGCTCTTGTCAATCGCGCGAGCGCGCGGGGGTCGTTGTTTTTCGCTTACGGTTTTCCCCATGCCGGTCGCCGCTCCGATATATCGGGAACGATCCCGTAAACGGTGAGACGCGGACACCACCGGGTGAACCGCGGTGAAGAAGATCGGTAGAAATATATGGGTGTGCGCGTATATATATAGGGTGACAATTGTAAGGTGGTCATGTTTTTTAAGGGTCTTGCGCGAAGATGTCACGACCGAGAAAGATTTGATATCTAAAGAGTGAGGCTACTGTGAAAGTTTTAAAAAAATCGATAGTCACTCGACGCAACTCAAATTGACGAGGAAGTTCCAACATATGGTGCAAAAATCGCAGTTTGAAGGTGAAGTAAAAAGTAAAACTTTAAACCCGTTTTTCTCGGATGCTTTTCAAAACGGTGTACATGATTTCTCGACATCTAGTGAACGGACCGACTTGAAATTTGGTACACTTATTCAGTGTAATAATCCTTTAGTCTTGACCGGCGTTTTTCCTTTTAACATTTTTTTTTCAATAGTTATTAACAATAATGATGCCATTTGTCTTCGGAAAATCGAAAAAAAATTCAAACATTTTTTTCTTGATGATTGAAACATGGCAAAAACAAAAAGCTCGGTTAAGTCTCCGCTAATATTATCTATTTTAATAAAAATGTCGTCGTTTTTTATTAAGACCAACCAGGTGGCCAAAATGAAGCACACCGTTGAGCATCTCACGGTTGAAGGTTCTTTACGAGATTGTTTACAGCTTCTTTAACTATTAATATCTTTCTTACGAAATTTGCTACACAACTTTGTTTACACATGCAAATGAAAGTCCAAATGATTTTTCACTCATCTCACTTGTTCCTACACTTTCATTTCTGTAATTAGCCCCTATTTTCGGGTCGTCACAGTAGCCTACCACCTCAATGACTTTTCAAGTCCTCTGTGAAAAAAAATATTGCATATTCTCGCGACGAGTAGCATTTATTAAAAAATTGAGCTTTAAAAAAAAATCAAAATTCCATATTGAGTTCAGCAGTATGCAGATAATTACACTCCGAAAACGAAACACTCGTAAAAAACCCTTTTTCCAAAAATGGAATCAAATTCCATTCATCCTCTTTAAGGGGTTACCCCCACTCGCGATTTTGAAAAAATCGATTTTTTTTTATTGCATTTTTTTGAAGTATAAGTATCCGGGCCCATACTTCTGTATGGGCCCGGAATAGATGACTCTATGTAAGTTTACAAAAAAAATATTTTCTTCGTGTAAACTGAAATTGAAACTTTAAACGCGTTTTTCTCAAAATGGCATTTCTGAAGTCGGTGACCAAGATTACTCGAACACTAATGAACCGATCTTCTTGAAATTTTGCAGGCTTATTTAATACATAAAAATGTAGTCTTTAATCGTTCGATTTTTTTTTCGAAAAAAATGGCCGTTTTATAGCCAAAAAACGGCCGTTATTTTTCGTTAAAATCGAACTATTAACTTTGACCGTCCGCCATTTTGTGAAAAATGAACATTTTTTAAAATCCTTCGATTAAAGACTAGTTTATACTTATATTTGACTAAATCCATCCGCATTTTTTTTTCAGATGATCCACTTCGCCGCAATGTTGGTCACCGCAAACCGTGCATATAAAAACATTATTTCATTGACGGCCATTTGCCACTAAACAATGTAATATTTTTCAATAAAAAAATTACTGAAAGTTCTTCAAGATGTGTTCTTTAAGATGGTATATTGATCGATTAAAAAAGTTTTGTAGTTTCCTTTAAAAAAATTCATGAAAAAGGCCTTTTTTGCGCTACAAGTGGGGGTAACGCCTTAAAATGCATCTTGATAATCTTTCTACTCGGCGGGGTGGGGGATACTCGAAAACTATTTTTCAGGAGTGTTTCGTATTCGGAATTGAATTATCTTCATTCCCCTGTACTCAAAATGGAATTTAGATCTTTTTTCAGAATGGCCAATTTTTACTTGCGAATACTATTCGTCACAAGAATACGCTGTATTTTTTTTCAATTCGAAAACATACATGGCCACCTTATAATTGTCACCCTGTATATAAAAGAGCGAAGAATCCCGATTTACCGTGGGAAGTTGGAAAAGAAAAAGGGGCTTACGATCGGGGAGAGAGATCGCGAGAGAATCGGTCTCGTCTTCGTCTCCGGGTATTATATATATATATATATATATATATATATATATATATATATATGTATGTTTTACACGATGAGGAAAGTGCGTCCGCGTACGCGTGCGATGATTGTAATGTCGCATGGATGCGTGCCCCCCCCCCCCTTTCTCTCTGTCGCTCTTTTTCTCTCTCTATGTCGCGTTAGCCGACCGCGGATGGCTTCTATTCAGGCCGTTTGTGAGGTCGCGGAGAGACGAACGCAACAGCCCCGGCTATACCATCCAGGGTAAGTCGCCTCAAATGTCGTACCGTTACGCACACTCGAACAGGAACGAGGGAAGAGGACGGTTTTTTTGCCACGGTCAATCAGGACAGACATTCGCGAGATCCTCGGCAACGATTTATGACCGCGAGACGAGATCGAAGGAGAGAGAGGGAAAGGGCGGGTGAGAGAAAAGAGGGAGAGAGAGAGAGAGACCGGCTAACAACAAGATGAGGACAGCTAACAACGAGATGAGGACAGCTCTCTGCGATAAGAGGAATCTCACCATCGGTGACACGCTCGAACTCTTCCGCGATTTATTCCGTTGTCGCTCTAGTTAACGTCCACTCTCCAGTCGAAAGATAAGTTAACATATTTTACCCAAATTTATTTTCTTTTTTTCAAGCCCGAGTGCCATTATTGTCGGTAGTGCGAGGCCCGCGTAGACCGGGTCTGAATTTGCCGGTGACGGGCAGAACATCAGCGTTCCTTCGGTCCGAGGAACGAGCTCGTTCTTACAAGGGCACCTTACAGGCTGTCACTCGAATTATTTATATTTTGTGAAAAAAGAAAAACGCCATCACGGCACTCGAACCCTGGACCTCGAGCGTCAGAGCCGGGAACCTTGCCCACTGGGCCACGCCCGCTGGTTCGACAAAGGTGCAACCGTGCCGGTATACTAGCTACGAGCTAAACTTTCGAACGTTTTTTCTCGAAAACTAAAGAGCGTTGTATAAAATCCCTTTACTCAGGTACTCAGGGTAGGTCCCTCTACAACATATCTGAGACTTGTCAAAATCCGTGAGTGACAGCCTGTAAGGTCCCCTTGTTAGCCCTGATAACCGCGGGCCTCGTTTGGGTCTGGTAGTTCCATATTCAAGTTATTGTATAGCAAGTATGCGCTAGGGGTGATAGTAAAAAAAGGGTATCGCTAAAAATGGCAGCGTATGGTAAAAAAAATATGTGACGAGAAATGGTCACATATGGTAAAAAAAAGGTACCACCGAATTGATACTATATGGTACAAAAAGGTATCGCCAAAATGGTACTATGTGGTAAAAAAGGTATGGCGAAACATGGTAGCATTTGGTAAAAAAAAGTATCGTGAAAATAGTACTACATGGTGAAAAAGGTATCGCGAAAAATGGTGGCGTATGGTAAAAAAAGCTATCGCGAAAATGTTACTATATGGTAAAGAAAAGGTATCGTGGAACATAGTACCAGATGGTAAAAAAAGGTACCGCGAAAAATGGTAGCATATGATAAAAAAAAAGGATTCTCGCGAAAAGCGGGCCTTGTGAAGCAATCCTAAAACGTGACGCTATCCGTATTTCGGTATTTTAATGATTGTTTTCTGTAATCGTGGTTTTTTTAGTAAAAAATAAAAATCGTTGTTAGAAAATATGTCCGAGATTAGAGAAATATGACTTTCGTTGAAAAATTAATTTATTGATTTTTTTGCTCGATCTTACAATTTCAATTTCCACATTCTAAGGGACGAGTCAGAATTTTGGAAGAATGAGATAAGATCCAGCGTGATCAGCTAAGCGTTTTGTTTTTGAGTCGCAAGTCTCTCTCTCTCTCTCTCTCTCTCTCTCTCTCTCTCTTTCTCTCTCTCTCTCTCTTTCTCTCTCTCTCTCTCTCTCTCTCTCTCTCTCTCTCTCTCTCTCTCTCTCTCTCTCTCTCTCTCCCTCTCTCCCTCTCTCTCTTTCTCTTTCTCTCTCTGCTTTGTTACACTCTTGGGGGGCTCCTCAGGACAGCGCAATGCGTTACCTCTTACTTGACCCAAATAATGGACCCGTATTCGTAAATATTACCGATTAAAAATGGCCGCTTTTCTCAACGAGGTTTTTTTCGATTTTTTTCCTTCATAAAGTCAAACGAGCAAACACCAAAATGCACCAAAAGGAAAGAATTTTATAAAGCCGGAATGTTTTGACGAGTCGACACGAGAGTGTCTCGATTCGATTAGCTCGGCGAATGCGCGTGTCGTATTACTGAAACGTATCTTTGAGAAAGGCGCTCCTCCCCGAGTTATGTTGTTGTCTCCTGGCTGCACTTATGCATCGTCGCTGTCGTCCAAAGTCGTTTACAGAATTTCAGGAGCTCTTTGCAACATCGTCAAGTGCGCGCGCGGTGCTCGCGGTCAAGCCGTGCGTCATCCGTCATCCGCTCTCTTTGTTGCGAATACTTGGCACCGCGAATTTTCTTCCCGCTTGTACACTGCGTGGAGACAACCGAGATGACAGACGACAGGGTGCGGAATATTACTACGATAATTGCGGCTGAGAACTCGACCGGGTGGAATTCGCGAAATATCGGTATTGAGGTGGAAATCGGTAAATTTGTAAGATACCGATATTTCAGTATGGAGGTGGAAAATCGGTTAGGCATCGATATTTTAGTAATTGAGTGGAAAATGAGTTGGATATTGATATTTCGGTTTCGAGGTGGCAAATGGGTATGATACCGATATTTCAGTATGGATGTGGAAAATCGTCAACATAGCGATATTTCGGTATTGAGGTGGAAAATCGGATCGATACTGATATTTCGGTATTTATATTGAAAATCAGTAAGATACTGATATTTCGGTACGAAGGTGGAAAATCGGTAAGATGCCGATCTTTCGGTACGAAGGTGAAATTTCGGTATCGAGGTGAAAAATCGGTTAGATACTCCGACAGCTAAGTAGAAAACCGGTAAGATACTGATATTTCGGTATCGAGGTAGAAAAACCGGTAAGATACTGATATTTCGGCATCGAGGTGGAAAAATCGGCAAGATACTGATATTTCGGTACGAAGGTGTAAAATCGGTAAGATACCGATATTTCGGTATCGAGGTGTAAAATCGGTTACATACTGATATCCCGACATCTGACTATAAAACCGGTAAGATACTGATATTTCGGTATCGAGGGGGAAAAAATCGGCACGACACTGATATTTCGGTACGAAGGTGGAAAATCGGTAAGATACTGATATTTCGGTACGAAGGTGAAAAATCGGCAAGATACCGATATTTCGGTATCGAGGTGGAAAATCGGTTAGATACTGATATCCCGACATCTAAGTAGAAAATCGGTAAGATACTGATATTCCGACATCTAAGTGGGAAACCGGCAAGATACTGATACTCCGACATCTAAGTGGAAAACCGGTAAGATACTGATATCTCGGTATCGAGGTGGAAAATCGATAAAATATCGACATGTCGGTACAGGTGGAAAACGTCAAGATACCGATATTTTGGCATGGAGGTGGAAAATCGGTAAGTCACCGATACCGATAATCGGTGTCGAGGTAGAAAATCGGTAAGATCGATCCAAAGTCGCGCAAGTGAGTTGCTCCTTAAATTCACTCCAATCGAATTGCGAGTCTACGGAAAATCAGGAGAGGTATAATCACGGAGTAATCATAAAATAAGGTTTTCGTTGTAACTATGGAAAACAATTGGCAAGTCGGAGTGATATATGGGGATTTGATGGAGCGTCAAATGCGAAAGGTACACGATATTGCAACATACAAAATTCAATTCTCAACCCTTCAAATTGTTTCACTATAGAATTCCGTCCGTCTCTCTCTCTCTTTCTCTCTCTCTCGCTCTCCCTCGCTCTCTTTCTCGCCACGGGGAACCCCTTGACGGTCTTTCTAATTAGAATAATCGGAACAATGTCACTAACGACAGAGTCTCTTCTTCCTCCTCGTTGATTCTTGTGTCTGCTCGTAATACGCGACACCATTGAAATCCCTTGGAAATCTTTGGGAATCGGAGAGGCGGGTCGAGCAAACGTACGCATACGCATATATATATATATATATATATGTATATATATATATATATATATATATATATATATATATATATATATATATATATATATATATATATATAAAAGTGTGTGTGTGTACAGAGTCGCCCGAAAAGTGACGCTTAAAAGGAAAACCTAGATCCCTCATATCAATACCTACCCGAATGTCTTCCATGTATGTTCTACGATCTTTTTTTTACTTTCATTAAAAAAAAAGAGCACGTTCAATCTTTTTTGCATCTACTTCCCTCACGATTTTTTAAACCTTTATTATTGTTATAAAGTGCACTTTTCCGCGATAAATAAATGACCAACTGAACATTAACGTTGATTCCTCAGATTTTGATCAGAAGTAAAAAAACGGTTTGTGAGAGTCAGTCACCAAAGTTCAGATGATAAAAAAATACTTACACTAGTCTGAATGACTCGCAAAAGCTTCGAAAAACTTCCAAGAGAGAAGTGCACACAAAAAAGAAAAAAAGAAACCTCTGCAACGAGAAGAATCGAAAAATACTTAAAATACTTAAAATACTTTTAAAAACTTAAAATACTTAAAATACTTGAAAAATGAACATTGAATGGAAATCCTAGATTTTCATTTTAGCCGTAACTTTTTGAGCCACCCTGTATACATGTATGATATGAGGTAAGGGTTGAAATGAATAATTCAAGGCGACTATCCGGCGGGTCTTCCTGGAGATTCAGCTCCGACGTCTGACGTGCGCCTATATATCCCGAAACTTTAATACGCCCAACCCCCATCGAGTCCCTCAAAACGATTCGTATATGAGGAGCGAGCGCGGTCGAAACCGCGCATAATTTCGATGAATCGTTAATCGATTCCAACACGCGCACAAAACGGTCGGCTCGTCAGCGGCGTGATCGCCGTGGCGGCAAACACCGTCTCCTTGTAAATCGATTATGAACGATATGCCATCGCGTCCTTACACACTCCGCTCGTGCGCCCTTAAACTCATTTCGCGGCAACGTCGCAGACGTCGTAAATTCGCTGTCTCGCAATGCGTCACTTGCAGTCGTTTCTGCGAGGGGGGTCTGAAAAAAATGGAAAAGTTTCGAACTCGAGAAAAAAGCGAAAATAAACAAAAAGGTTTGGGACTCGAGAGATAACGCAGTGAAATTTACGTTCAAACCCAAACAAAGTCAAACGGGATAAACTTCGGCTCAAGATACAACGCAGCGAAATTAACTTTCAAACCCTTTTAAGTTTAAATCTAAACGAACCATAACGAGATAAAATTCGGCTCAATATACAACGCAACGAAACTGACGGACGACCCAGTGAAATTGCTGAAACGAAAACCCAAAGTAAACCCAGACTAGATGAATTCCGACTCAAAATACAACGCAGCAAAATTTTAAACCCCACGAAATAACATTGGGCCCAAGATACAACGCAGTGAAATTGAAATTGAAACCCAAACGAGCCCAAACGAGATAAAATTTGCATCGATATACAACCCAGTGATAGTGACGTTCGAACCCAAACGAACCCAAACTTGAAACGAATTTTGACTCAATATACAACGCACCGAAATTGAGTATCGAAGCCAAACTAACCGAAACATCCCCCATGGAAATTTATATACGCAAAAATATACTGCAAATTTATTTTATTAATAATTGAAATATATGTGAAATGTATGCCATATATTGAAAATATATGTTGCATATATGTGCCAAATTCTAATTTTCGTAACGTTTTCATATATGAGATGTATATGCGTGGTATTACTGTATATCAATGTATCATATATCAATGATATATGTAGCATTTACCCTGCATATATATCACATATATTTAGCATATATGTTGCATACACACTGCGTACATACCACATATATACTGCATAAATGGTACATATATGTCACATATATACAGATATGCGTAGCATATCTGTATATAGTGTTTATATGTAATAGTGTACTTTAATTGTAAGTTAAGTTTTTTTAAGTTTAAGTTTTAAGTTTTATTAAGTTTAACTGTAATAGTGTTTATACACAGCATATATTTTTTGTCAGGAATATGTATCAAAAATGTATGCGTCATATATGGCGCATAAATGACACATATATGAGTCATATATGACGCATACATTTTTGATATATTTTTACGACAAAAAAATTGATTGAAAATATATCGAAAATATATGCGTCGTATATGCCTCATATATGCATCATATATAGTGTTTATACGTAGCATATATGTTTTGGTCAGACAAATATATCGAAAATATATGGGTCATATATGCGTCATATATTTGGTGCATATATACTGAATATATACGTGTTATTCTATTTTTCGTCACTATATATGCGACCGATATATATATATATGTAGCATATATTTTCTGCATATATTTTACATACATAAATTTTCATGGGGGATGATAAAATTTGACTCAAGATACAACGCAGCGAAATTGAATATCGAAGTCAAACTATCCCAAACATGATGAAATTCGGCTCAAGATACAACGCAGTGAAATGGAAATTGAAACTTACACAAATCCAAACGCGACAAGAATCCCGACTCAAGAAACAACGCAGCGACATTGACGCTCAAACCTGAATCAACCCAAATGAGATTAAATTCGGCTCAAAATATAGCCCAGTGAAATGGACTTTGAACCCAAACTGACCCAAACGAGATAAAATTCGGTTCAATATACAACGCAGCGAAATGGACGTTTAAACCCAAACAATCCCAAATGAGATAAAATTCAGCTCAAAATACAGCCCAGTCGAATGGACGTTTTAACCCAAACTCACCTAAACGAGATGAAATTCGGCTCAAGATACAGTGCAGCGAAATTGACTTTTAAGGTAGTACCTCCACAGAAGAGTTGAATTAAGAAATGGTTGAAATTTGACACATATGTTATTTAATACATTATCCAAACATCTGTGCAATTTGAATAAGTTTGACCACCCCAAAGCTGAGATATTTACACTGATATTTACACTTAAAGTTGGCTTGGTTTACACGTAACAAATGCGTTATGATGGGAAAACAGAGCATCATTAATTTTACCGTCAAAACTAAAATTAAGAAATTGATAAAAAACGAGGATAAGCTAGAGTAAGATATCACAAATAATGTGAAAAAAATAATGAGAATGATTCACCATCTAGTTTCCAAGTTATAATCATGAAAAGCCCTCACAATTTTGGTGCAAAGCCTGGCAAAGCCTGAAAAAAAAAAACAATTGGGGCAAAGCCTCGACAGTCCCGGCAAAAAGTTTACTGGCAATGGTAGATCAAAAACACAATATAAAATATATTTTACGGCAATAAATGATATCCATCGTATTATCTACTAGTACCGAGTCAATATTGCGTAGTTTTTAATTTTATTTATTACTAATTAAACCAATTATCAATCTTTTAAACACGAACATGGTATGTAAACTTTTGGTTGAGATTTTCGCAGAGGAACTACCTTAAACCCAAACAAACACAAACGAGATAAAGTTCAGCTCAAAATACAGTCCAGTGAAATGGACGTTCAAATCCAAACTAACCCAAACGAGATACAATTCAGCTTAAGGCCTTGGGCCACTCCAGAGGCCGAAAAAATGGGCTTTTTGGGATTTTTTTTTTCAGAAAAACTACAAAATAAATCGAGATTACAAAAAAGCGTGTTTATCATACATATCAGTGACTGTATATAATAATTTTTTAAGCGATTAATTTCAAAATGGCGGTCGTGCAGCCTTCATCTCAAAACTGAATTTTTTACGTTGGCCGGAAACATAACTCCGACAATTTTCAACCGATTCACTCGAAATGTTGAATATATCTTGAAAAATACATTGTCTATGGAAGTACGTAGGATTTTTTTATAGTGCATCGTTCATTTGTTATTAATAATTATCTGACGATTTTTTCGGCAATTCTTTCACTTTCCTAAAATTTGCCTAAAAAATCGTCAGATAATTGTTAATAACAAATGAACTATGGAATATAAAAAAAAATCCTACGTACTTCCATAGACAATGTATTTTGCAAGATATATTTAACATTTCAAGTGAATCGGTTGAAAATTGTCTGAGTTATGTTTCCGGCCAACGTAAAAAATGCAGTTTTGAGATAAACGCTGCACAGCCGCCATTTTGAAATTAATCGTTTAAAGAAAATGATTGTATACAGTCACTGATACGTATGATAAACACCCTTTTTTGTAATCTCGATTTATTTGTAGTTTTTCTGAAAAAAAAAAATCCCCAAAAAGCCTATTTTTTCGGTCTCTTGAGTGGCCTAATCCCTTAATATACAGCCAAGTAAAATGGACGTTTAAACCCAAACCAACCCGAAGGAGATCAGATTCGGCTCAAGATACAACGCAGCGAAATTGAAATTAAAAACCAAACAAATCCGAACGCGACAATAATTCCGACTCAAGATACAACGCAGCTAAGCTGACGTCGTTGTCAGAAAAAAATTATCCCCGCGAGGAAAGCTTGTTGCACATTTCTCGCCGCAGGTTCGATATCGCAATTTTTGGCCTCTCGATCGCGTCTTCTCTCCGGAATAAAGCGTAGAAAATGAAGAAAACGAACGAAAAAAGAAAACGGTAAAAAATAAAACAAAAGAAAATAAATGAAAAACGAAAAAGTCGAGGACGAACGAGACTGAAAATGCTATGTTGGTTAAATTATTTCTGTCTCTCGGAGATCGTTCCAGAGTCTCGTCTGGCGTTATATCCGTACGTACGTTCTCGTCCACTCTCGTGTGCAACGAGAATAATAAGAATGAAAGGACGTTGCGCCTCATGGACATCAGTGTGTGCGTATGTGCACGACTTTTGATTCTATACTGAGATACACGAGCCTCCTATTTAAATACCGCCTCCGTGAAACGCACCGCGCGGGAACGACAAATTTTCCATCGCGAACTTACCCGCAAGCAAAAAAAAGCCTTCCAGACAAAAATAAACGATCTTCGGCCGGAGGAACTTCAACTTTCGCGCACGCGTTCGTTCAGTCGTTTTTTTTTGCAAATGCGATTTTTTTCGCGTCCCGGAGCGTTTTGCAAGACGGTGACATTGAAAGTCAATTTCTTTTTTCTTCAAATAGTCCTTTCGGAGCTGCGATAAATCATGAAGGTCGAGGGATAAGCTTCGCGGAACAATGTCGATTATTTTCTTGGTGCGATCTCATACGAAACAAATATTTTGTTCAATATACCCTGATACGTATGTACACAATGGGGTATGTCAAATTGAATTTTTATTTTCACATCCTCCACTTTTTATTAAAAGCAGAAAGTGTTTCCCCCGAAAAAAGGATAAAATGTTATCTCCGAATCTTCAACTAAAATTTGAGATCCCTGTCGGTCTCATATGAAATAAAATTTCAAATTGTATACTCTTATATGTACATATAAATTTTAAAAACCCTCTTTATAAATATAAAAAGGAAATTATTTTATAAATATAAATTTCCAATAAGGAATTAAAAAATTATAATATTTTTGCAATCATTGAATGTTGATTAAAACCGGAAATTGTTTGCCCGGAAGCAAAAAGATATTATCTCCGAATATTTGACTAAAGTGGCCTACGCTTTTGGGATAATATTCGATCTCATATGGAAGAAATTTTCCAATTGATATACCCTGATATATATTTACATTTATAAAAAAATATTTTAAGTCTATTTTATAAATATAGAATATGAATTATAAAAAGAAAGTTAAAATATTTCACAAATTTTTAATTTATAAAAATAAATTCCTAACAAAAAATGAAAAATGCTTATTTCTTTGGCATCTTCCACGTTTGATCGAAACTGAAAGGCGTTTCCTCCACAGGAAGCAAAAAAGGATTTATCTCCAAGCACTTGACGAAAATTTGCTAGGATTTCGAGATAATTTTTTTTCTCGTACGAAAGAAATTTTCGAATTGATATACCCTGATATATATATAAAATAAAAAATCTTCTATTTGATAACCATAAATTTCTAATAAAAAATAAAAAATGTATTTCGTAAAGATGAATATCTAATAAAAAAAATTCCACACCTTCGATAAACATTTCTAATTTAAAATATTGATTTTTTGGAAATTTTCCACTTGTGATTAAAACAAAAAATAGTTTCCTCCGAAGTGAAAAAAAAACTATCGCCAAACCCCTGAATGAAATTGGCCACGACTTTGGGATGCTTTTCAACATAGAGAGCTCTGGCAACCAATTCGGAGGAGTGTCTCGTTTCCGTCTTTTCGTTGATCGACTCGCCCCTTGAGACCCCCCCGCCCCCCCTCCTTTGAGCAGAGCAAGATAGAAATGATCGCCAATTGTACCGAAAGGTGAAAAAACCGAAAAGTAAATTATAAAATTCTCATCGACAGACCCCGATATCCACACGTGCGAAGTATGCTAAATGTTTTGCCGCGAGCTATTCAATCAAGGGAAGAAATGCTCAGAGATGAGAAGTGTCTTGGTTGGGGGATAGCGATACCGCTATGGATATCGCACGGACCTTACTATTAATAAGCGAACAGTAATCGACACGTAACGACCTCTCGTTCGTACGCAAAGTTCACCACCCTCTCTCTCTCTCTCTCTCTCTCTCTCTCTCTCTCTCTCTCTCTCTCTTGTATGATTTTGTATGAGCGTTTGATTTGATGTGATTTTGTATTTTTTTTTTATTTTAGGGCTGATCTTGTTCTCATTTGTACGAGATTTCGAGTTTGTATGAGTTTTGATGAATGATTTAATATTGAAGTAGCCTGGCACGAATTTTCAGAAATTTTGTACGAAAATATTTGATTATCAGTTTATTGTCATCTCTTATCAGTGTTATCATTCTATATATGTAAATATATTTTTATTATCTACGTTATCATGCGTTATCATTTTATATTTTTATTGTGTTATTCTTTATTATTACGTTATCATTCTTTATTTTTATTATTCAATTTTTCATTATTCATGTTATTATTTTATTATGATATAATTTAAATGTTTAGTCGTCACTTTGTATGAGTTTTCATTACTGATTGAGTATGAACAAAAAACTGGAAGTACGAAATGAAATAACAACAAATGACATTTTTTTGCACAAAATTTGGGGAGACTGGTGCAAGACTCGGATAAGGTTCCAAACCTCCCCGATCGAGCTGAAATTTTTCACAAACCTACCGTTTGATATTTTGAGACAACCCCTAAAGGGATTTTTGATGGCTTGCCATAGTTTTCGAGATATTGAATTTTAGTTTTTTTAAGGGTGAAGTTCCGAAACGCTTTTCGTCTTCATTCGAGCTTAAATTTTACACAAACCTTCCGTTCGATATTTCAAGACAACCCCTAAAGTGATTTTTGGCGACTCGCAATACTTTTCGAGATGTTGAATTTTAAAGTTTTTTTTTCTAACGCGCGCCCATTATATCTATATCTGCTGCGATCCCGTTCATACCTATATATGTTATCGCGCTCTCCGTTTTGGCCAAACAAACCCAAACAAATCTAAAAAGTATTGCGCGTCGCCAAAAATTCCTTTAGGGGTTGTCTTGAAATATTAAAAGGAAAGTTTGTGAAAAATATCAGTTCGATCAGGGGGGGGGGGGGGGTGTTCGGAATCTTATCCCAAGAATCTACAAATTTTGTAGGAATATATTTTTAATTTGTTGTTATTTAATTTTTTTTTCCATTTTTCTATTTTTTGTAATCACTAAGCGGGAGCACTCAAACTTGTGATGGGTCTTCTCCTACTTTGGCCAAAAGTGAGCGAACCAGGACGTAATAAAAAAAAATCATTCAATCCGTCACCCTCTTAGACACTTTTCTCCTTCTATCTCTCTCTCTATTTCTCCCCCGCGCCATTTAAATGCCGCAAGTATTTTCTCGTACATTCAATTGTATTCTTCTACAGTGCGTTTATCAATGAGAGCGTGCGCGACGATAGTGAGGTCGCATCGTGCAAAGCCTATGAGCAATTTTACACAGTATAAAAAAAAAACAACCAAGCACCAAAAAGCTCACCATTCATCATCCCATAGTCATCATCCCATGTACAGGGCTACTGGTTATTGGTCACGATCCCGTGAAAAGGTTGTAGGACATTTTTTCCGCTATGAAATAACCCAGTAATGTTCTATGCAAAAGTGAACCATTTTCGAGATCTAATTATAGTTTAATTTTTTTGAGGGTGGGCCAGGCAACTTCAAAAATTAATTTGAAAAATCTGCTGTACAAAATGAAACACTTTCTATCATTTCGCTCATCCACTAAAAAACTGTCTTAAGGGGAGATATACACCTAGATGGTCGCGGTCGAGGATTTAGAAGTTATGAACATTCCGTCGACCGTAGAAGACCGACACTATGGGCCTGGTATCGATGATTCCATGCAAGTTGACAAATTTCATGATTTATTCATTCCCAAATTTTCAAACGCGCTTTTCTCAAAACCACGTTTTTCAAATCGGCACCCAAAATTTCTCTTTGTGGTTATTCTATACACCATTATCTAGTACTTGTCATAGGATTTTTTTTTCGTTACTTAGTTTTTGTTTTATAGGCAAAATAATAACTAATTTTTGGCCCAAAAATCACTATTTATGTTCAAACGTCCGCCATTTTGTCATAAATCGATATTTTCAAAATCGGCTATGACAAGTACTAGATTATAGTATCTAATTTAATAATCTTTTTGGTTTTTTTTTCGGATGATTTTTGAAGAAACGTCAGTGGGTACCGTATACGCAGATTTTTCTACGACGCTCCAAGGATCATACAATGTCCTTGTATATTTTTGATATTTTTAAATAAAGAAAATTAGACATATTTTTGAATGTATATACTTTTAGATAATTAAAACCCCAATCCGAAATTTCAAATAGTTTTCCTTAAAAAAATTCTATAATAATATATATTTTATAGAATAATATATATTTATTATTATAATTCTATAATAATAAAAATATATCTCCTCTTAACACAAAAAATGCTGTTTTGAAATAAGTATGCTATAAAATAATAAAAAGATTAATTCAGTTTACAACAAATACGATCATTAGAGGTATATTTAGATAAATGTTGAGGCCACAGTGGCCTCATGAATGGGAAAAATAAATTAAAATGCGTTTTTCTCAAAACAGCATTTTTGTGTTATGACAGATTTTTTAGCGATTGAGCGATTTGTAGTTCGAGGATACAGTATAAAATAAGAATAATTATTATATTTATAGAGTTTTGGACCCCTAATTTAAAAATGTTTGCAGATCATTTTTATTTTATTGTTGATGATACTTTGTTACTGTGTTCTCAAACCACAAATAATTTAAAAAACACGTTCGATTCCATACAACTTTTTTTAAATAAATTTTTTGAATTGTTTGCCAAACACAAACAAAAATATCTTGAAAATGGTTCACTTTTGCATAAAGCATTACTGGGTTATTTGACAGCGGGAAACAAGTCCTTCGCCCCTTTTACGGGATCGTGACCAATAACCAGAAGCCCTGTATACAGGGTGTGAGGAAGGTCGATGCGAAGCCTTAAGGGGGTGATAGGTCACCTCGTTAGGAACATATCTAACTTACGTTACCTTAGTCCAAAGTCTAATCATTTGGAGTTATCATGGTAGGCATGATTTTTCGAAAATTTCCCAAACTTAAGTACTAACACCTTTACCTTTTATGTTAATGCTATTTTTTTCAAAATAGTATTAACATAAAAGGTATTTTTACTTTTCGACAAGTTTTCAATTATTCAACACCTCCGGTTTAGTTAGTTGCGTGTATACAGATGAGTGTATTGGTGTTTGTCAATTGAATACACATTAAGGGAGACTTTGTCCTTGAAATTTTGAAAAAATCAATTTGAGCTCAACATGAGCAGGTAGAAGAAGAGGAGGGATGCCTCTATGGACCAGGCATTGCCGATTAGCGGTAATTATAAACACATTTGTGTAAACACATTACAAAACTTTAAACGCGTATTTCTCGAAAACACGTTTTTAAAAATGGCTGACATTCTCCTGACCGCTGTAATTAACATATCGACCTGAAATTTGGAGAGCATACTCAGAAAATATGTCTTCACGGAATGACGGATCGTTTTTTCGATAGATACATTTTTGCATTTATTATTTATCTTTTTATGCGAAAAAAACGCGAAAATTCGATTTTTTTTAAATTGCCGCCATTTTCCGAAATTTGTACTAAACGAAAAACCCATCCGTCATTCCATGATCAAAGGGTCACAGATTGATAATATGCTTTGAATTTGTGTTTCAGATCAACAAAGAGGGGGCAGTGATGTCAGCCGTTTACCTCCCGCGATTTGAGGACCTGTTTTCGCGGAGCTGCAACGGCCGCCATTTTGGTTTTTTTTTCAAAAAAAATTTTTCTTACCGTTCTGTATATCATTAATAAAAGCAAGAAAAAACCGCACTCAAAAAGCTTTACTCGTTTCCTTTAAAAAAAATAAAATGTAAACACCTGAAATATGGCACTCCAAGGACAAAGTCTCCGTTAAGCTAAGACACAAATGAGTTTTTAGTTACCAATTATTGTCTGTTTGAACATTATGAACGAGTTTATACCTAATTTTGGGAAATTTTCCAAAAATTATACCTACCATGGGGGCGTACACAAATTCTCCAATTTACCCGCCCCCCCGACCCCCCCACCGTACCAGGCCCACAACGCCTGGTCGGAATCTAATTATGAATGGATCGGGATAATACTCATTTTATTAAGTATATATTCATATAGTTTTGCACCAATTTTTATGAAAAATTAAAATTAATTAAAATTAACCGAGATATATGCCTGGATTTGACGACGAAAAAAAAACAATTCTCATCATTGTCCCATCGATATCTTTATAAAAGTTTATCTGTAAATAAAAAGTCAACAAATTATCGATATCTATACAAATGTAGCTATCGTTATGCGTAGCCGTTTTTTTATTTTGGTTTTTTTTTACAAAATGCCAACAGTTTGGATTTTTTTTCTATTTTCAAAGCCCTTTTTTTGATTCAAGCAGTCTTTAAATATAGTAATTTTAAATAATTACTAAATTACTATTCAGTAATTATCAAAATTTTTAAAATCGTCTACGTACAACGTTAGTCACTGCGATTACAAAAACGTCAACAAAAAAAATTGAAAATCGTTTGATACATTTTTTATTCGCTGGGACAAGGTCGAAAAAAGTAGTTTCGAGAAAAATGCGTTCAAAGTTTTCGTTCCGTTTTTCTTGATATAAAGTTATGTTTTTTTTTAAATATTGATACTCACATCAAGGGGAGGTACCTGAGTAAATGGTGAGGAAAACAGGTAAACTTCGGGAATTTTTATCTCAGAAACCAACTTTTCGATTGGATCCGGGTTTTTTTTGAAAATATGTATATTGAGGTATGCTTGGGATTTTTTAAAAATAAATTCATCATGCATCTCGGACGGCTTGTCCGATTTTGTCCAAATTTGGATACAATATTCTTCGATAGCTTTTCCCATTCGCCACGGAGGGGCTTTTCGTTTGATTGAACCATTGCTTTTTTATGCAATGTGTATGCAGTCCAAAATCGTCGGAAATTGCGAACGAAAAACGAATGTTAAATTGAAACGGTCGCAATTCCGTCAAAAATGAAAATTTCAAAATAATCCTACGTGGCGAACGAGAAAAACTATCGAAGAATATTGTATCCAAATTTGGAGAAAATCGGACAAGCCGTTTTCGAGATACATTTGGCACCGACTTTGAAAACTATGTTTCGAGATAATCGCGTTTGAATCGCTTACAGTCAACGAATTTATTTCAAAAAATTCCTAAACATACCTCAATGTACATATTTTCCAATGTAAAAAAAACCCAGATCCAATCGAAACATTAGATTTTGAGATAAAAATTCCCGAAGTTTACCTGTTTTTCTCGCCGTTTAGTCAGGTACCTCCCCTTAAAGCATCCAGTCGCGGGCGATATGACGGTTCTTCATCTTCATTATATTTCACAAAATAATAAGAGTCTGCACTTTATCTATTGTGAAGGATGCCACACCTGTAGGGACTGGGGGCATTAACCAGTCGTTCTTCCTGTTCTCAATAAAGTGACTGTAACTCCGTCAATTTTCGGACTTGTGAATACAAATGTTGCCAACATATTTTTGAATGTATGTACTTTAAAAAATTACAAACAACAACAAAAATATCAAATTTCCTTGGGACAAGGGGGAAAGCTACTGTGCAAGTCTTTGCACAATGACGCCCCCCTCAACTGACATTTCGCATGGAAAGCTGCCAACTTTCCACGGTAGAATTGGGCGCGAGTTTTTAACTTAAAACTTGAACATGCAGAAATTTTGCTATTTCTGGCAATTCTAAAATCGTGACGTAACGAAAACTCCTCCCCCCCCCCCCATCCCCACGTACGTAGACCGTAACTGGCCAGACCTCCCCCCAAATTGCGTTAAGGGTCTATACCAGTGTGACACTTACAAAAAATCGATTTTTTGCCCTTTTCGACAGTTTATACTTTCAAGAATATCCTGTAAAAATTTCAAGGCCGTATCTCTAATAAATTATCTTGCAAAAATCGGTAGTTAAATCTTTAAGGGGTTACCCCCACTTGTGATTTTGAAAAAATCGATTTTTTTTATTGCATTTTTTTTAAGTGCAATTTGAAGTGCAGTTTTTTTTTATGCCCGGTATAGATGACTATGTAAGTTTACAAAAAAAAAATATTTTCTTCGTGTAAACTGAAATTGAAACTTTAAACGCGTTTTTCTTAAAATGGCACTTCTGAAGTCGGTGACCAAGATTACTCGAACACTAATGAACCGATCTTCTTGAAATTTTGCAGGCTTATTTAATACATAAAAATGTAGTCTTTAATCGTTCGATTTGTTTTTTCGAAAAAAATGGCCGTTTTATAGTCAAAAAACGGCCGTTTTTTTTCGTTAAAATCGAACCATTAACTTTGACTGTCCGCCATTTTGTGAAAAATGAATATTTTTAAAAATCCTTCGATTAAAGACTAGTTTATACTTATATTTGACTAAATCCATCCGCATTTTTTTTTCAGATGATCCACCGCAATGTTGGTCACCGCAAACCGTGTATACAAAAACATTATTTCATTGACGGCCATTTGCCACTAAACAATGTAATATTTTTCAATAAAAAAATTACTGAAAGTTCTTCAAGATGTCTTCTTTAAGATGGTATATTGATCGATTAAAAAAGTTTTGTAGTTTTCTTTTAAAAAATTCATGAAAAAGGCCTTTTTTTGCGCTACAAGTGGGGGTAACGCCTTAAACGCGTTTTTCTCGAAATGAGATTTTTCAAATTTGCTGACATTGTAAGTCAAAGAGCAATTATCCGATTGACTTGAAATTTGAACTGAGTACTCTTGAATATATTTACTCTACAATGACACAGGATATTTTTGATCGGATGAAAATTGACGATTTGGCATTGAAAAAACGACAATTTTATAGGCAAGAAAACAGACTTTTTTTCATAACCACGCCATTTTGTCAAATTTTGATATTTTTCGAAAATCCTACGTCATTGTACAGGAAATACCTTCCAGTTTAACGATATTTTTTCCTTTTTCGGTTTCAGCTACTCAATCGGCCGGAATCATGTCAGCAATGAACTTTTTTTGGCGCTTCCGAAGGCAGCGCATAAGTCGCTTGGATCTCAATATTTTTCTCTAAAAAAATTATGTAATATAGGTCAGATATAGCCAAATATATTCTTAATTTTCCGAAACATTCAATTGAGTACTTTTCTTCCAAAAAATTCCCGAAAACCACCCAAATTTTCGGCGTTTACACTGGCCCCTTAAGTAATTTGCGTACGGCCCCGTGATAACTCGAAGTCCTTAGACTCTGGACTAAGGTAACCTACGTTAGATATGTTCCTAACGAGGTTACCTACCACCCCCTTAAGGCTTTGCATCGACCTTCCGAACGTCTATATCTAAAAAAACCACCCCCGCAATTCGATCGAGTTTGTTTACTCGAGCACGAATAAAAAAAGTAGGAGACCATTGGCAGACACGTTCCAACACAGTCTCGTTAGATGCCCCACCCCCAACCTCAAACCCACCCCCAACCCCAAACCCACCCCACCCCGGCCCTGGTCACGAGAGTAACGAGAACGGAGGAAGAAAAAAAATCGCGCCCACGACCATCACGAAACTGAGAGTCGAAGGTAGGTGAAGAGTCGGGGCTGGGGGTGTAGGCGAGAGGACATGGAACCCCGAACGAGACGAGAGCTTTTTTTCGGGGCGCTGTAATAATTGCAGACATCGATGGACTGTCCTGGGTGGGGCAGGTGACCAAACTCCGTCTATACCGAAATATATGACCAGACGAGACAGGTACATACATATATGTATGCACGAGGTTAAGGCGTCGGAGCGATCGAGTCTCGTTCTCCGGATTAGCGAAATTGAGGGTTGCAAAGTAATAGACAGGAGTTAGGAGCGAAGGGGGAGGCTTGCAAGGGAGGGAGAGAGGGATAAGGCTCACGAGCAACGAAAGAGCATCTCGTCGCTCCTCTCTCCCTCCTGCGGCCGAAGGGAAACGGCGAAGACGAAGAAGAAAAAGAACGGAAAAAAGGAGAGGAAGGTATGGAAGGTTTCATCCACGAGGCCTTTCCTCTTTCTGGAAGTCCCTTGCGTGAGGCCAACCTGGGTTATTAGAGTTTGATGGCGTCTCGCGAAACGCCAACTTTAACTCATATTCAGGAGGACGTAGACACACGAACGCATGGGCACGTCGTCCGCTTTTTTTTGTTTTCATTTTTTATATAAGTGCGCACATTTTTGAATAATCGTGGGTGGGGGTTGAATGCAATTTTTTCAAAATGAATTTTATTTCTTGCCACTCTAAACAATATTATTAGGTAGGAAAATTAATGTCAAATTTAAGACGAGTCGAGTCTACGTAGTTAAAAAAATAAATTCTCAGTAATTTCGATCTACAATGAGTCAACTATTAATTAACAGTTATCAATTCCGTCTGAGGATTCCCAAAGCTCTTGCACCTTCGAAAATCTTTTTTTGAAATTTTGTTATCATTATTTTCAAACTGCAGCAATCTCCAAAAGCCTTTTTTTAATTTTTGCCAGGAGTGCATCGCATACCTGTAATTTGTATGATTATAATATCGAGATTTTTTAAGAAAGTTTTCAAAGCTGCTGGCGTCTTCAAGAATTTTTGGATTTCAGAAATTTCAATTAGTTGTCGAGTCATTTAAATTAAACCAAATGGGGAGAATAGTTATCCAGCGCTGCTCTTTCGACTGCAATTGGAGAGTTCAAGTTTGGCATGTACTTATTTTATGCATTGAGATCGTTTGAAGAGGTAAGAAATACATATTTTTTCTCTTTTTTTTCAAAATACCTTAGTAAATAAATATATGTATTGGGTCATTCTATAAATAATGCGGTTTTTTTAATTGCATTTTTCATCACAGACAAGTGAGTTTTGGAAGAGGGGCCTTGGAAGTCTACCGGAGAGATGGAAGAGCATTGTAGCTAATGAAAGAGAGTATATTTTAGGTTGAAAAATAATTTTCTTCATCTTAATTTAAAAAAAAACGCATTATTTATGGGGAGACCCATGAATAATGATAATATTTCAATTATTCGCACTTAATTAATAGAATTTTAATGATTTAGGGTAATAAAATTATTTATGGAATAACCTAATATGATTCTTTCTCCCTGAAACATTCATATATATATATATATATGTGTGTGTGTGTGTGTGTGTACATTTAATTTCTAATGTTTTTTCGTATGCCTTTGTGGTTTTTTACGAACCCATCACCTTTACGTTTCTCTCTACACTTGTCCCTGCACTATTTTGAGTCCCTCAGAGCATTCTCAGCTACTCGTCTGCATCATCTATATATATATATATATATATATATATATATATATGAGGTATTCCACGTGAATCCGGTGGACTTTTTCCCTGACCCCCGCCAATTCGATTTCTTTTTTTTAATCAAATTCCATTGACTCTAAAAGACAACGTGAATTTTTTTCCATTTTTCGAAACAGCCGTTAGTAAAAAAAACGCCCCCATTAAAAAATCTGAAAAAAATTCAAAAAATGCGTGATTATATGTGAAAATTTTCAAGCTATCACCCGCAGTGGAAGTATGATTTTTTCTGTGCTTTCTGAGCGATTAACGTTAAAAAAAATCCGAAAAAAATTCAAGAACCACTTATTTCGGGCGGATACTTAAATATTTTGATACCCACAATGAATTTTTTTGACCATTTTTGAATAACCAAATAACAATCTTGGACCTTGAACAGTCAGCAGTCAATTTTTCGGATTTTTTAAAAGTTAATCGCTCAGAAAGCACAGAAAAAATCATACTTCCACTGCGGGTAATAGCTTGAAAACGTTTACATATAATCACGCATTTTTGAAAAAATTTTCAGATTTTTAAATCCGGGCGTTTTTTTTAGAGAATTTTTTTTTACTAAGAGTTGTTTCAAGAAAAGTAAAAAAAGTTCGGGGTGTCTTTTAGAGTCAATGGAATCAGATAAAGAAAAAAAGTCGAATTGGCAGGGGTCAGGGAAAAAGTCCACCGGATTCACGTGGAATACCTCATATACAGGGTGTCCTGTTATGGATGGATAATCCTGCAACCGTCGATAGGTCAGACCATGTCCAACTATATGCTGGAATTTCAGTTTAGCAAAAGTCCCACGGCTTTCGAGATCAAAATCATCTGCTTTTGGTTTTTCGCATGCCATTTTTGCAAATAACTTTTTTTCACTCGGTTAAAAAAAAATACTTTTGGTTATTTGTTTTATCTAGAAACGTCTTTTTTCAGCCTTAAATGTTAAGGAAACTTTATGAAAAGAGATCTTATGTATAATTTTCATACAAACCAATTCGAACGCCTGACACTGATAGCCTGCGGTGTAAAAAAAATGTACTACGCATATAGTGCCAATTACTTTCAAAAGTTGCTTAGTTATTGTCGATTCGTATCATTTGGGGAAATGGCATGCGGAAAAACAAAAAGCAGATGAATTTTTTTTTTAATAACATAAAGCCCGAAATCGGGGAGTTTGACTAAACTAAAATTCAGCATATGAGTAGGATATGGTCTAACCTATCGACAGTTGCACCATTATCCATACATGACAGGACACCCTGTATACATGTATGTATATATATTTTTATACCGATGCAGATGCATATATATGTGTGTATATATATATATATGTGTGTATATATATATATATATATATATATATGTGTGTGTGTGTGTGTGTATATATAATATACACACACACACACACACACACACACACACACACACACACACACACACACACACACACACACACACACACACACACACACACACACACACACACACACACACACACACACACACACACACACGCGCATATATTCACGCCCAGAAATCTCTGCAAGGAATTCCTTGCCTAATCGGTCCTCACCTGGCCACGTGCTAGCATCATTTATACGCGAATTATTTCCCTACATGGAGATTCATCCATTTGTCCGAGATGTCCACTTGGGATTCGATGGTAATCGACTCGTGGCAAATTCAATTTATGGAAAGCCATAAAATCGAGTCGAAGCGCGCGTCGTGCGAAACTGCAATGGCGCAGCTAAACTTATATTGTTGATTTTCCGTCGTTGCGCTGACCCGTGCCATTTTACTTTTATCTATAATTATAAATATCTTAGGTGTACAAATTAATTTGTACATCTTATATATATATAAACAGGTTGTTTGGCACATGGAACGACACAATTTTTTGGGGGATTGGGGAGGTCATTTTCTACTTTTTTACACCGTTAGACCCTATGTCCTAAGTGTCACGGTAGTAGTATCGAATTTTATTTGCACAACTTTTTCGCAAAGCTTTTTACAAAAATAAGTGTCACGGTAATAGATATATGATTTTTTTGTTTTTTTAAATACCCGAAATTTTGCTTTAAAATCGTCATAACTTTTTCGTTTGTGGTTGTAATAGCACGAAATAACTTTTGTGCGTTCTGCAATGTGTGTTTATTATAAATAAATCATTATTTGATACAATTGCTTTAAAGAAATGACGCACGAGCTTCCAAATCTCAAAAAGACGTAAATGTATAAAAAATGTCAACTTCTAAATTCATTATAAAAATAAACAAAAAGCTATTTTGAACTTAGTTTTGTTTTGAAAAGTTCCCTGGTTTATACCCTTTCCAACGGTATGCTACATGTGATATAAATAATTCATTATGTGGTCAAAATAAAGAGAATAAGTTTTTTTTATAATGAATTTAGGAGTGGACATTTATCATACATTTATACATTTTTAAGACTGGAAGCTCGACAGTCACTTTCTTGAAACCAGTTGTATCAAATAATGATTTGTTGATGATAAGCATGCATTGCAAAATACAACAAAAGTTATTTCGTGCTATTACAACCACAAATAAAAAAGTTATGACGATTTAGAGGCGAAATTTCGGGTAAGAAAAAAAATCGTATCTCAAATACCGTGACACTTAGAGCATACGGTCTAAGGGTGAAAAGATTAGCAAATGACCTGCCCAATACCACAAAAAAATTTGGTGATCCACATATACATATATATATATGTATACATATAATCTTATATTATATAATTGATTTGTACACTTAATTATATGATTTTTATTATATAATTATATAATTCTCATGAATATATATTATCTTATTATATATATATATATATATATATTACATACATTTCGTAAATATGTATTACGAAAAAAATATATTCTTCTATGTCTTCTTCCCTGCAGACATTACATTTTCGAACTGCAATTTTATTTTTTATTTTATTTGAAATTTATTTGAAAACAAATATTTAAAAAAACGCAATATGGGCATCTCTACAGAGTTTACCATTAATAAAATTATGAATGAAAAAAATTGAAAAAATTTGATTCTGTACACCATACTATGCACAATAAGTGTATCAAGTTTCAAATTTTTCTCATTAATATTATACTCGGAAAAAAAATCATTGATGCGCGGGATAAATACATGTATTTTACATTTAAAATTTCAATCGCTCGGTGGCGCGTGTTCCAATTTTCCGAGCATCCCCAAACATTACACAGATTTTTTTCGATACACCTTGTTTTTGTTTTTGGGGTGGCATCGAATTTTTTTCGCCAAAGCCCAAATAACGGTCACCCTAATATATATATATATATATATATATAATACACGATGGTTCGCTCGGTCGCATACATCACTCGAGGGAACGTGACGTGGAGTTGAATAAACGGGCGGAACGAGTTTTCTGCGATGTTCCATCAGCCGATATCATGAATTAGTAGCATATAGCAAGGGCAATCATCGTCGTAGATCCTCCTTGTCGATTCCTGCAGCACGCAAACGGTAAAGAAAAAAAAAGAAAAAGATCTCGAAGCAAAGCGAACTAAAACAATGAGAGCCCCTGCAGTTTGTTTTCTGGTGACGTTGAACATTGATACACACTGTGTGTGGCGCCTGTCTGCAAGTATATTCTCTGACCGCATCATGGCTGGCATTTATAACCGTGTGCGTATCCCCTGACTTCTATCACGATACAATTTCATACTATATATATATGTGTGTGTGTGTGTGTGTGTGTGTGTGTGTGTGTGTGTGTGTGTGTGTGTGTGTGTGTGTGTGTGTGTGTGTGTGTGTGTGTGTGTGTGTGTGTGTGTGTGTGTGTGTGTATGTATATATATTCTGGGTTTGATTGCTCGTTACAAAACGTCATTTAAGGGGGGAGATATCTTGAGGCGAGGAAAAAATTTGCTGATGTTCACGATTTTTTTTTAAAGGAAAGATGTTTTTGACCATCTCTGGAATTTTCTCTGGACTCTGGACTTTTGGCTGTTACATGGTATTTTTTAAAATTAATCTTTAACAATGTCGGAGGTATGGCGAGGGCTTCTGAACTGCATTTGCAAAACTGGCGTGACGTATAGCTGAAAAACTAATAGGCCGATTCTCATGAAATTTGGTACAAATCTTTATAATCATATTGTCTAAAATATGAACCTACATGTTTTTGAAAATTTGAACAACAGTATTTTTTGTTGCAAAATGTAGCCAGTTTTTTTCGGAAAATTCAATTTTTTTGTTTCAAAGCGTACCTTTTCATCAATTTTCAACGTTTCTTACTTTTTCGTGGTTCATATTCTGCGTATGAGTGTTAATGAAAGAAAAATCTTCGTTGGTTTTTTTTTCAGATTAATCCCGCCGACGCTATGTGTCACGCCGTCTGACGACATCCGCCGCAACCCCTTTAAAAGAGCGTGCCATACTTTCGCCATTTTTAAAGATTAATTAAAAAAAATACCATGTACCAGCCAAAAGTAGTAATAAAACATATTCTAAGTCTAAAAAATGGCGGATAAATCTTACCTGTGAAAAAAAAAGAATGAAAATTAGCAATTTTTTTCTCGCCTGAAGGTATCTAATCATATAATTATTTTCGATATCAAAGTAGGAAGATGCGCGGATTTTTTTAAATTCTCTTTTGACCGGCCACCGCCCACGAACTACCTTATTTTTCGAAAATTCGATCGAAACGGTCCTTCGGCGCTTACTTTTTGGCTGGCGCCAAAAAAAACCTACCCTATTTTTCAAAATTGGGGAGTCAAGGCGTTCCGCAAAATAAAAAAAAAATCAAAACCTGCATCGTTGCTCCGATTGCCTAATGACTAAAAAAATGTGGATCCCAGCAGTTCAAAAATCGACGAAATCCGGCCCAAACAAAACCAAACAAAATTCCGCCCGTTCCTACTTTCGGGCCCCATCTCGCCCAACCACATTTTCCATCATTTCATAAAACCTCGTGTCTCCATAGTAACTTCGAAACAAAAAAAAATTCTCCGCTCCAAAAAAAGGAAAAAAAAAATGGCCCCGCTTTTTCCAACACGAGCGCTTTACCATTATTATTATTCGCCAATGTCTCGGCGCATTTCGGAGCGATCGAGTTACACGGAAAGGAAAAAAAATAAAAGATCGCCAAACTGCAGCGATCTTACCACGTGAGTTTTAGGCGGCGTCTTTGTTTCGCTTAACGCTTAACGACCGTCAAATTAACTCAATATCTTTTCACGTAAATAGCGAGGCGCCCCCGGGGCTCCTTGCGACCCTCGAACGGTCGCTTGCTTCTTTTTTTTATTATCTTTTTTCTTTCCTCGTTCGGCTTTACACGCAAAGCCCGAAAGTTCGTTTGCGTATGGATGTAGATGTGTACGTGTAGATACAGCGGATGAAGGGACACGCTCGTGAAAAAAGGGCCGCCCAGCCCCGCGAAGACTAGGAACGTTCGAGGGTAGAGAGAGAGAGCAGACACGCGCGCCCGGTAGGGAAGAACAAACTTTTGCACGCACCTTGAGCAACGAAAAAAAAGAGGAAAAAGAATTAAAAAAAAAAGAAGAACGCAAAGCAAAAAAGCCCAACGATCGTTTAACTATTCTCGTTCAACGAAATTACACGGGTATATATGTATATACTTTTTTGTTAATCGGGAGTATCGTGGTATAACGATCGGGTCGCGGGAACGCAACAAAAAAACTCGTCTAGACGATACTCCCGTGGCAGACTTGTTATTAATATTAATAAACGCGAGTGCTTCCTCATAGAGGAAGCTTTTCGTGCATTCTTTTCTCTCTCTCTCTCTCTCTCTCTCTCTCTCTCTCTCTCTCTCTCTCTCTCTCTCTCTCTCTCTCTCTCAAATCGCTCTAAAAAATCACGTTTGGAAAAAGAAGTCTAAAGTTTTTTGGACACGCAGAAACGTTCAGTGAAACTCGAAGTCATAGTTATCCCTCTACATAGTTGAACTTTAATTTTTAAGTTAACTTAATTTTTATTTTTGTCGGGCAAAATATTTATCGTCCTTAAAAAATGGTTATACTTTTATAGGAAACGGTATATATTCACGACGAAATCAAACACGTGTTTGTGTTAAATGTAGAATGAATTTGCAGTGAAAAGAAGGGTCTTAGATTAAAGTTCAAATTCAACTTAAGTTGAAATGACAAAAGTTGAACTCAAGTTGAAATCAAAGTTGAAAATTTAAGGCGCATTCAAGTTGAAATTGAAATGAAACATTTATATCCAACTTGCGGTAAAATCAAAATAAAAAACTAAAATTAGACCCAAATGGCAATAGAATTTAAAAAAATTAAGTTAAAGTTAAGTTAAAATAAAAATGAAAAATTCAAGTTGAACTTAAGTTCAAGAAAAGTTAAAAAGTAAGGTTAAACTTGAGTTAAAATAAGAATAAAGAAAAATTAAACTGAACTTAAGTTAAAATAAACAATTTTAATTCAAGTTTAATTCAAGTTGAAATTAAATATAAAATTCAAGTTTAACTCGAGTTAAAATAAAACATTCAAATTTGGTTAGAATAAATAAATTTACTTTAACTTCGGTAAAACTTAAAATTGAACTTGTCCCAACGTAATTTAAATTGTATTCATGTTGAATATACGGTTCTCTTACAGTAATTTATCAATTGAAATAAAGATCGAGTAAATATGTCATTATATCGAACATCAAACAAACGTCTAGCAGGTTGAGATTGGAACAAAGTTAAATTTTATTCACACAAACGATTTTTCGCAGTACAATTAGAAATTAAGTCCAAACAACGATTGCCGTAAATTGCGTGGAAAATTGAGGGAATAAAAATAATCCAACCCCACAATTTTCCTTAAAACAATAAAACTCGTTTTAAGCGGAGATATGCACCCAGATGGTCGAGGTCGAGGATTTAGAAGCTATGAACATTCCTTCGACCGTAGAAGACCTACGCTATGGGCCTGATATCGATGATTTCATGTAAGTTGACAAATTTCATGATTTATTCATTCCCAAATTTTCAAACGCGTTTTTCTCAAAACCACGTTTTTCTCAAAACCACGTTTTTCAATTCGGTACCCAAAATTTCTCGAAAACCAATGAACTGATTGCCTCGAGGTTTTTTGTGGTTATTCTATACACCATTATCAAGTACTTGTCATAGGATCTTTTTTCCGTTACTTAGTTTTTGTTTTATGGGAAAAATAATAACTAATTTTTGGCCCAAAAATCACTATTTATGTTCAAACGTCCGCCATTTTGTCATAAATCAATATTTTCAAAATCGGCTAGGACAAGTGGTAGATTATAGTGTCTAATTTAATAATCTTTTTGGTTTTTTTTTTCAGATGATTTTTGAAGAAACGCCAGTGGGTCCGCATACGCAGATTTTTTTACGATGCTCCAAGGATCATACAATATCCTTGTATATTTTTGATATTTTTAAATAAAGATAATTAAACAAATTTTTCAATGTATATACCTTTAGATAATTAAAACCCCAATCCGAAATTTCAAATAGTTTTCCTTGAAAAAATTCACAAAAATGACCTTTTTTCCGGCTCCTAGGTGTATATCTCCCCTTAAACACTTTTCGCAAAACTGCATCCCCTTAAGGATATTCCGTCGTGTCTTCTAAAAAAATCCAGCCGGTACACTAGTGTCCATAACCAAACAAAATCCACTCGCAAGCTCCGCATCACGAAAGCTGCGTATCCTCTAAAAAACAAAAAAAAACCCTCAAATCTCTACAAGAACCTCATCAAAGCGATCGCCCTCGCCCATAATCATTCGAATCCCATTTCTCGATTTATTTTCGCCAACACATCGCAATCCCCTAAGCCTCTTCCATCCCCAGCTCGTTTTATCTCTCCTTTGACATTTTCATTTTTCTCCATTCCCATTGACGCATGGCAATGAAGTTCGCATCGTTGGAATGCAACGAAAATACGGCGTTGAAGTGTGCATCGTCAGAATGCGACGAAATTCTCTTTTCCTCTTCCATTTTCATTATTGTCGAAAATATTGTCTCGCCATTTCATGTTTTTGATTTTCAACAAGCATCCTAAAAAACGTTTCAGTGATTTTTCCAGCCCAAATGCGCCAACAAAAAACTTCGTCAATCAGAAAAAATCATTTTCGTCGCGTTCCAACGATGCAAACTTCAACATAATACGAAAATTCATCATTTTTTCTTCCAATTCTTCTACCATCTGAACTCTGATTTTCCGGGCTTAGGTTGTGGAGCCGTTAAATGTTTCAGTCATTTCTATTTCCTAAATAAGCTTAAAAAATGGGCTGTCGGAGAAAAAAAATTCGTTGCATCCCAAAGCTGCAAGCTTCAATACCATATTGACGGACTTTTACGATCTAAACTCCAAAATAAACTGTCCAACGAATTGAGCACTGTGGTGGAATTTTTGAATAAGTCGTTTTAGCGGAAGATATTTCTCAGTGCTAAGACGGAGAATTTGGACACACGTGCGCGTGTGTGTATGTGTATGGGTGAATGCACCTTAGATCTCGAGAAATACGAACGGTCCAAATTTACGACATGGACCAAAATTGCACCAACCTAATATATATGCACACATATATATATATATATATATATATATATATATATATATATATATATATATATATATATATATATATATATATATATATATATATATATATATATATATATATATATATATATATATATATATATATATATATATATATATATATATATATATATACATACATACATACATATATATATATATATATATATATATACATACATACATACACACATGTCAAAGGCGATTGCCGCCCACGAACGTCGCCGCGAATCTCGCGTTGTACGTCGCCGATAACTAATACCACGTCGACGAGACGCACGAGACGATGGGCCTGACCTAGGCTTTGCACCGGCCGTGACCTTCGTCGGGCTGACTGTGCCTCCTCCCCCCCTACCCGCCCGACCAAAGAATTTAAACCGTCCATATATATATATATATATATGTGTATATATATATATATATATATATATATATATATATATATATATATATATACACACACACACACATACATACATACATATATATATATTGTGTGTATAAAAATCATTAACGCACTCCCAAAATAACAATGAACGACTCTGCTTTTTTGCCTTTTGCACTGACCGCGCGAGATTTGCACATCACGACGACATGGACAAAAGAGGCACGAGAGCAAAAGATGAAAAAACGCACAAAAGCAAAAAAAATTAAATAAAAAAATAAAAATAAAAAAGTGAGTTAAAAAAAAGAAAAGAAAACCGAAGCGATGTTTCGTCAGTCCGGCGATACTGCTGCACCGAGCGATATGCTGGCCGAACGAGCCAATTCGATTTTCGCAGCTGGCATAAAACCTGCTACAGCGATAACCTCACACGCTGACAACACATTTATGATTCCGTCCATTAAAGACACACGCTGATATACCCTGAATCTCGAGTGGAGAGATTTCGTTTTTCTTTTCTTCGACAGAGTTTTTGCATTTTTGCTTTCCGGATCGTAGGTCGAAAGGTAGAGAAACGAGGAGAGGATTCGCCCAATGTGGATCGAAGATCGTGGGAGGAAGGTGAGAATCGGTATGCCGATTTTTCACGGTGATTTAGGAAGGGGATTGATGAGACGAGGAAAAAATGAGGATTCAGAGGGCTGGGGATGAAGAAATATGGACTTTTTTATACGCGATGATTTTTGTCGATTTTTTGCATATTTCAATGCGAAATGGAAATTTGCCTTTTTTCGTCTTGTTATTTAGTCTTTTATAATACGATCAAGTGCACGTGAGCTGCACGACCACAAGCCATAGATTTTTTTACGCGAGCGCGGAGGAGCTCGCGAACCCGGCTCGTATGTCGACCAGAATAGCCTGCGAATTTATATAGATAAGCTGTAACTCGCGAAAAGTTGCGTTATTAATTGTGCAAACTTCGAGGCTCGTTTTCTTCTCGGATTCTCTCGATCGAGCCAAAAGCAAGCGAAAGCATTTCGCCTTTTCTCTAAAAAAAAGCTTGGTCTATATATACATGTACAATTTGTACACTCACACGTATATTCATATATTCATGTATATATAGATATATATATATATCTATATATATATATATATATATATATATATATATATATATATATATATATATATATATATATATATATATATATATATATATATATATATATATATATATATATATATATATATATATATAGCACGATCGTGACGACAAGTCGTAAAATCGCGAAATGTGCGATAAGAAATCTATTTTTATATTTATTCGCGAATATCCATAGCGTCCTCTTTCTCACTCGATGCGTGGCAAACCGACCGAAGAGAAGTCTACGACATCTCTATACGGTAGAACCGAGTGACGTCACATATTGCCGCAGAGTGAAAGTACTAAAAATTAAGAAGAAAGAGGCAAGTGTTTTATTCGATCGTTCGTATGAGTTTCTGGTTTTCCATTATTTTCCAATGGGAAGCAAAAAAAAGAACTGTGCTTCGCTCGCGAGCCAAATTCGAGCGACGAACGAAGCGAATGTCGTCGATAAAAATTTCAAGATTTTACGGGTCATCGAGCGGAATTTGGTTTTCGGTGAATTTATACGGAAGGATCTTGAACGAAATTCGCGCTACGAATCCGCCAGACCACGTGGTCGCGAGAGAACAAAAATGCCTCGGTTGGTTTTTTGGGGGCGCAATTGATTGGCGAGGATACAAGGCGTTTTTATTCAAGTTGCGTTGTTTTATTTTGGGTACATTTAACAGGATGTTTTTTGGGGCGGGTTTTTTTTACTATTGTTAGGGATTTTGTATTTTTTTTTAACAATTTTGGACGGAGACAATGCTTTTTCAAAGTGACATTTCCTTTTGTGATAATTCACTGGGGGGGGGGGGGGGGGGGGGAGGAATTATTCGCGTATCAGACGTTGCCAAAAAGTTACATTGTGGAAATGATTAATTTAATATTTGAACGCCCTCAAAATACTTTGTTACTGATTTTCACGAAATTAGATCACGACATTTCTATCGTACTCTATTCGTATGAAAAAAAAAACTATCCGGATATCTACAATTTTTGAGAATTTACCGTGAAGGAATTTTAGTGAAAATAAAAATCTCCAGAATCTTAAACCTTCCACCAAATTCCGCAAAAATTGTGGCCAAGCATATACCATTGAATATGAAGCATTTCCATATTAAAAAAAAATCAAATTACCAAAGTTTGGCTGCCAAAAAACATTACTCCGAAAATTGAAATATTCTATTTTTAGGATAAAAAAATGATCCGGATACCTACAATTTTGGGGACTTTACCGTAAAATAATTTCTTATACATTCAAATCCCCCCAAAATCTAAAAGCTTTTCAGAAATTCCGCAAAATTGTGGCCGAGCATACCGTGTACGATATTGCATTTCCGCATGAAAAATCATAAAAATACCAAAATTCGGGGCGCCAAAAAACATTAATCCAACAATCAAAATACTCTATTTGTACGAAAAAAAAACCTAACCGGATATCTACAATTTTGGACCGTAAAATAATTTTCCTGACAATCAAATCCTCTCAAAATCTAAAAACTTCCACCAAATTCCGCAAAATTGTGGCCGAGCATACCGTGCACGTTCCTGCATTTCCGTATGAAAAATAATCATAAAATTGTCAAAGTTCCAACGCCAAAAAACAACAATTCGAAAGTCAAAGTTCCCACAAAATCGCCAGCCTCGCGTGGAATTTCATCGAATACAACTATAAAATTCTTTTGGTAAAAAATTTAGTCAGATTTTCGAAAAATTTTGTTTTCGCTTAAAAAAAAAAAGTTTCGTCTACGGGGAAATAAAAAATCGGTTACAGGTTGAAACAATGTCCAGCCGTGCGTTGGTTCCCACTTTTTCGCGACATACTTTGTTGCCGCCGCAGCTCCCAAGCGTTTGTTTATATCGCGCACACGCCCAATTTATTGCCAAAAAAAAAATCGTGATTATTGTTACTGCCGATACGCAAGTGAAAAAATTGAGAAAAAAAAGTGCGGTTGTGTAACGCAGTGGATAAGCGAATTGATTTATCGGCGAGTAATATTAATTAACCTTTCGTGTCCGGTGGTATCAGTCGACTTTTTTTTGTTTCGTATCTTTCGTCCCGGACCAAGGTCTCGATCGACGGTCGTCGAAAGCTCGCAAATTTCCCCTACTCGTATTCACTCCCCCCGGGCTTCTTTCCACCTGTACTTCGCGGTCACGTGATACCCAAGCACGAGCTTGACTGCATCCTCTCGAATTACAGCTTCGCGATCGCGATAAATTAAACGCAAAGTCATCCGCGAATGTGACGAGCAAAATTTGTTCGCGAAACGAAGCTCGAACTTGACTCTTTGACGGTGCTTCGTGTCAAGATCAAAACGGGACGTCGCTCAATAATCGATTTTTCCACTCGATTTATTCTGGATTTATTGTGGATTTTTTCAGCAGCTGAGAGCTTTCGAGGCGAGAGCTTGAGCCTTATTTTCGAGGGGTTCGACCTGACTAATATTGTAAAAATATAGCGGTTTTTTTTTCAGATCGAAAATAAGCTGGAAGGGCGCGATTCTGGGGTGAAGACTTTTTATTTTGATCTGTCGAAAGGAAACTGAGGAAATGCGAGTTGGCTTCTGACAGGAAAGCTCGATGCCCGTTAATTTCCATGAGGAAGGGCTTAGGTAGAGGCTCATCGTAAAACAGCTTCGTTAGCTTCAAGTAGTTTAAGGGGTTAGCCCCACTTGCGATTTTGAAAAAATCGATTTTTTTTATTGCATTTTTTTGAAGTGCAATTTGAAGTGCAGTTTTTTTTTGATGCCCGGAATAGATGACTCTATGTAAGTTTACAAAAAAAAATATTTTCTTCGTGTAAACTGAAATTGAAACTTTAAACGCGTTTTTCTCAAAATGGCATTTCTGAAGTCGGTGACCAAGATTACTCGAACACTAATGAACCGATCTTCTTGAAATTTTGCAGGCTTATTTAATACATAAAAATGTAGTCTTTAATCGTTCGATTTTTTTTTTCGAAAAAAATGGCCGTTTTATAGCCAAAAAACGGCCGTTTTTTTTCGTTAAAATCGAACCATTAACTTTGACTGTCCGCCATTTTGTGAAAAATGAACATTTTTTAAAATCCTTCGATTAAAGACTAGTTTATACTTATATTTGACTAAATCCATCCGCATTTTTTTTTTTCAGATGATCCACTTCGCCGCAATGTTGGTCACCGCAAACCGTGTATATAAAAACATTATTTCATTGACGGCCATTTGCCACTAAACAATGTAATATTTTTCAATAAAAAAATTACAGAAAGTTCTTCAAGATGTGTTCTTTAAGATGGTATATTGATTGATTAAAAAAGTTTTGTAGTTTTCTTTAAAAAAATTCATGAAAAAGGCCTTTTTTTGCGCTACAAGTGGGGGTAACGCCTTAAGATTGTACTTCGACATTTTTTTTTTAATGAATAATTTCATAGTCTAGGGTCTTAATTTTAATTTGCAACAAAGATTTTGTAAAAATTCCAAAAATTGACCGAGTTATAACGAGTTATAACAGTGTCTATCCGTTTGTTAATAGCAAATTTTTACAGTTCTTTTCTTCGCCGAAAATCGAACTATTTTTTTAAAGTTTGTCATTTTCGTAATTTTTAAAATTTCGAAAAACTATCCAATCACACGTAAGTTCTACTGGTATACTAAAAGCTAAAAAAAAACTAAAAAACAGAAAAATTATTTCCACTTCAGACGACCTTAGTTACCAGAGCCACCTCCAGCGATTGGCCATGCAGCACCGACGGCTCTTTGTCTAAATAATAATAACTCCATTGTTTATCAGTATATTCCAATTTAAAAAAGCTCCAACTCGGCAAGCCTATGTATGGGCTGTGTGTAAAATACGGACCTCGTCATCCCGATCTTCCCATCAGAAAAAAATATTTCAAATCTATCTCTTTTTTGGGCCCCAAGCTTCTGCAGACCCGTTCACCATTACTCGACTCAATCTTTAATCTCTCTTCTCTGCCTATGTCTACTGCCACATCAAAAGCATTTTTCCGTACTGCATAAAAAAACGTTATTTTTCTCGACCTCCAGAAAACTTGTTCCTCACACCAAGCTCGGTACCAAAGCCTCCGTAGGTAAAATACCAAAATCAATGTCCTCCCTACGATCAAAATGTCCAACCCAAGCCTTGCTTGGAGATCTCCACCAGACTTAGTGACTCCATTCAGTGCTCGTAAAATCCTAATAAAATCTTACAATTGTCACCGACACAATCAAGTTTCAAAAAAATAAATAAAAAATCCCGAGCAAATTTCAAAACCGATTTCCTCCCTACGATCACAATCACCAGCCAAAGCTCTGCTGGAAGATCTCCACCAAATTTAGCTCCATTCAACGCTCGTAAAATCCCAATAAAATCTTCCAATTGTCACCGACTCAATCAATTTTCAAAAAAATAAATAAAAAATCCCGAGTAAATTCCAAAACCGATTTCCTCCCTACGATCACAATCACCAGCCCAAGACCTGTTGGAAGATCTCCACCAGACCTAGTGACTCCATTCAGTGCTCGTAAAATCCCAAAAAAATCCGCCAATTGTCACTGACCCAATCAATTTCCCCAAAAAATATTTTCCAGCCCACGGCCTTCTGCTCGTTGCGACAAGTAAATAAAAAAATCCAGAACAAATTCCAAAATCAATTTTCTCCCCACGATCACAATCACCAGCCCAAGCTCTGCTGGAGGATCTCCACCAGACCATTCAGCGTTCGTAAAATTCCAATAAAATCTTACAATTCTCACCGACCCAATTTTCCAAAAAAATATTTTCCAGCCCACGGCCTTCTGTTCGTCGCGGCGAATGAACAAAAAATCCCGAACAAAGGAAGACTACTCACGTGGCTGAGCGAGAGCAAAGACGCTTTCGGTTTTCGCGGAGTACTCGTCGATCTCATCATGATGGGTTATACCGGGCTCAACGGGTTGCGGTTGATCGGCCTGCATGCCGTACATGTCCATGAGCTTCGATATCGGTGGAGTCCTGGGTAAGGCGCGTCCGGTCATGTTCGGTGCCTGCTTCAAGCCGAGCTTGTTCAGTATCTGTTCTTTGATGGCCTCGAGGCTCATGGCTCTGATCTCCTCGTGCATGCGACACGCGTTGCAGCCGTGGCTCGCGAGGGCGAGCATTCGGCTCTTCGACGTCGAAGTTTTGCCGTCAGTACCGTAAGGGGCGTCGAATGCACCCACGAGCACCAGCGACAGGCAAATTATCGCCCTTGTGATCATTTCGGCCGCGGTAGCCTCCTCCTCCAACCTGACAGCGCCTTTGCGTTCGGCAACTCAACCGGAAGTCTGGGTTGTCGCCTTTTTTCTTTCTGTATCGTTGAATCACACCGAAGGATCACCAACCATGAAAAACAGTTTCGAATTTCGCGGACTTGGTCATCTGGATCTCTTCGGCCACTTCCTGTCTCCCCCTCCACCCCCCTCTCTCGCTCAATCTGTCCTTCTCCACCGTAAGCCCCCTTAATCTTTAAAGAAACTCCGGAGGCTTTGTGCGATCAGTATTAGTCACGAACGTCTGGGCCGGCTTCGTTGTTTTACAACCCCCTCGGTCGTTGTCCTCCTCCGCTTCCGAGGGATCTTCTGACGTCTTTGAGCTCCGCGCCACTCACTGCCAGCTTCTTCTTCCCCTAACTTGGTTTCTCACACCCAACCTCCTACCTCCCTCCCGCCCACCTTCAACGACTCCCTACCGAATCCTTTTCTCGCTCCTCTCTCTCTCTCTCTCTCTCTCTCTCTCTCTCTCTCTCTGGCTCTCTCACTCTCTCGCAAACGCGGCTATCCTTCTTTTACAAGGACAACGCGCCACGATGTCGACTTCCTTCTGTTTTTTTGCACAATGGTCTCGTTTCTTAAAAAATGTTCATCATCGGCGATTTTCTCGTATTCCAGTTGATTGCGATCAACGAGATCGGGATTAATCGCCAGAGAAAATTATTTTCCACCCCCACCAGATCGGTAGCGATTTTTCGAATTTATTTTCTGCCGGAGGAAAAAAAAGACACTGTGCTTCTCGCTCTTCTCGGTCCACCTGTTTCGGCCAATTCTCGTCAATCGTCGCGCGCTATTCCACACGAGAGTTATCCTCGTCGCGTCCCGAGACCGGTCGAGACTCTCCGAGACGTAGAAACGATTTTTCGCTGCCTCGTAAGCGATTACGAAAATACCCAAAAGACGAGGAAGAACAAATGAAAAAAAAAATGCCGCGCACTCACTGGCACTATCGTCTCGAGGATACGAGTACTCGGTCGTTACCGATTTATCTCATTATCGGGGCCACTCTCGCGCACCGATCTATCCAAAAATGTGAAAAATTCCCAAGCCTCAGGCTCTTCCGAAAAATCATGTTTTTTTTTCCCGTTTCCTTCGGCTCTTTCCACGACTCGATCTCGTCCGTTTATTGCCGGGGGGGGGCTCGGTTTCGCGTTCTCGGAGCACACAATTCGTCACAGCATCGAGCGATAATGCAAAGGTTCACGATACCGATCTCCCTCGTACTCGCTCTCGCCTCTCGCGGTCCTAATCGACGCGAACCACGCACCGATCTCCCACCGACCGATCGCCTCGGATCGGTATGGAATAAAAGGGTGGGGGAGGGGAAAATGAAAATCGGCAATTGCCGCTTTTTCGCAGAATTGTCATTGATTCGTTCCTCGCATTGTTCAAAATTCCATTTTGTGGCTTTATTTAGCTTTTTTTCGCGTCTTCTCGTTCGCAAACACGATCGCGCGCAGAGTTGACCGGCGAGAACGGCCTCAACGGGAATCTCGTTTCTACAACGAGCCTCCTCGTTACGATCCGGCCGGCGCTACTGACTCGACTGATTCCATATTATCGCGAATTTCGCGATATCCACGGAAAAAGAAAGAGAGAGAGAGAGAGGAAAAGAAGGAGAGAGAGAGAGAGAGAGAGAGAGAGAGAGAGAGAGAGAGAGAGAGAGAGAGAGGAAAAGAAGGAGAGAGAGAAAGAGAGAGAGAGATATATATGACAGACACAGTGAGAGGGAGAAAATGAGTGAGAGAAATACGATAGATGACAGAGAGGGAGAGAGAGAGCGAGAAAAAGAGAAAGAGAGAGAGAGAGGGAAAAAGAAATTTGTGTATGATGCTAAGAGCTTGCCGGCCTGTCAAGCACTGAGTCAGGAGGCGCCCGTCCTCACCGCATATATGTTGAGGTGGGAGCCTCAGAGCTTGCCTCTTGCTCTCTCTCACTCTCTCTCTCTCTCTGTCTCTCTCTCTCTCCTGGTACTTGTACTCTTGGAACTTTTCTACGATCTCGCTTTCCTCTTCGCTGTTCTGTATCTCACGCATTCGCATGTAGGGAGAGCAAGAAACTGCATGCACCACTCGCTATCCTCGATTTGATACTGTTTGTGTATAGAACGTCGATATATATACCGACTGTTACCACCACGCGTCTCGTAACCCTCTCTCTCTCTCTCTCTCTCTCTCTCTCTCTCTCTCTCTCTCTCTCTCTCTCTCTCTCTTTTTCGCATACTCTGGTACCAACCAGCCATTGAGTATTATGTCCTATACTTAATCCTGCCAATGCGAACACGCCTATTCCGCTAAACGATCCCTATTAAACCCCCAGCTCTTTCCACCCTCACCCTTTCGTACCTTTATCACCCTTACGATACACGCTTACCTTCGCGCAAAAGATATTACGACTGAAATCGATAATCCGATACACGTCGATATTACGGTAGAGGTATCGTAGTCGGAGAATTATTTTCGACAAAGATTGTTTGTATTACAAGAGTTGTAAATGGGGGAAATAAATCTATATATGCGTATTTGTAATTGCTGTTATATGAAAAATCATTAAATATATGTTCATATATAATGATTTTTCGATGATTTTTGATCCGACAGCAATTATAAATATTTTCTATAAATACAGGGTGTCCCATTTTAATCTTACACCTGAATTTTCTCGAAAAATATTGCTCAGACGAAATATTGTGTGGAATAAAACTTCTAGGGATTGAAGGGGGACGTTTGAAAAAAATTTATTTGAGGAGCCAAAATTCAAAATGGCGGCGTTACAAAGGCTGACATGTTTTTTTCAAACGGAAACATAACTTTTTTTTATTGCCAAAAAATTTGTCAGCTGAAAACTAAAAACTTTTGTTGAAAAAATTTTTTGATAAAGTTCATAGTTTTCAAGTGAGAACATCATTTTCAATTATTTCAGATGTATCCAGGATTTGTGTGTGTGTGTGTGTGTGTGTGTGTGTGTGTGTGTGTGTGTGTGTGTGTGTGTGTGTGTGTGTTTTTCTACCCATCGTGATCAAAGTTCGTCAAGGATTTAAAAAAACACGTTTTTGGGCCTGAAAATGGCACAAACGCTATTAAAATGAAAAAAAAAAAACTATTTTTCATCGATTTTCCTCCAAAATGTTCTCATGAAATATCGTCCAAATTTGAAAACAAAAAAAAACAAAATCAGACAGTCAGACTATGTCAGTAGTACCAATCATGTTTTCTTCAATTTCGCTTACCTTTCAGATCTTGATATTAAAAAACGTAATCGCGAGAAGAGTTCGGGCATGTTTAAACATGAATGGGGGGATATTTGAACATCTCTAGAAAGGGATCACAATACACTTACAAGGAGGGTTTGGAGTAAAAAATACTACGGTAGTTAGGAACCGCAGAGACCTAATCCTTGTGAGTGTTCCACACGCACGCACATGCACACACACACACACACACACACACACACACACACACACACACACACACACACACACACACACACAAATCCTGGATACATCTGAAATAATTGAAAATGATGTTCTCACTTGAAAACTATGAACTTTATCAAAAAAATTTTTCAACAAAAGTTTTTAGTTTTCAGCTGACAAATTTTTTGGCAATAAAAAAAGTTGTTTCCGTTTGAAAAAAACATGGCAGCCTTTGTAACGCCGCCATTTTGAATTTTGGCTCCTCAAATAAATTTTTTTCAAACGTCCCCCTTCAATCCCTAGAAGTTTTGTTCCACACAATTCAGGTGTAAGATTAAAATGGGACACCCTGTATATGTAAGTGTATAGAGGGGTACGGTGTTAAAACCCGAAAGGATTCCCTGAGGAACAAAAACTACTACTAATTACTGTATAATTGTTATAATATTTTGATAAATGTTGATCATTGCTGCTACGCCCCTATGGAAATTTATGTACGCAAAAATATACTGCAAATTTATTTTAATAATAATTGTAATATATGTGAAATGTATGCCATATATTGAAAATATATGATGCATATATGTAGCATTTACCCTGCATATGTTCCACATATATTTAGCATATATGTTGCATACACACTGCATACATACCACATATATACTACATAAATGGTACATACATGCCGCATGCCACATGCCACATAGTATTTATATGTAATAGTTTACTTTAACTGTAAGTTAATTGTGGTTTTTGCCAAAAATCGATTAAAGGCTAAATTTATGCGATTTTTTTTTCATTGTATTCCGAATGATGGAAATTGTGATTTTTGGCAAAAACCACAATTTCGATCATCCGGAATGCAATGAAAAAAAATCGCAGGGGTTTAAACTTTTGGGGGCTTTTTCCCAAATAGGGTTTTACAATCGGCACAGTAATGGCCCACGACTGGTTGCCAGAGAACAAACGATGGCGCGGTAATGGCTAAACAAACGGGCCAGATCCGCACCATGCATGGTTGGTAATGGTAAACCATGAATGGCTGCTAAGACTTGGCCAACTATCATACGCCCATATTGGCCCAGCAACGGCTGCCGGATCTTCTGCCGGAAATGAAAAACAAAAAATTGACAAATTATGAATATAAAAATTCTAGTAGTATCTTTTTTGTTTTCTTATGCTTTACTTATGTCCATGTAAATAGAATAATTGCATTAAAAACGCTTTCTGAATTGTTCAAGTTTTTGCCTTTCATCGGGATCGAACCTGCGCCTTTCGTTCTAGTGTCGAGCGCCCTACCCACTTAGCCATTCCAACACTTACAGAATTCATCGTTTGTTCGTTCCTTACTTTTATGCCGATAATTTTATTCGTTACATTAAAGTTTACCGATAATTTTTTCGGTCCATTTAGGCTGTAAAAATAACTCGCTCGTTTTGGGTGAAGTTCCGAAAAGCATACTCCTCTGATCGAGCTGAAATTTTGCAATGAACTTCCTCTCATTATCCTAAGAGAAACCGTTAACGGATTTTTGACGACTAGCAATAGTTTTCGATATATCGCATTATAAAGTTTATTATTTCACGCCATACGAGTATATCTATATATCCGATAGACACCCCCCACTCCTCCGGCCGCGCTGCTTCCTGGCAAACAGTGCTCGCCCGTATGTGCATATCACTTGCCATGTGGGATGGTTTTGTTTGGGTTTATTTAATATAGTAGAAGCGCAGTACAATAGATAACTTTCAATATACGATATATCGAAAACTATTGCTAGTCGCCAATATCCTTTTAAAGGTTCTCTTAAAGTATTGAAAAGAAGGTTGGTGCAAATTTTCAGCTTCATCAGTGGGATATGCTTTTCGAAACCTTATCCCTTGTTTTTACGTGTTACAGTTTAACGACCTGCATTTGCAAAACACCCAAAAACAAACCATCAATGGCTGGAATAGATCTGGCAAGCCGTTCATCCGCCTACGATACCCCAATGCTGATCGCCACATTATCGGTGCGATAGTATTGGCCCACGAATGGCTGGCATAGATCTGGCAAGCCGTTCATCCGCCTACAGTACCCCAATGCTGGTCGACGAATCATTGGCCGATTATCAGCAAACCGTTTAATGGCTGAATGCTGGCATTTTTGTTACGACAGGCGACCCTATATGGGTTTAGGATACTTTGAGGTCATAAGAAAACCGAATTTTTCTTTGATCTATTCGATATTGGCAAAATAATCCTTAGTTAAAAGAATATTCGTAAATATGTCATTTTTCACGTTTTTTAAATCCATTTTCCCGCATGAAAAAAAAATCTGGATAAAAAAATGATGAAAGCATCTTATAGAGAATACTTCACAGTTTCCAAAACCCTCTGGTTTTTTCTGTGCGACCATTAGTCTCCGAGTAATCAGTCATCAAAGTCAAAAGTGTCATTTTTGCTTTGAACATCGATAACTCAGCAAGAAAAAATCGTACAGAGCTCTCCCACCGCTCAAATTAAAGGGAAAGAATCCAGCTAGACGTTCCTTTTATTCCGATCATTAAAAAAAATGCATCCAAGTCCGTGCAGACTGTGAAAGATGAGCAAAAATTTTGAAATTTTTTTTACTTTGGTTTTTTGATGGCTACTAAAAATTGGCTGATGCGAAAAATGTTTGAGCTCAAGATCTCAAAACTAGAGATTCACATCTTCAATTTTCTTTTTTCTATTTTGCTGTACGATCATTTTTCGAGGAGTTACAGCTATTTGAATATGACCCTAAAATTGGCGGACTTTTTCGATATCCTTTAATTCTTTTGCCTAGTGTATATCAGGATTTTTTGATGATTTTTCATATCTTACAGTATCATTATCACAGTGTACGAATTTTTTAAAAAGATTATTTGTACAACAGCAATTGCACATGTACAATATAGATATATATATGGATATTTATAATTACTGGTATATGAAGAATCATCGGAAAATGATTATAAATATATATATTACAATAATTTGATAATTCTTCATATACCAGCAATTATAAATAGTATAAACAACAATCTTGAAGAAATTTTTTTCCCATTGAATAAAAGAAAATAGTATTCGCATCTTACATGTTTCTGAATTAAGAAAAATGTTTTTTTTCACATTAGTTTATTCGATATTTCATTTCATAATTAAAAACTCTATGTTAATGCCAATCTCTCGAACACGTATAGAAAAGAAACAAGGGATGCAGATGCTCTTTTTATGGACTTTATATCTGTTTATATATATATGGGCTACTGCTCATTGGTCACGATCCCGTGAAAGGGTTGTAGGACATTTTTCAGCTATCAAAAAACCCAGCAATGCTCTATGCAAAAGCGACCAATTTTCGAGAAATTGTTAATTTAAAATTTATTTAAAATGTGGCGTACGCAATTTCAAAACATAATTGAAAAAAAAACTTGTATGGAATCAAACTTCTGTATTATTTGTGAATTGAGGACACAGTAACAAAGAATTATCAACAATAAAATAATAATAATTATCAGACTCGCAGAGTTTTAGCCCCCTATTTAAAAAATGTTTGCAGATTATTCTTATTTTATTGTTAATAATTCTTTCTAACTCTGTCCTCAAACTGCAAACAATAAAAAATGTTGATTCGACACAATGGTTTTTTTATACATTTTTAAGTGGCCCACCCCTCACTTAAAAAAAACAATAATATTTGGAAAACGATTCACTTTTGCATAAAGCATTACTGGGTTATTTATATAACACACACATATGTACAATAATGTAAATAATTGCCTACATGTTTTTAACTATTTATATATACATTGCAGCGGTGATATAAAAAATTATTTACAAGCGCTCATAACACGAGCATATAAATGCAGCAAGCCTTCGTTTCCATATATATATTTATATTTACATATACATACATCGACAAAAAAGTAATTGGAGCATGCGAGAAAGGTACAGAAGGGTTAACGGGAAATTATTTCCCGAGAACCCATTTGATTTTAACGTTTCCTTTTTTTTAATCGAACATTCCAATTGACCAATTGCCGAGTAACGCATCAACGCTTGATCGTAAAGCCGATATTGATCTTTATGGCCAAATTGATTCGATCTACAATCGCCGCTGAAGATCGCGTACCGCGTATCAAACGTCTCGGATATTCGTTTATTCGGTTTTTGGCCAGTGCAAAATTATAAACACACACACACACACACACACACACACACACACACACACACACACACACACACACACACACACACACACACACACACACACACACACACACACACACACACACACACACACACACACACACACACACACACACACACACACACACACACACACACACACACACACACACACACACACGCACACACGCACGCACGCACGCACGCACGCACACACGCACACACACACGCACGCACGCACGCACGCGCGCACACACACACACACACACACACACACACACGCACGCACGCACGCACGCTCGCGCACACACACACACACACACACACACACACACACACACACACACACACACACACACACACACACGCACGCACGCACGCACACACACGCACGCACACACACGCACGCACGCACACACACACACACACACACACACACACACGTGCACACGCGCGCGCGCGCACATGCACACACACACACACACGCGTTAACTGTGAAATAATGAATTTCGGGGCATTTTGGTTGGCGAACGTTCTCCGAGGTCTTATGGGCTCGACCGAATTTGCAATGGATCCGATACCCGAGGGATGTCTTCTCATGGCCATCGTGTTTCGAGTGAGACGATCAAAATTTGACTAACCGATCGTCCTCGATCCTCTTTTTTTTTCATCGTCGCTGATCGCGACGATAACCAGCGACGAGATAATCGCGGAGTGGCCAGCCTGTTGATCGACCGTCCGAAATTCATCGGGTGCCTTAATCTCCCTATGCAACTCTCCACAACTTCCTCGTTCTGCGTTTTTTTTATTCAACGAGATTGCCCGTTTTCGTCGTATCCTCGCTTTTTTGTTCTTTTTTTTTAATACCACTCTTGCACTATCGAATTCCTTGGAGTGTTGGTGCGCTGGGACATTATTGTTATTGTTATTATGTATGCGCAAAATCACGTGGACTTGCGCAAGGATCAAGATTCGTTGCGTAGATGGGGGGTGATTTTTTTTGCAGTCGTGGTTGGAAGGATTGAGGAGGTTTGTCACGTATCGTGCAAAAACTGAATTTGACGCTTTTTAAAAATCGTTTGTGCCAACGACTTACGTGAATGCAAAACTATTGCATCGTTTTATGGTCTAGGATCTTAAGGGGAGACATCATTGTGACGGGTTGATAAAAATCGATTTTTGGTGCAATTTTCTCGAAGTATATATATCGAAGAATATGTGAAAATATATTGAAGTTATATTATTGAAAAATGACGGAGTTACGGGTGACTTAGTGAGAGCAGGTAGCCCAACGATTTACGTATACCAAAACTTTTGGATAAAGTTTCGAAAAGGACATACCTCCGATTCATTTGGAATTTTGTGTAGCCATGTATTTTTACTCGCTGATCGCGAATGTGATAGCGAAAGTACCCGCAAATTTGATTTTCGAGGTCACAACTCACAAAAACTGATTTTGAAAAACTTTTTTGAATTTTATCGTAATAAATAGTGATCTTAGAGAAAACTGTTTCATGCAAAAGTTGTAGCCTATAAAAAGATTGATCTTTTATGTTCTATACAAGTTTTGTCTAAAACCAATCTGTTTCGAGAAAAATGGGATAATGGTCCATAAAGTGTATTTTCCTAAACTCTATTAGTTTCGATATTATCTACCTACGCAATTTACCACGGGAAGGTTGCAGTTTGATGTTTAGCACTATACGCATACCTAAACAAGAAACAAGACGTAACACACAACACAACAAAAAACCCAAACAACAAAGAACACACAACACAACAAACAAACCCAAATAACAAACAACACACAACACAACAAACAAACCCAACCAAATTCCAACCTTCGCGCGGTAAAGTGCGTAAGTATGTAATATCGAAACTAATGGAGTTTAGCAAAATGTACTTACTGGAGCATTATCCCATTTTTCTCGAAACAGAATGGTTTTAGACAAAAACTGTATGGAACATAAAAGATCAATCTTTTTATAGACTACAACTTTTGTTGAAAACATTTTTCCCTAAGATCAACATTTATTAATATAAAGTAGAAAAACTTTTAAAAAATCAGTTTTTTGCGAGTTTTTCCTTTGAAAATCAAATTGGCAGGTATTTTCACTATCATATTCGTAATTAGCGAGTTAAAAGACACGGGTACACGAAATTTCAAATTAATCGGACGGATGGCCTTTTCGACGGACGTATGGCCTTATGGTTTTCTCGACACGACGTTTGCCGACCTGGCCGGAAGCCTATTTCTAGCTATAATTTTCCGGTTTTCAATTTTTTAAAACCAAAATTTCCGTAATTGCAGTAGCTATCGTTATACGTAGCCGTTTTTTTATTTAGTATTTTTCAAGCCCCCCGAATATAAGTAAAAATTTCTCAAAAATCGAATTTTTTTTAACACCCGCCATTAGGTGAATTTTTGTCGAAAAACGGCCGCGTAAAATGAGAACTCCATTTATGTGGGTTATAAAACTTTTTTATTTTCATTTTTCAGAGCAATCATTGTCAAGTTATTGATCCGGCCTTTGGACCACATTTTTCATACAGAGGCTCTACCTCAATAACGTTGTTAATTGAAAAAAAAAATGCTACACCAATTTACACGAAATAAGTTCAATGCATGCTTAATAACATACCCTTTTTCCAAAGTTCAAATAAATGATCTAGTAGACCAAAATAAAATCGGAAAAAACGTCCTGTTTCGGCCCGTTACACTTTTATCCTCCTTTAACATTAATTTGCAACGAGGATTTCGTAAGAATTCCAAAAAAATGGGACAAGCTGTGACGATTTTTGTGAAGGGTCAGGTCGCCTACTGCGCTACTGCGAACCACCCCGTTGTGATTTACCCTTTTCTCTTTTGCGTCTTCCTCGAACACTATGTCTTATGAAGCGGTGTCAGGCGTATCTGAAAATCCATTCGTCTGATTCACTTCAAATTCGGACAGAGCATAGCGCGTAACATTTTCTATCGTATGGCCGGGCGATTTTTTAAAGATGTTCATCCATTTGTTAATAACAGACGATTAAAGTTGTTTTTTGGGTCGAAAATCGAACATTTTTTCTGCAGGTTGCCATCTTCGAAATTTTCGAAATTTCAAAAACGTACCCGGTGATACGAAAGTTTTATTGTTATACTAAAAGTACATTTTTTTTGTTTTCATTTGAGGCGAGCCTAATTGCCGGACCACCTACGCCGATCAGCATTGTAGCCACAGTGACACTGTGCATAAACAATAACTTCATTGTTTATGAATATTCTTCAATTATCTTCAAATATTTCCTGAATTAGATGGTCCAAATAAGCGTTTTTTCGGGAATTCTTTTAGAAGGGAAAAAACAAGTGTGCCCAGTAAACATAGAAGTATTTTTTCATGTATATATGAAATGTATAAAAAAAATCAACATGAAACAATAAATGGCTGCAGATTTATCAGCCTATTCCATGTGCGTCTTGCCACTGCAGTCCACAATCGGCGGGGAAGATGCAGCTCGTAATTCTTGACTGAAACGAAAAAACCAATAAAAACTTCAATTGTCATATATTTTTCTTCTGGGTGAATTAAGAAAAAGCTGAAAAAATCGTGAAATTATAACTTTTATCAGGTTTGAAAAAAAGATGTGTTTAAGAAAAACACCTTAACGTGTTATAAAAATTATTTAAAAATACTTTTTCAACGACTTTTTAAATTCACTTAGAAGCGATTTTTATACTGAAGAAAATAGACTTTGGTTTGATTTAATTGGTCGTTTAGTTTTTTTTCGAAAAATCGTGAAAGTGAAAACTAGAGAAAACGCGCTTCAAAGTTTTCAATAGGAGAAAATATCAATATCAAATGTCAATCGCTTCTCTGCTTTTCGCCCTGTACCTTCGAAAAAATTCACAATTGGCCTCTGTAACTTTGTAAATATATTTTTGGATAGCTTATCTATCGATTTAAGCAATAAAAAAATTATTTTTCGAACCTTCATTGCATTTTTAAGTTGGCCGGAAATATAACTCAGACAATTTTCAGCCGATTCACTTGAAATGTTGATTATATCTTGAAAAATACATTGACTATGGAAGTACGTAGGATTTTTTTTACATTGCATAGTTCATTTGCTATTAACAATTATTTGAAGATTTTGTAGGCAATTTTTTTTACTTTCCAAAAATTTGCCTAAAAAATCTTCAGATAATTGTTAATAACAAATGAACTATGCAATATAAAAAAAATCCTACGTACTTTCATAGAAAATGTATTTTTCAAGATATATTCAACATTTCAAGTGAATCGGTTGTAAATTGTCTGAGTCATGTTTCCGGCCAACTGAAAAAAATGCAGTTTTGAGATAAACGCTGCACAGTCGTCATTTTGAAATTAATCGCTTCAAAAAAATTATTGTATACAGTCTCCGATATGTATGATACACACCCTTTTTTGTAATCTCGATTTATTTTATAGTTTTTCTAAAAAAAAATCCCCAAAAAGCCTATTTTTTCGGCCTCTAGAGTAGCCGAACCCCTCAAGAGGAGATATACACCTAAATGGTCGAGGTCGAGGATTTAGAAGCTATGAACATTCCGTCGACCGTAGAAGACCTACACTATGGGCCTGGTATCGATGATTCCATGTAAGTTGACAAATTTCATGATTTATTCATTCCCAAATTTTCAAACGCGTTTTTCTCAAATCTGCGTTTTTCAAATCGGTGACCAAAATTTCTCCAAAACCAATGAACCGATTGCCTTGAGGTTTTTTGTGGTTATTCCATACACCATTATCTAGTACTTGTCATAGGATTTTTTTCCGTTACTTAGTTTTTGTTTTATATGCAAAATAATAACTAATTTTTGGCCCAAAAATCACTATTTATGTTCAAACGTCCGCCATTTTGTCATAAATCGATATTTTCAAAATCGGCTATGACAAGTACTAGATTATAGTATCTAATTTAATAATCTTTTAGGTTTTTTTTCAGATGATTTTTGAAGAAACGCCAGTGGGTACCGTATACGCAGATTTTTTTACGACGCTCCAAGGATCATACAATATCCTTGTATATTTTTGATATTTTTAAACAAAGAAAACTAAACATATTTTTGAATGTATATACTTTTAGATAATTAAAACCCCAATGCGAAATTTCAAATAGTTTTCCTTGAAAAAATTCACAAAAATGACCTTTTTCCGGCTCCTAGGTGTATATCTCCCCTTAAAGGAAAACTCAAACTTGGCAAGACCATGTATGGTTTGTGTGTAAAATCCCAACCTCGCCATCCCAGTACTCTTGCCATTAAGAAATATTTAAAATCGACCCACTTTTTGGGTCCCAAGCTCACGCGGGCTCAAGCTCACGATAACTCAAAATCTACTGGACCAATCGCTTTGAAATTTTGCACAGTACTTCTTCACATAATTCACCAGGTATTGACGAGAGCTTTTTTTGTTTTTTTTTTTAATAATTACTAATTTTTCAACAACAAATTAGCCGATTTTTTTAGCGAATATCGGGTTTTTGCTCCCAAGTGCTACGAAAAATAAAGAAATCGAAAAAAAAAATCCTCCCGTCATTACCTCGAGAAACATCTCCTTTAACAAATGCATTTTGATTTTTTTGTTTCAGATAATTCTGTTGCGAGTTATGGTGCACACCGCAAACCAACTTTTTTTCGAGGCGCCTCCGGGGTTTAATTTTCACTCGCTCAATTTTGAATATTTTGCAATGCAAATTTCGGAGAATGTTGTTCAAATGTTACTTTATTATATGTAAATTTTTCAATAAACGAACACTATTCGTTATGCCAAAAAAAAATCTTAAAAACATGCCTTTTTTTCGCCGAATTAACTTTACCCGCCCTTAATATCCGAAATATAGAATTAAGAGCATGTTTCGCAATACAAATTTATATTTCGCATAGAATTAAGAGTATATTTCGCAATGACGATTAACAAGACTATTGACGAGCACAAATCGGAGCAGCTGTAATTATTCGAAGTCGAGGCACCGTTTTGCCTCCAAGGCGATCGCCTTGCCTCCTTAAGGTGGAAAAAGACGAGCCCGATCCATTGACGTCGTGCGCGTTCCCATAATTTTTTTCCACCTTCGTCTCGTCATCGATTCCTGCTCGTTTGGCACGTTTTTACGCAGGACCTTGCGACAAAAAAATTGACACCGCAAAAAGTTCTCGTCCTTTTTTTTCCGCTCTCTGGCATAAAGTGCGAGAGAATCGAGAGACGGGTCATAAAAAACAAATCTGCAAAAAGCATCGTCACTCTCTTGTCTCGTGTTCCTTGGTTTTCGATTTTTTTTTACTTTTTTTTTTTGTCGCGTTCGGAAACTTTTCGCTCTCGATTTATTTGCATGGAGAAGAATCGTCTGCAAGGAAAAAAAACGGATAAAAAGGCGGACATTGGAAGCCACCCAAAAATTCTTTCGGCTGCGCTCGGTCGCATCTCTCGGTCGGATCATCGAGACCGAAGGAGCGTCGAGCTGCTCTCGTTGACCCTGAACTCCGCTGGTCCCGACGAAAATTTTATAACACGCGAGCGCACAAGGGTGACGATATATTAGCCAGCGTATAATCCTGAATTTTGACGATCGTCTGGCTTCCCAGATCGATATGCGTCGTTTCCGTTTCACACGTCTACATACAGCGCCGGTAATCACCATTTTGGTGCTTGCACAATCCATCGCGAGATCTTATGAAAACTCACACATCTGATCGTCTTAAATTAGCGTTTGAAGCGATTTTATTGTCTTATTTTTAGCTTATTGTTATTTTATGTTTAGCGATTTGATGATTTGAATTTTGGTTATTTTATTATTCTATTTTTAGCGATATTTGAACAGTTTAATAGTGAAACTCTCTTTTTAGTGGCTACTGTGAGTTTACTACCTTTGTGCATTTTATTTTTAGCAATTTTATTAGGTTATTTTTGGTTATTTTATGATATTCTTTTCAGCCGTTTTATTATTTTTAGCGATTTTATTCTTATATTTTTAGCGATGTTATTATTTTATTTTTAACTTTTTTGATATTTTATTTTTACCGATTTTGTGATTTTATTTTCAGCGATATCTTAACATTTTCATAGTCAACTCTCTCTCCCTCTTTTGACTGTCTTGACACTGTGAGTGTGATACCTGTGTGTATTTTATTTTCAGCGTCCGTATTCAGCGTATTCACATCGCCCGGGACTAGATACTTTAATGTAAGTATCAATATTCTAGAAAAAAACATAACTTTATTTTAAGAAAAACGGAACGAAATCTTTGAACGCGTTTTTTCTCGAAAATACTTTTTTCGACCTTGTCTCAGCGAATACTCAAAAACTTGTCAACCGAATTTCAATTTTTTTGTTGACATTTTTATGATCGCAGTGACTAAGGTTGTACGTAGTTGATTTTTTAAATTTTGATGATTACTATTTTTGAAGACTGCTTGAATACAAAAAAGGCATTGAAAATAGAAAAAAAGTCCAAACCATCGGCATTTTGTAAAAGAAACCAAAATTAAAAAACGGCTATGCATAACGATAGCTACATTTGTATAGATATCGATACATTTTTTATTTTTTATTTACAGATAGCCTTTCATAGAGATATCGATTGGACAATAAAGAGAATTTTTTTTTCCGTCGTCAAATCCAAGCATATATCTCGGTTAATTTAAAAGATTTTTTCATAAAATTTGCTATAAAACTAGATGAATATATACTTAATAAAATAACTATAAACCCGATCCTTTCATAATTAGTTATGTCGAGGAAAAAAAATCGCAATTATTGACGACAATTCCGCTCTATTCCGTTACGTAACGGAATAGAGGGGGGCGGCCCTGGGCGGTGGGGGGGGGGGGGGGGGGGTGTCGAAAAGTGGAGAATTTGTCGATACGTAATTTGTGTACGCCCCCTAATCGTCTACACTATCGGATAATGCAAAAAAAAACGATTATTTGAACATCGTTCGGTCAAATATCGGAGCACGTTTATTAAGGCCTTAGGCCACAGTAACGGGTATAAAATCATATGCGAATTTAACAATTTTTTTCGTATGAAATCATACGAAATTAATTACACATCTATTCAGTATGAATATGAAGCTGTTAGAAATTTTTTTTATGTACAAAATGGCCGACTAGTAATATTTTCTTTTGTTATCTTTTTTTTAGGCGCACCGCGGCGTGACATTTAGCATCCACAATTTTTTACCTACAACAAAAAACATAAATTCTCGTCAATCTACATTAGAATACCTAGAGAAGTACGTACGGAATTAAAAAAATATTGTTTTATTCAAATGTTGTAGGTATTTGAACTTAAGAAATGAATTTTCAGTGAAAAATTTCGTTATAACTGCTCATAAACTGCTCATAAAATGAAAAGTTTTCGATTAATCAGAAATTCCGTACGTACTTCTCTGCGGAATGCAATTAGGAACACAACTTTTAAATTTCAAGTAAATCGAGTGAAAATTGTTGCAGTTATTTGTCAGGCCAATTGGAAAAAAGCTGTTTCGAGAAGTTTCGTGTAGTCGGCCATTTTGCACATCGAAAAAAAATTTCTAACAGCTTGATATTCATACTAAATAGATGTGTAATTAATTTTATGAGTGAATCACTTTTTCATACGAAAAAATTGTTAAATTCGCACATAATTTTTTACCCGTTACTGTGGCCTAAGGCCTTAATTTAAAAATCTTTTTTTGCGTTACTCTTTCAATGGCAAACGGCTTTGCCGTCACTGTCCAAGACTCGCGAGAATTCACTCCGACCACCCGTTACATGAAAAGTCCGCGTTTGTCGACGAATCGAACGAGGAGAGCGGAGGAATCAATCGGATCGACAATAAGGGTTAACACATTGTTTCTCAATAAACTAATCGTGGTTGAGGGACTGAGGGCAACTGGTACATTATTCGCAGCTGTGTCACACGCGATACATTGTGTGCAATGTCATTCCTCCAAGCATGAGCTACTTCATGCATTGATGCGACGAAAAGAAAAAAAAGTCAGCGAATCGCGGCCGAGGGGCTAAGGGTAACTAGTAAATTATTCACGGTTGTGTCTATAAATGATGCATAAAACGTGCGTCGTCGCTTCTGAATGCATGAGGTGTTCCATGCCGAGCGAAGGGGATTTTCGTTCAGCCACTTTGAGGCATCACATTACGGCAGCTATGGTGGTCAGGGGATAGGAGTCCACACTCCATAGGCGAAGCGGCAGAAAAAGTTTCCGCAAAATGTTAAAAGTTGAGGTACAAAATTTCACCAGCAGCTCCGTAACGAGTGATCAATGTAGTAATAGCCAGACACTCCGATCAATCCTTAAGGTGTTACCCCCACTTGTAGCGCAAAAAAGGCCTTTTTCATGAATTTTTTAAAAGAAAACTACAAAACTTTTTTAATCGATCAATATACCATCTTAAAGAACACATCTTGAAGAACTTTCAGTAATTTTTTTATTGAAAAATATTACATTGTTTAGTGGCAAATGGCCGTCGATGAAATAATGTTTTTATATACACGGTTTGCGGTGACCAACATTGCGGCGAAGTGGATCATCTGAAAAAAAATGCGGATGGATTTAGTCAAATATAAGTATAAACTAGGCTTTAATCGAAGGATTTTAAAAAATATTCATTTTTCACAAAATGGCGGACAGTCAACGTTAATGGTTCGATTTTAACGAAAAAAACGGCCGTTTTTTGGCTATAAAACGGCCATTTTTTTCGAAAAAAAAAATCGAACGATTAAAGACTTATACATTTTTATGTATTAAATAAGCCTGCAAAATTTCAAGAAGATCGGTTCATTAGTGTTCGAGTAATCTTGGTCACCGACTTCAGAAATGCCATTTTGAGAAAAACGCGTTTAAAGTTTCAATTTCAGTTTACACGAAGAAAATATTTTTTTTGTAAACTTACATAGAGTCATCTATTCCAGGCATCAAAAAAACTGCACTTCAAATTGCACTTCAAAAAAATGCAATAAAAAAAATCGATTTTTTCAAAATCGCAAGTGGGGGTAACCCCTTAAATTATGAATTATCCTGTATCGACATATGTCGATTATGAAGGACACTAAAAAAGTATTACAAATGTACACTATATATTAGGTGTAGTAAAAAGAAATCCATTACTTTGCATGAAATTAAAGGCAAAAATAATGGATTCCTTTTTACTACACCTAATATATATCTAGATGGTCTATAGTTTCACCAAAAACATATTAAGGGGTCTTCTTACTTCAGACGCTAAAAAAGGCTATTTTCATGAATTTTTTTGATAGGTAGATATTATAGATATTGATGTAAAAGTTGTTACACTTAATAAATACACTTTCGAAATACATTCAAAAAATGTTTCTATGTATTTATGCAACCCAAACAAACTTTAAACGCGTTTTTCTTGAAACAACGTTTTTCGACGGCTTCTTGATGAAATCTTCGAAACTGCTGAATCGATCCTTATAAAACTTTAACCACATATTCTTTATAACTATAGCTATAGCGCAAATCAAGGATTTTTTAAAACTTTGACATTTACTATTTTTTTTGACAAAACCGGTGAAAAAAACACGTTTTTTATGTTTTTCTGAAAAATGTCCGCCATTTTGTTATCTTTGCATATATCAAAAATCGTATGATATGCACTATAGCCATTAACATACTGAATCTAAAACCGTCTGATTTTTTTGGTTCGAATGATCCATCTCTGAGATTTCATGAACAGCGCGGACCGACAATTTTTTAGGACATTTGTTTAACTACCATTTTCGTCTATAAATAGTGACTTAAGTGAATAATTTTTTTTTTAATGTATTTCGAAAGTGTATTTATTAAGTGTGACAACTTTTACATCAATGTCTATAATATAAACCTACCAAAAATTCATGAAAATAGCCTTGTTTAGCGTCTAAAGTGAAAAGACCCCTTAAGGGGCCAGTCCACTTTGAAAATTTCAAAAAATCGATTTTTTTTTACTGTCTTCGAAATCGATGATGAGCAATCAGAAGGGATTTTGTAAGGTGCACGAATTGCCGATTGAGTTTAGGTAAGAGTTTTTCATAGTATAAACTTCAAACGCGTTTTTCTCGAAACAACGTTTTCAAAATCTAGCTCCATCGTATCTCGAAAACTAATAAACCGATTCTCTTGAAATTTGAACCACATTTTGTAAACATGATTCGCAACAAGATGACCCTCGATGGTTTTAAAATTTGTATTTTTACTCTTTTTTTTGCGAAAAATTGCGAAAAAACGCGTTTTTTAAACTTTTTTTCGTTTTTCATCTGCCATTTTTTTATTTTTTGATGAAACTTCATATCCGAGGGTCATTTTGTAGCTGGTGTCATACTGAATCTAATGGACTTTGATTTTTTTGTTTCAGACAAGCCGTTGCCGAGTTGTGATGGAGCTACCTAGCCCACCTATTTTTGAGGCGTTACAAATGAATAAAAATGATTTAATTTTTTTTTTATGTTTTTTAAGACTTTATTTATCAAGCCTAACAACTTTTATATTCATATCTTTTATAAAATCCTCAAAAAATCGCGAAAATAGCCTTTTTTCGTGGCTCCAAAGTGAACTGGTCCCTTAACGGGTTACACCTGGCTTATGGCCGGAATGAAGACGAATCTTCGTAATTTTTTTTCCGAAAACGCGGCATTTTTGTGATATCGTGGTGGCCGATTTTGAAAAAGTAATTTTGAGAATTTTGAACGGATCGACTTGACATTTTCAGAGAATATTTTTGAAATGTTATATTTTGAGAATACCTCGAAAAACAAAAAAAAACCATACTTTCGAAAATTTCAACTCGGCGTAAGCCGTTAATAACATAACATTTTTATAAACTCTTCATCTCGACATTATAACTGTCTTAGTATTGCACACTTTCGATTAACATCGAGAACCAATTGAGGTTACGTTCCTGTCAAAATAGCGTGGGCATACCTAACAGCGACCCTTGATTGGAACCCTTCTTTGTCACAATTTTGCGGACGCCCCAAAGTACGGAGTTTGGACTCCTGTACGGTCACCATTTTTCGAAACGCTTCCCCGCCATCTTCGCCAACTTTGGGCAGGGCACAGTGAAACCGGAAGTTACGACTGAAATGAATTTCACCCCCAACGATTAATTTCCAAGAGCCAACGACCAAGGGTGAAAAACAAACGACAGTCCTCGAGATGGCCATCTTCGATGTCACTCCGGAAGCTTAGGGGTAGACTTTTGAAGGCCACTTCCGGTGCAGACTCCGTAGAGGTTATCCATCCGATTCGCCATTTCGTAGACAAAGGACCTCGTCAATAAATCAAATTTCCCCCGGCTAATTGTCTCTCCCATTGACGCACACTCCGCTGCAAAAAATGTCACAATTGGTCCCTCCAAGTTCCCTCTCCCCGGCTCGTCCAAAAGAGCATGCCAATTGTGAGAAACATCCAAAAGTTTCGGAGAAAAAAGTGGCCTACTGTGGGATCTCATACACGGGACGTTCCAAGCAGATTTTTTAATTTTAATTTTATCTTTTTTCATTCTTTTTATTTTATTATTATTGTAATTGAAAAAAAAAATTATTTTTTAAATAATTTGTCAATTCTTTTTTTTACTTTTATTATTTTTTAAAATTTGTTTGTTTTTTTTTTATCTTTTTATTATTTTCTTTCAAATATTATTAATTCTTTATCCCTTCGAAAAAGAGCTGTCAAAAAATGTCCCAAAATGCCCACACTTCGATTCTCCGACGTCTTCAGCTCTTCCAGCCAACGATTGCCATCATTGGCTGGATTCAACCCAAGCTGTGGTCCTCCAAATGTACGAATCGAAGAACGAAAGTTCCCAGCCGGAAACTTTTGAAACCGAATGCCTCGTATACACGTAAATATATGTGTACGTGTATCGATGATGAGTGGCGCTCGTTGGTAAAGCGCAGCATGTGGCATATGCGCAACGACGAAAGCAGCAAGACCCAACGGAGCAAAAATCCCGATACTCGCACATATGTTCTTTGCCCATTCTTTTCTCGCGTATTTAAACGTCCGAGGGCCCCACGCATCGCGACCACTATCCATCATCTTGGACTACCTAATCGACCAATCCATGTACATGTGCATCCATGTATTTGCAGCTCGTACCCACGTGTTCACGTATTGGTGCATGGCAATGCACGTTGCTCCTTAATTTATTTGGTCGTTTGTGGAAACGAAGACGAACAGCAGGTGGTCCGAAAAATTCGATCTTCGCTGCACGTCGTCCTTTTTAAAGTTACATGTCCGTATTCTTTTTTCGGTTTTTTCTTGTTTCTTCTTCGGTACGTCTCGGCATTACATTGTCGGCTTCTGGCGAATACTGGACCGGTTGAGGAATTGAACTGGGCCACCTCGATGCTGGGTTGAGATCATTGATTGGTCAGCTGAGAGCATGGAAATTGATTTTTTTTTCGGTAGTCGAGAGGTGAAGGGTTGACGTTAACGTTCTAGGGATGATTGTGTGTCAAATGGGACTTAAGGGGTTACGTGGGTTTCGAAATAAAATGAAGGATGTTTTTTTCTACTAAAAAAAATATAATACATAAATTATTTTATTTAAAATATTAAGCACATAAAAGAGTAGCATTTCAACAATATTTTTTAAAAAATCATCCAAACATTTGGGAAATTCAGCCGGTGGGACCTGGTTTCTGGAGACCTCTTAAGGCGTTACCCCCACTTGTAGCGCAAAAAAGGCCTTTTTCATGAATTTTTTAAAAGAAAACTACGAAACTTTTTTAATCGATCAATATACCATCTTAAAGAACACATCTTGAAGAACTTTCAGTAATTTTTTTATTGAAAAATATTACATTGTTTGGTGGCAAATGGCCGTCAATGAAATAATGTTTTTATATACACGGTTTGCGGTGACCAACATTGCGGCGAAGTGGATCATCTGAAAAAAGAATGCGGATGGATTTAGTCAAATATAAGTATAAACTAGTCTTTAATCGAAGGATTTTAAAAAATATTCATTTTTCACAAAATGGCGGACAGTCAAAGTTAATGGTTCGATTTTAACGAAAAAAAAGGGGCCGTTTTTTGGCTATAAAACGGCCATTTTTTTCGAAAAAAAAAATCGAACGATTAAAGACTACATTTTTATGTATTAAATAAGCCTGCAAAATTTCAAGAAGATCGGTTCATTAGTGTTCGAGTAATCTTGGTCACCGACTTCAGAAATGCCATTTTGAGAAAAACGCGTTTAAAGTTTCAATTTCACAACGGATTCTTCTCTTTCAACGCTCATATCTCAGTCAATTTTGTTCGGATCGACTTGAAATTTTCAGGACATATTCTCAGATACTTATACTTCAAAAAAATGCAATAAAAAAAATCGATTTTTTCAAAATCGCAAGTGGAGGTAACCCCTTAAAACAGTGTCCTCGTGGTGGTCGGGATAATTCATGATAGCTTTATCTGAAATTAAAAAACCAAATATTTTCTGTTAGTAGATAAGTATAGCTTGTGATTGAACGAACGATTTTTTTAAAAAATGAACTTTGAATTTTTGGCAGAATTGTATGCAAAATAGTTCAATTTTTGGTACTATTTACACTACGTATAGCCTTGTAAAATTAGTTGAAATCGAAAAAAAAAACCTTCGTTCAATCACTAGTCAATGCTATTTTGAACGAGTGTGCAAAATTTCAACAAGATCGGTACATTAGTTTTTGAGAAATCGGGTTCAACGACTTCAAAAATAGTGTTTTGAGAAAAATGCGATATACCTGCGTCGCTCCCGGTTGGTCTTTCCCAACGGGGGGAATTCCCAAAGGCTCTTTCTCCTTGACTTTTACTCCGATTGACTTAAGGGGAGATATACACCTAGGAGCCGGAAACAGGTCATTTTTGTGAATTTTTCAAGGAAAACTATTTGAAATTTCGGATTGGGGTTTTAATTATCTAAAAGTATATACATTTAAAAATATGTTTAATTTTCTTTATTTAAAAATATCAAAAATATACAAGGATATTGTATGATCCTTGGAGCGTCGTAAAAAAATCTGCGTATACGGTATCCACTGGCGTTTCTTCAAAAATCATCTGAAAAAAAAACCAAAAAGGTTATTAAATTAGATACTATAATCTAGTACTTATCATAGCCGATTTTGAAAATATCGATTTATGACAAAATGGCGGACGTTTGAACATAAATAGTGATTTTTGGGCCAAAAATTAGTTATTATTTTGCCTATAAACAAAAACTAAGTAACGGAAAAAAAAATCCTATGACAAGTACTAGATAATAGTGTATAGAATAACCACAAAAAAACCTCGAGGCAATCGGTTCATGGGTTTTCGAGAAATTTTGGATACGATTTGAAAAACGTGGTTTTGAGAAAAACGCGTTTGAAAATTTGGGAATGAATAAATCATGAAATTTGTCAACTTACATGGAATCATCGATACCAGGCCCATAGTGTAGGTCTTCTACGGTAGACGGAATGTTCATAGCTTCTAAATCATCGGCCTCGACCATCTAGGTGTTCATCTCTCTTTAAAACTTTGGGAGAATATTCTAGACATATTGTACTGTTAGATAATAAAATTTAAAAAAACGTTTTTTTTTTTTAAATTTTCATACCCACGTAACCCCTTAAGGAGCCGGATTGAAATTTCAAGAATGCAGTTTTTATTGCTTAGTTTCGTAGTCTAGGGTCTTTAGCTCAATTTGCAACGAAGATTTTGTAAATATTGAAAAATCGCTCGTTAAGACGATTTTTATGAAGTAAGTCTTATTGCAAAATCTGTTCTACCAATTCACTTTCAGAACCGGAAAATCGGGGTTATTTACAAAAATTAATTTTGAAGGAATACATGAGATGATTGAAAAATCGTTTGGACATTTATTTGTATGTACATTAACAAAGTTGGGTACCAAATTTCATTACAAAATATTAATAATTTTAGAAGTTATGAACAATCTCGTGAAGGACCTTTGGCGGAGCTCAACGGTGTACTTGATTTTGGCCACTCGCCTTATCTGAAACAAAAAACGAGTTTTTTTTCTCTTAAGGGGTTACCCCCACTTGCGATTTTGAAAAAATCGATTTTTTTTATTGCATTTTTTTGAAGTGCAATTTGAAGTGCAGTTTTTTTTTGATGCCCGGAATAGATGACTCTATGTAAGTTTACAAAAAAAAAATATTTTCTTCGTGTAAACTAAAATTGAAACTTTAAACGCATTTTTCTCCAAATGGCATTTCTGAAGTCGGTGACCAAGATTACTCGAACACTAATGAACCGATCTTCTTGAAATTTTGCAGACTTATTTAATACATAAAAATGTAGTCTTTAATCGTTCGATTTTTTTTTCGAAAAAAATGGCCGTTTTATAGCTAAAAAACGGCCGTTTTTTTTTTCGTTAAAATCGAACCATTAACTTTGACTGTCCGCCATTTTGTGAAAAATGAATATTTTTTAAAATCCTTCGATTAAAGACTAGTTTATACTTATATTTGACTAAATCCATCCGCATATTTTTTTCAGATGATCCACTTCGTCGCAATGTTGGTCACCGCAAACCGCGTATATAAAAACATTATTTCATTGACGGCCATTTGCCACTAAACAATGTAATATTTTTCAATAAAAAAATTACTGAAAGTTCTTCAAGATGTGTTCTTTAAGATGGTATATTGATCGATTAAAAAAGTTTTGTAGTTTTCTTTAAAAAAATTCATGAAAAAGGCCTTTTTTGCGCTACAAGTGGGGGTAACGCCTTAAAATCGATAATATTGGCTAAGACTTGACCGAGCTTTTTTTGTTATCTTGTTTTAATCACAAAAAAAGTTTGATTTTTTCCCGATTTCTGGAGAAAAAATTACATCATTGTCAATAACTGACAAAAAAAATGTCAGGAAGAAAAACGCTGGACAAGATATTAATTAAAAATAGATAATATCGGCTGAGACTTGCCGAGCTTTTTTTTTATTGTGTTGTAATCATAAAAAAAATGTTGGAATTTTTATTCGATTATTTGAGAGAAATTACATTATTGTTGTTAATAAGTGATAAAAAGATGATAAGAAGAAAAATGTCAGTCAAGACATTTCATTAAAAAAAGATAATATTGTGAGACTTGACCGAGCTTTTTTTTATCGTGTTTTAATCATAAAAAAAATGTTGGAACTTTTTTTCGATTTTCTGAGAAAAAGTTACATTATTGTTGTTTACAACGAATAAAAAAATGTTAAGAAGAAAAACGTGAATCAAGACATTTAATTTAAAATAGATATTATTGCCTAAGTCTTGGTCGAGCTTTTTTTGTTACGGTGTTTCAACCTTAAAAAAAATTTGGATTCTTTTTCTTCTACCCTTTGAGGAAAAAATTACACGATTGTTGATAATGACTGATGAACAAAAATATTAAAAATAAAAACGTCGGTCAAGACTGAACTACTATTCCACCGAATAAGCGTACCAAATTTCAAGTCAATTCGTTCATCAGATTTCGAAAAATCGCGCACACCGTTTTGAAAAAAATAGTTTTGAGAAAAACGCATTTGAAGTTTTACCAGCAGTTCTATCGTTGTAAGGATAAATTTACCTTCAATTTGAGATTTAAAGTGGTATATTTTTTCAAAAATTAAGTATATTTTTTAAAATTAATATTTAATTTTAAAAAATAATTTAAAATTATATTTAAATAATAATATATTTAAATAATAAAATAAATTAATATTTAAAAAAATATACTTAATTTAAAATTAAGTATATTTTTTTTTCAAAAATTAAACTCTTGTTCTCACAGCTTGCCATTTTCTTAATTCTCAAAATTTCGAAAAAGTATGCCGTCAAGCGAAAGTTTTATTGGCATACTAAAAGTACATTTTTTCATTTTTCCTTTCAGACGAGCCTAGTCGTCACAACCATCTATGCCGATTTGCCATGCAGGAACGGCTGCACTTTGTTTAAATAATGATAACTCCGTTGTTTATCAATATTTTTCAACTAAAAAAAAACTCAAACTTGGCAAGACTGTGTATTAATTGTGTGTAAAATCCCGACCTCGTCATTTAAATACTCTCATCACAAATAAATATTGAAAATCGACTTGTTTTTTGGGCCCCAAGCTCAAGCAGACCCCTTAAGAGCAGTGCTTATTTTTCTTGCGAAATAGTTTACGATCACGATAGAGGAGCCTCCGGAAACCGTGAGATCGATTTGGCTTTGGTGCACTGCAATGTTGGGATTTGTGTTCCAATGAATTGGCGGAGAGGAAATTGAGATTCCTGTTTTCGCCTGCCAATGATGATCGATGGCGTTATCGCTCGATGGTAAAATCGTTTTTGCGGAGATTACAGAGATCTGGATGGCGAGTGGAAACACGAGAGGGAGAATACCGCAGTAGGTAACAATATCGTCGGGACGGTATTTCGAGGGAACGGAGCGCTGTTTTATCGATGGGCGCCATTGGGCACCGTTGAGGCGAAGACCGACCGAGCGGCACTGCGCGCGAGAGAGACAGCGGATTT